>OY757933.1:82189104-82421604 GCA_963585895.1 Sepioteuthis lessoniana
TAAGCAAAAGGATTTAAAAAAAAACTGAGATGGTGGCAGCAAGTGCATAAAGCAATGCACTGAGAAATAAAGCTCAAAAGGAGTCATCAAGCCTTCAGTGCTTTAGATGTCGAGGACCACACTATATTAAAGATTGTACAGAGATACCTAGAGCTAAAGTAATATGCTACAATTGTGGAAATTTTAGACATATGGCAAGGTATTGTACTCAGATTCAGGAAAACGGGCAAGAGGGAGCTTCTGCACCAGTAGCTACCCCGGCAACAGACTGAAGGCGCAGTATTGGCCTTTTCCAATAATAGAAGTAGTGGTGAATAACACGGTGATGACCGCACTTGTTGATACTGGGTGCACCACCACTTTAATCAATTCCAGACTGCTGAGTGGATGTGGTAGATGTGGCACTGTGAAAGCAGTAGATTGGAGGGACATAAAATGTTAAGGAGTCTGGTAAGTGGAAATTGAAGTATGTGGAGTACGAGTAAAAGTGGAAGCGATATTAATAAATCGCATCATTGACGGGATCGACGTCATAATTGGAATGGACGTAATCAATGAGATAGGAGGTGTGACTATAAAGGAAGCAGAGGTGAAGTTTGGAGATGTACACTATGCCGTGGCTACCCATCGGCTAAATGTTTGCAAAATTGAGGATAAAGACTTTGAAGCAAATTTCGATGGAGGGAAATGGACGGTAAAATGGAGATGGAAGGGAGAGCCACCAGTGTTTCAGAATAGAGTGAAATTTTATAAGAACTCCTTGGAAAGTGAGAAAAACTCAAAGTTTGAGGAGGAGGTGGAAAGATGGATTGCGGACAGTATCCTTGTACCATGGAAGGGAAAAGGAAAAGGTGTGTTACCATTGATGGCAGTGTTCCGGGCCACAAAAAAGGAAGTCAGGCCAGTGTTAGACTACCGTGAATTGAACCGTTTTGTGGTGTGTCATACCGGGAGTGATATAATAGACATGTGTGATGAAAAGATGAGAAAGTGGAGATGGTTGGAAGGAGGAACTGCGATTGTGGACCTTAAGTCTGCCTACTTACAGCTACATGTAGCAAAGGAACTATGGCAGTACCAGCTGGTCAGCTATAAAGGAAAAACTTATTGCCTGACAAGGTTAGGATTTGGACTTAATGTTGCACCAAAGATTATGGCAGCTGTGTTAAAAACGGTGTTGAAGAAAGGAAGCAAAACAAAAGAGGCCACCGATTCGTACATCGACGATATAATGGTGGATGTAACGAAGATATTGACAAAAGAGGTTGTGGAACATCTGAAAGGATTTGGGCTAACAGCAAAATTACCAGAATCCCTGGACGGAGGAGTGGCACTGAGCCATAAGTTTATGAACAAGACGGGAAAGCTGATGTTCAGAAGAGGCAACGAGATCCCAGAGATAGGAGGAGAACTAAATAGACGGGAGTTATTTTTTTTATCTGTGGCAAAATCCAGTTGCTGAATGGCTGCAACTGGCATGGAGTTATGTAAAAAGAAGAGCTAGTGGAGTAGACTAGGAGGGCAGAGTTGATTGTAAAACTCTCAAGGTAATACAGGAAATCCTAGTTGATGTCGAAAAGAAAGACCCTGTTACCGGTGCTTGGCACATACCTGAAACAAAAAGAGGAGTGGTGTGGTGTGATGCAAGCAGTATTGCAACAGGCGTGGTCATGGAGATTGGCGATTTGGTGGCGGAGGATGCGACATGGTTGAGAAAAAAAAATGATTATAATCATATTAACATGGTTGAGTTAGATGCTGTTCTAAAAGGCATCAATTTAGCCATAAAATGGGGATTGAGAGAAATCGAAATAAGAACTGATTCAGCCACGGTACTAAGTTGGGTGACCTCTACAGCAGAGGAAAGTGGAAGAATACGAACAAAGGGTGCTGGAGAAATGATTGTAAAACAGAGATTAAGGATACTTGGAGAGTTCATATCTGAATCAAAACTGCAAATAAAGGCAGTGTTTGTGCCATCAGAGAGAAACAAGGCAGATGCACTGACATGGATAAAAAAAACAGTGGTTAGTTGAGAAAGAAGAGGTCCCGGGATGCTGTCTAGGAATTGGAAAACTAGAAGAGTTGCGTGGTATGCATCTCATGGGAATGGAAAGAATGTTATATTTGGTGCGGAAAGTTGATCCACATATAAAATAGGAAGAAGTTCAGAAGGTGGTTATGAATTGCGTCCGATGTCAATTGATCGATCGCGCTCCAAATATACATGATCCTGGGGAAATTGGGACTTCGAAGAATTGGACAAGATTAGCTATCAACATTACACACTATCATAGGGGAGCATACTTGTCAATGATTGACTGTGGACCTGGTAGACTGGCGATATGAAGGGAGTTGCATGCAGAATCGGCATCAGCAGTTGCAGAGGAATTGGAAAAGGTGATGCTTGAATGTGGTCCCGTAATGGAGGTGATAATGGACAATGGCACTGTTTTTTGCTCAGAAATTTTCCAGATGATGCTAAAAAAATGGAAGATAAGAAGCTATTACAAGGCAGCTTATAGGCCTGGAGGAAATGGAATAGTGGAGCGACATCATCGGACAGTGAAAGCAATAGCTGAGAAGGGAGGGATATCACCTGAAGAAGCCACATTCTGGTACATAGCTCCCAAGGTTGTACAGAGAGATGACACAATGCCACATATATCAGTTTTTAACTATGAATGGAGGCACCCGAGAGATACATCCCAAGAAATCGATGAGCAGGGACCAGCCAGAATCCAAATAGGAGAAGAGGTTTGGGTGAAACCACCGAACGCACGATGTACGACACAATGGGGAAGAGGAGTGATTACTGATGTACAATCCCCTAACAATTTGAGTATTGATGGAATGCCACGGCATATTTTAGATTTGAGGCGTGTGGTCCACATAGACAATGATGTAAGTGCTGGGCCAGAGGGCAATGAAGATGAATCAGTGGCAATGCAAAGACCGCAATCTGGGCACAGGACTATGTACTGTGAAGTGATCATTAATGATCACGGGGGCATGTGGTCTAAAATGTAATAGAATAGAATACTCACATTGCGTCTGCGTTTGACCGCCGGGAAAAGAAAAAAAAGGAATGTGAGTTTGTGGACTCCTTATATACAAATAGCGTTAATTTGCATACGAGGAGAAAAAGAGGCTATAAAAAGACCAAATTGGCGAGGACGGACAGTTGTGTTATTCTGAGAGTTAGTGCAAGTAGCAGAGTTGGCGAGAAGGAGTTCCGACCCCTTTTTTTTCCTTACAGTTTGTTAATAGATAATGTATGAATTCTTTATTCATTTATTTTTTATGATAACTTTATTCTTTCGAGTGGTATTTTAATCAATGAAATATAATTTTGGTCTAACCCTTCTATGGTCAGAATCGACTTGATTCAGTTTGGTGAAACCTAGGTAAATTCTTTTGTCGGCATATATATATATATATAGCATTATAAAGTATGGATCAAGGAAAAGGAGTAGTGCCTTCACCAACACCTTGGTGTAGTAGCTATTGAAAAGGGAAGACTCCCTTTTCAATAGCTACTACACCGAGGTGTTAGTGAAGGTACTACTCCTTTTTCTTGATCCATACTTTATAATGTGAAGCAAGGAGGCATTAAGTACATTTTTTGAATCTTTGGTAATATTCGACCCGGGATTGAACTCCAGTCTCTCGGACCATTGGCAAATAAGGAAATCTGGATTTTTGAGGCATGAAAATCAATGTTATATATCCATTATAGCCATGTTGCCTTTTTTCTGAATATACTGAGAGAGAGAGAGAGAGATTTCTTTAAAATGAGATTCTGTTAATATCTCTCTACAAATTCTATGTTGGCTGCTTTTTTATATATATATATTCTTTAATAATATTTTCTATATACCTATCTCTCTTCACCTATCAAATACACAAAAACACAATAAAAAATATATTTAACACCCCCTTCTTAAGATAATCTCTTATGATAATTTTATACATCATTAAATAAATCAATAATCAGTGAATAAATTTGTGATAGAAATTCTAAATGAATATTAGATATTTTTTGTTATATAGTATTAATTTATTTTTAAAAAATTAATAGATATCTCACCTCATATTGAGTTTTTGTGGTAGTCTGCTTGTATGAGAGGTTGTAAGGTAACAAAAATGTAAGAATGTACTAAGATTAAAAGACAGCAATAAAAGCAACTCTAAATACTAATTGGGACAATCAAAGATAGGACATGTGTGGAGGGGTATGTATATCGAAAATAAAATAGAAAAATATATAAAAAGCAGGAGACATACAGATTCTAGAGAGACATTAGTAAAATCTCATTTTAAAGAAATCCTTTCCCTGACTATTTTCATAAAAAAGCCAAAGTGGCTATAATGGATATCTAACAATTATTTTCAGGCTTAAAAATCCAGATTTCTTTATTTTGTTTATATATTTTTATGGAGCATATGTGGAGATACTACTTTAAAATCATATATTATACACTCTTTTCTTTCTGTTTTGGTGATGCTGATGACTACAAAAATAGAAATATTTTATTTTATATCAGGTAATTTTCTTTCTTGTACACTTTTTTATAGTCTGAAAATCCTTTTTATCCCATTTTATTGAATGAATTTATAATTCTATGTTGTCATTGAATCATATTAACTGACATAAAAAATACATTTACTCAAAAATCAATTACTTTTGAATTACATTCAAATCTTCCACTGATTATTTGATAGGGGAAAAAACTTTATATATAAAAGCCACTGCCATAAAGCAGTAGGGTTATCTTGTAAGTCATTGTTAGTGAGTTTTGTCTTGACTAATATGTATTTAGCCAACTGCTCTGCCACTGTCAATTTTTTAAGTGGAGTAAAGTCAGTTTGAATTCAGAGTTTTGTTTCTCCAAGACTGATTTCCAAAGCAAGGTTAAAGAGCTTAGTCTGTCCAATAATATTCCTATAGATAGGAGGTAGAGAACAGATGGGTTCATGCCTTTCCAAAGGGCATTAGTGAAAAGTGAAATGGAAACAACCTTTCCAGGATCTGAACTCAGATTCTCAACACCATTTCCTACAACAATAACCCTTACATCTTTATGAGTTGCACTAAAACTGATTTTCAACCAAAATTTCTTCATCCAATAAAAATCTAGACATATAAAAATGTGTACATACATACAGTGTATAAATGACCTAAAATCTTTTATAACTTATTAAATCATTATCAAGAAAATCTGATAAAGGTTACAAAATAATTGTAATTTTTTGCTGCCCATTTTGCTAACAGGAAAGTTGCCTTAATTAACTCGACTTCTAAGAGAAAAAAAAAAAAAAGAAGAAGATCCTCGAATACAATTTGATTCTTTTTGCAGCCAATCAGTCTGTTTTGCTAATTTTGATTTGTAATCAATCCTGATCCTTTTCAAAAAGTGCAATGACTTTGAACAAACAGCAACTAGCTCTCCTTATTTGTCCAGAGGATTGAACAACTCCAACTGCAAATTCTTACAAGACCAACATTAGAAAATACGTTTTGAGCATTGTTGACAAAAGTTGTTTTATGCAATAAAATTTGTTTGCTGCAACCAGCTTTTATTACAAGCAGGCATGTTACAAAACAAAATAGATGACAAAGAGATGCAACTGGACATTTTAATCAAAAGAATGTGCTTTTGTTATTTTGTTTGTTTAATTAAAAATTACATGAACAGAAAGCCTAATTAAGTGTTTTTTCTTTATTTCTTTATATTTTTACATTGTATAAAAAAAATGCAATAATGAGTTGGGAGAGAAATGTAAGAAAGAAAAATAAATCTGGAAAGAAGTACTAGAAAGATGATTTTAAATATAATTAGAAAGAAAGAATGGGAAAAAGATAATATTGGAAGGAGTGAGTAAAGGAATGAAAGACCTGTGAAAAAGTTGGAAAACAGAAAAAATTCAAAGAAAGTTTCAACAAAAGACAAAATAACATGGATTCAAGGAAATTCAAGAAATAAAGTAATAAAAAATCATGAAGAATGACAAAGTTTGAAATAAATGAATAAATAAATACCCTATATACTGATGTAATGAATGATTAGTTACAAAAAGATATTTTTATCATATAGTCTGTAATGAATGATGGTAAGGTAAGTGTTCAAAAACACATCCCATGTAATGAATAAGCCCTTTTTTTTAGGTGCAAAATAAGTCTTAAAAAGTTGTTCAATACTCAGTTAATAGATGAAGAGTTTCTAAAAGGAAAACTAAGAAAGTATGAAAGAACAAAGGATAAAACTGAGAATAAGAATATTAACTGACTTTTTATTTTTGAAGATCAATATGAATCATGCAATTCAATTTCTCATTCTATTTAAGGGCTTAAAAAAAACTTATTACTGATAGATAACAGTCTTTCAATTATTTTATCTGTTCTGAACCTTGATTGTCCTTCTCTATATGATTTCATGTGCAATTTAACACATTTGTTAGAATAGTTGTTATGAGATGTAAATCATTATTTTTTTGTTTGTTTTTTTAACAAAGACATATGTGCTAAGATGGAATCAATACTATGTTGATATTTTTCTCCTGAGGAAACTGCTAGTAAAATTCAAATTGTGTCGGCTTTAAATATGCTGACTTTATACCACACAGAGGTATAAAACCACCTGCCCCTCAAAAGGGATGTTTTGATTGGTTGGTTGGTTTCTTTGTTTAATGGCATATCAACTCTTTTTAGGTTATTTAATGCCAAAGCCATTCTCCTAGAAGAACAGTAGTGGTACTATTTAACCCATAGCTGGGAGGATATGGGGGTTCATACCTTTCCCAAGGGTATTTGCCCGAAAGTGATCGTAATAGCGCGACTGGAGTACAAACTCGCGTATTACGATTCCGCAGTCCATCGCTTTAACCATTACACCACAAGGACACCCCCAGGGATGTTTTGGGTATGATATTAAATGGCATCGATAGTGAGGCTCCTGTTCTGAAGATCATGGGGAATGTGAAGTACCTTATCATGGCCATTACTCATATGTTCATTATGACCCAGAGTGTTAGTATTGGCTCAAATAGATCTATTTGAAAATTCTTTGCATTTAATGGGACAGTGTAAAAAAAACTATTTTAATGAACAACTACATAAAAAATGTGAATATTAATCTTCAATGAATGCAATTCCCTAAAAGTCTTGGCACAAAATAAAACTAGAGTGATTGACATGCCATTAAAATCAATCAACCACATTTTATCAAGATGAACAAAAATAGTTTCAGGCTGAAACATGACTGCTATTTGGCTGCTTTTTATAAGATAACTCTTAACTAATATTTCCATTTTTAGATAGTGAAAGGGTTAAAACAATTTGCTTGAGTACTTAAAGTGACATTGTCTCAAAAGTTGTAAGTTAGTGTAATAATCCTTTATTGCCTAATTTTATAAATCATGGTAAGCTAAAATGACAAAATATTTTCTTTGTCTAAAAAACAGTAGCAACATAAGTTTTTTTGAAATTTGCTGGGATACTCACTTCTGAAAGTAAATTGTAGAATATCTTAAGGGACCATGAGTCATTTGCTTGACATCAGAAAACTTAGTACAAAATATTAAACTTGTTTGTTAAAAAAAATTACTGTAGTTTTTTTTAAAGATGATTTATCCTCTAAAGATTGCCAGAGAAGGGTAGACTGCTTAAAATGATAATCTACTCTTTTAGTAACAGTTTTCTCCCTCCAGAAGGCAGAAGTATAGCCAACAGATACTTAAGCAGCAACTGAAATTACATTGTGAGTCACTAAAATTGACAGATTTATGGATTGATCAATTTAATGCCATGTCAACCTGTCTAGGTTATTTCATGTCTAGAGATTAGGAATCTTATTCATTGTACACTCAAATTTACATTTTTTTCTGTAGTTGTTTCTTGATTTTTTTGGTATGCAGTCCTATCAAATTCAAATGTTTTTTAAACAGATCAATTTGATCAATAGATGGGACCCTAGTAGTTACTATCACTCTGAATCAGAGTGGATGTAGAAGGGATCTTCAAAATGGAAGATTTAGTTTAGTGTCATATCTTGAACTTCCCATTTTTTGGGCTCTTGAAAAATTGATATTTTGTTTTGAAATGGCTGCTACATTCAATTGACCTGACACCTTGTGATCTTTGTTTTCTTTGGGGGTCTGGAAAGGGACTAGTCTATGTCTCTCTTCTTCTTGCAAGCCTTGAGGAGTTCAAGTAGAGAATTACTGCTGCAGTCGAGTGTTATTCAAGACATGCTGCAGAATGTTTGGCTGAAGATTGATTACTGACTTGACATATGCCATGTCACAAGCAGTACAAATATTGAAAACTTGTGAAATCGTCCATGAAATCCACATACTTTTTGAATTTCTCGTTCACATTTTGTAGAATAAATCTTATTTTACTCAATATTAAGCCTGTTTAATTTCATTTGCATAGACTATATAGTTACTCAGATATTTACATCACAAATGAAAATGGCCATTTCAAAATGAAATGATATCAATGTTTCAAAAACGCCCTGTACAATTAAAAAAAAAAATGAATATTTGTCTTTAACAGAAAGAAAGAAAAAGAAAAGAAAATTAGGTTGCTTTGCAATAATGCAAATGTTTATAAATAAATGAATAAATAAAGAAAACCTGACAGATTTATGCACTGCCTTCTTGAAACTAAGATTCTCAAGCTTGTTCAAATGCAGTTGATATATTCTTGGAGAATCCTGCTGTTTGTATTTCCAATACAGAAATGGCACCATACAAATTTGTCTCAGAGGACTATTAAAATAAGCAACCTTGAAACATTTTCTGTAAACTGCAAGTTTTTGATTGCTGAAAATCTGAGAAAATCTTCAAATAAACCCCAGAGAACTATAATTATCAGATATGTATACACTATAGACATATGTATATAATTACATACATAGATAATATTGTGTTTTATTTATTTCTTTTAAATGTATAAATATGAAATATATTTATAGATGTTCACATGGAATGTGTGCACATGCAGAAACCAGCATCCATACATATACTAAAGTATTTGCATATATAAAATTGTAGATATAATATTTATCTCAGTTGGGATTAACAATTTTTTCTCTTTCTCCATATTTTTTCTACCTAGGTTTCTATATGTGTATTCTTTCATTCATAGTATACAAAGTATTTCAGAAAAATTCATGCTTAACCAGTTCTTGTTCAAATTATCTCAAATTTGAACAGCATGTGTAGAAGAAACTGAAAATTTTCTTTAATGTTTAAACACTTTTTATTTTCAGTTGAATGATATTTCTCAATCTGAAAAGAAAAAAAAACTGTAAAACATAGAAATTTGAGTTGTTTCTACACAGCTGTTAAAATTTGGAGATCTTTTGAATGAGAATTGATTAAGTTATTAGATTATGAAATGATATTTTTCTGAAACACTTTGTATATTATGTACATATATCTGTGTGTGTGTGTATATATATATATATATATATATATATATATATATATATAAACAAACAGCAGTTATGGGAGATACACTTACTTGGATAAGTGCAAATCTGTGTATGAGGATATTTATGAAACATTTCTTAATATTACACCAGAACACAGCTATAGACCAGTCAGAAATGATTGAACTCATTACAGAAGTAATTATATGCAAGACAAGTTTGCTAAACAACATCTAATTAGAGATTCTTTGTGAATGTGATAGGAACTAATTTTTGCATTCTCATTCTTACAATCTAAACCATTTTTTATTAGAATTCTATCCATTCCTTTCATTTTATATTTGTGCTTCCACCCAACTTTCAATACTCTGATGATGTATCTTGCATTTATTTTATTGTTTTTTTTAAAACTATGATAAAATACAACCAAGGAAATTTATAAGGAAAACTATTTCCTCAACTCCCCTTCCACAGGCAAGATACTACACAAGGTAAATTTTTTGCAGGTTTGAATTCAGCAGTTTCCTTCTCCAAAACCAGTTGCTATACCAAAGTTAAAAAGCACAGTCTGACTTGCTATTTACCCATAGCTGAAGATAGAATAGGTGGGTGCATACCTTACCCAAGGGTATTAATGTTATGTGAAATGCAAACAACCTTGAACTCAGGTCACCATGCCAATTTGCTATGATAATAACCATTACACTATGAGAATAAATTCGATGCTTTTCTCTTTATAGAAAGAATTACTAAAGAGACAATTCCATTCTATTTTAAGAAATTTCTAAAATCCATGATTGCCAGTGTCTTCCATTATTTGATTCCTTTAATGAATTCTTTTAAAGAGATTCACCTTTTATCTATGAATTCTCCTTACTAAAACTTGTCAAATAAAATCCTCACTTAGCAGCCATGGCAATCTAATGGTCTATATGCCTTAGTAGACCATTCTGCATTTACTAATGCAAAAAAAAAAATCTTTTTGACAGAAGATGTAGCCTGACAATACTTGTGTTTGCCTCCAGGTCAACTGACCTTATAATAATACAGAGGTCAAACAAAAAAAGATTCAAGTATGTTTTACTTGGCTTCATCCTTTTGTAACAAACTTACTTCTAGGGTTTTGCAACTAATATCTGCTTGCGTATTTGCTTCCCAGTTTTCTGTTCCTGAATTTTCTGACATTAATAATCATTTTGTATCATTTTAATGAGACATGCAGAGAAGGACTTCCTTTAGACTGACCTGTCTTTCAGCAAGTGGACAATTCAAAAGACTTGAATGAAAGACCCTGGCCTTTGAAAAAAAAAAAAAAAGAAGAAGAAAATATGACACACCTCACCACACCAATAATTCCAGAAGAAATACAGAAGGTTTATTTTTCAGTTAGGTTCAAATTCCAATATCAAACTAACATCATCTCAATCCAGGTATTTTTTTTAAAGAATAGCTATTTATTTAAGAGGCTGTTTTGTTTGACATACACATCTTTTCTAAGTATTCAATTTGCCCGATTTTAAAACACTTCTTTCATCCATGACACTTCAAAATGGCTGTCATGCATTGTCTGCATTGCAAACATAAAAATGAATTGGCCACCACCTCCTGAATTGACCTTCCCCACCATCCATGATTTCCTGTTGCCAAACCATTTCTTATTTTTTTAAACAAAAATGTAATACAGAAAGAAAGGAAAGAAAAATAATTTGCGATGTTCAAGAAACAAAGCAAATCTATTTTTCTTTGCAAATCCAACTTCTTGAAAAAGAAATGATTACAGAATAGACAAGTTATTTACAAAGTTTTGCTAATCAAAATGTTAATGAAACACTGATTGACATAAAGATGTTCTTGTGTATAAAATTTGCTCACATTAAATGCTTTAAAACTTAATTGAAAATGAAAAACTTTTTGCAAATGTTAAAGGCTGATTTGCTGAATATCAAGATGAAGACAAAATTGCCAATTAGAAAGACACCAACAAATCTAAAGAGAAATAAAAATTTAATTGTTTCAGTTGAATTTATTCAACTGAAATATTTTTCAAATTGTCAGCATTTCATAACAATAAGTGGATGGCTGTGTTCTTTGAAACCCTTTCCCAAGAAGAAAAAAAAATCAATCACAAGAGAAATAAATACAAAGCTTTTTTTGATCTGAATTTCTGACATGGGGGATATTTTTTTTCATTATACACTGATGTACTCTAACTAACATAAGGATACTTGTTATTTCAGCTATTTTCTTCAACTTTTTTCCTTTTTTAAGATAACTTTCTTAGCTAATAACATTCTGGAAATTTCAAACTGAATCTTTGATTCAATAACACAGATGTAGATTGCTATCCATTCTTAGAAGATATCTTTTGTATTTGTATAATTGAATATTCTTGTATTTTATGATAGTTAATTCTTCCTAGTTAATTTCTCTCTCAGATCTGGCTCATTTGTCTCTTCCACAGAACCAAGATATCTGAACCAGGGATTAAAATCTCAACTGCCAGATAATTAGACACACTTGCCCACTAGTCTATTATACTTTAGGACTGAATAAAAGCTTTGATTTGAAATTCTCTAAAATTGATTGACAATGACAGAAAACAGAAAAGAAGGTTGGAATGTACAATAGCCAAAATTTTGGGACTACAATAACAAATCAGATAAAGAGACTAGTTCAAATAAAATCAGTGTATAATAATAGAACATTTGTTCTGTTTTTTTAAGTTGGCTGATACTGTAAATATTACATTTTCTGTTCAATTTACAGGATGAAATGAAGGATTGAACTGTTCTACGACAAGGCATTTCATAGCAAGTAAATGTAAAAATCCTGAAAAAAATGAAAGAAATATAAATTTCTGCTTAACAAAAATATTTACCAAAAATTCCAATCTATGAAAATTATTCAAAACAATAATGCTGAAAAATTCTAAACTACACATCATTTGAAATGAGGCGATTTTTTTTTTAACAGTATTAAAGATGGACACTTCCTCCACTGAAAATATTGGTGTAACAGTCTTCATATTTATTTCTTTTACTCTTGTGTTTCAAGTAAACTTAGTCACTATTCTTGTATTTTTTTTATTTCTTTGCTACAAATAGATTTACTCAGACAAGTGAATATATATATATATATATATATATATATATAAAGGCCATTTTATATCTCATTAATGAATAAAAGTAAGTTAATTTGCCTTCATTGTTTTTTAAAAATTCATCTACTTTGTTGATACAAGTTCTGTTTTGAGAGAATTAGATTGCAGTGTACCATTTAATATTTTCAAAAACAAAGCAAATATACAGGATGTCTTAAATTATAATTTGATATATACTGGGTGTTTTAGAAAAATTGTTATTTTGTAATCTAATAATTTAACCAATTCTTGTTCTAATGATCTCAAATTTTAACAGTATGTGTAACAACAACTTTAAATTCTTTTTAATGTTTAAGTGCCTTTCCTTTTCTAGTGAATGGCATTTCCATACCTGAAAAGAAAAAGATATTACATAGAGAATTTTGAGTTGTTTCTACAAATTCTGTAACATGATCAATTCTCATTTGAATGAGAATTGATCATGTTATTAGATTACAAAATGATATCATTTTTTCTGAAACCCCCTGTATATTTTCTTCCATGATTTTAAGAAATAATGTTTTAGTTACCAAAAAAAAAAAAAAAAAAAAAAAAAAAAAATGAACTGGTGATTTGATCTAAAATAAAAGTTGAGACTTTCACAAAAGTGACTTGTTATGATTCTTTTATCCACTCCCACTTCATTTTTTTTTACCTTATTCCTTCTCAATTGTACTTAACTGGATTCTGACTGGCAAGAAAAATCATGTCTTTTTATTATTATTATTAGATGCAGCTTGAGAGAAAGAGAAAGAAAATAATTTTTCCCTTTTCATTGCCAACTCATAACTTCTTTTGTCACCAGGATCCCAATACTAAAATCATTCCTCAAACCCAGCTTCTTGGCAGTTATTTCCTCACAATAAAAACTGCTAAAAAATAGGTGGGTGGGGAAATCCATTTCATCTAAGATGAAGGAAATTAATTTTGTATTTGACAATTTGTCAAACAGGAAGATGTCTTCAAGCTGGAAGTTTGTTTCATTGTGTTTCTTTTGGCTTTGTATGCAGAAACAATATTAAGTGAGAAGTCCTTCATGTTGCTGTATGATTTTTAGAACAATAAATTCACATCGTTTTCTCAACAGGGATTTGTATGAAGGCAAAGTAACAAACAGAAAGAGAAGAAAAGTTTGAGTTTTTCTGAGAAGCAGTTGGGGGTTCATCACATGGGAATGAAAGAAGATGAAGAAAAAATAAGGAAGACATAAGATTAGACAGAAAACAACTTATGAAACAGATGAAATAAAAACATAAAAAATGAAGTGTATGAGTTAAAAAAATGTATCGAATATACAAGCTTTGAAATAATGTGAAATATTCCAGTTGCTAAGTATGGACAACTTTGCAGGTAGCATCTGTTAGCAGGATATCTAAAACTGAAGGTGTATTGAATAGGATTATTATGTATCCAGACAGTCACAGAAGCTTATTGAAAAAAAACCCCAAAATAGTTATACATCCGGGAATATCTGTGTCCTAACAAATATATATATATATATATATATATATATATATATATATATATATATATTGTGGTGGGAGTATGTAATTTGGTTATTTCAGTAGACTGCTCTCTAAATTATTCCCACCACAAATACAACACAAAACTTTACAATCGCACAAAAGAAATGGAATAGAACACAACGAACATTAAACAACAAACAATTTAATATGCATATAACAGAATATGAAAAACAAAATACATGATGTGTAAATGGCCTTTTGGAAAATAAAGTTTGAAGAAAAGAATAAATTTGTTGAAAGATGTGTGTATGTTCATGTTATCAGAGTCCGTAAATAAGTCTTTCTTACTTACATTAAGTTTATAGCGGGTTTTATGATTGTGGCGACAGCGTGTCTCGTTGATGAAAGAAAGTTTGTCGGGTTTTCCTTTTGAATATAATTCTCGGCCATTTGAAAAGAGGTCATGAACTTTAGTTGAGGAAGGAAAGGAATTGGTTGAACATAGTATCAGCTACTGGCTTAGTGGCTTGTGTTCGTCTGTGTCTTCGTTTGTGTGTAAGCTTGTGTCTTGTGTGTATGGCTTCCTAACTCTGTGTTATTTATATCCTACAGGTGGATCAAAGAATCGCCCTAAAATCTTGGCGCGTAGACATTTATTGACCAATCAGATTTGTATTTTACTATTTTATTTTCGAGCCTAAATATTTTCTATAGGTTCACTTCCGATCCTAATTTTCTAGAATGTTCTATTCCATGTTTTTAGCTGATTGGTTGAAAAATATAAAAATGTAATTTAAATGCTAATGCGAGTTTGATCCTAAATTTCTAGAATGTTCTTAAGTATGTTTTTATTGCTTATTTTAAGACTAGAAGAAATTTGTATCCCATATACCCAACCCCCGCAGATTGATAAATATTGAAAGTATTTATTAATATGTAATATAAGTCTTAAAATGTTTCGGCCAATGTACCTTTCTTCCAGATTTTGTGGTGATGTTTGCAGGTGTATTTGTCGGTGTGGAGGTTGGTTTGGATAATGTGGTTTTTGTAGGTGTAGATTGTTCGGTCATACTTTCCGTTATTGGTAAGTCCAAGTACGCCGGTTTTAGTCTGTCTATGGAGACAGTATCAAATTTGCCTTTTATGGCAAGCTTAAAATATTTGGGGTGTCGTTCAACTACCTGGAAAGGTCCGGAGTAAGTAGGATATAAGGGTATTTTGACTGCATCATTTCGAATAAAAACGTATTTACAGTCGTGAAGGTCTTTTGGTGTGTAAAGTTCTTTTGTTTGTGTTCTTGTGGGTGTGTAAACTAAATCGTTCATTTTCTGTTTAAAATTTTTGACAAATGTTGTTGTAGGTTGTAAGGAAATGTTTTTTTCACAAAATTGACCTGGCAGTGTTAAGGATGTTCCAAAAACCATTTCGGAAGCTGTACATCCCAGATCTTCTTTGATAACATTCCTTATTGATAATAAAACAAGAGGCAAATTATCAAACCATGTTTTGGAGTTGTTAGCTGTTAAAGCTGTTTTAAGTTGTCTATGGAATCTTTCAATTAATCCATTTGCGCAGGGGTGATATGCTGTTGTTTTTACATGTTTGACTCCCAATAACTTTGTAAACTCATCGAAAAGCGTTGATTGAAATTGGGAGCCTCTGTCTGTTGTTATTACTGAAGGACAACCAAAGACTGAGATCCATTCTTGTAATATGGTTTTAGAGATAGTCTCTGCTGATATATCTCTAAGTGGGACGGCAACAGGCCATCTTGTAAATCTGTCAATGATGGTGAGTATATATTGACAGTCATTTGCTATTGGCAATGGTCCGACGATATCGATGTGTAGGTTTGTGAACCTACCATCTGGTTTTTTGAATTGTCCTGGAGGAGACTTTGTGTGTGTTTGTTTTGCTCTTCTGACAACTCAAGCAGGTTTGAGTCCAGTTTTTTATGTCAGTGTGCATATTGGGCCAAACAAAACGGTTGCTAATTAATTTTGTGGTTGCTCGGCGTCCAGGGTGTGAAAGGTTGTGGAAATGTGTAAATAACCTTTTTCTAAGTGATGGTGGTATATAAGGTCTTGAGTGACCTGTTTTAACATCGCAAAGTATTGTTTTTGTTCCAAATGGGACAGGATATTCCTTCAGCTGTAGGGAAGTGTCCTTTAGTTTGTCTAATGTGGCATCTTTTCGTTGCTCATCTGCAATGAGCTCGAAGGTGAGATCTACCGAATCAATAGACTGTATTGTGGAGCGTGAGAGTGTGTCTGCCACAATATTGTCTGAGCCTTTTATGTATTGGATATCCGAGGTAAATTGCGAGATATAGTCCAGTTGTCGAGTATCTCTGGGCGTATATTTCTCGGTGTTTACATGTAAGGCGTAAGTGAGTGGTTTGTGATCAGTGAAAACGGTGAAATCTCATCCTTCGAGTAAGTGACGAAAGTGCCTTATTGACAAGTAAATTGCCAGTAACTCCCTTGAGAAGGTGCTGTATTTTCGCTGTGCGGTGTTTAATTTCACTGAGAAAAAGGATATTGGTTTTTCCAAGCCATTTTGTTTTTGTTGTAGGACTGCTCCAATTGAGTCTCCTGAAGCGTCTGTTGTTAGTGAAAGTGTACTAGTGTTCTCATTAGAGATGTAGGAGAGCTTGGTAAAATCTGCTAATGCTTTTTTAGCATTGTGAAAAGCAGTTAAAGCTTCTCCTTCAATTTGAATTTTTGTGTTTTTATTTTTTTGTTGTTGCAACATGTTTGTGAGTGGGGTTAATATTCTGGAACAACCTGGAATAAATCTACGGTAGTAATTTACCAAACCGAGAAATCTCCAAAGTTGTCGCAGTGATGTTGGTTGTGGGAAATTTTGTATAGCCGTCACTTTTTCTGGGACAGGTGTGATTCCCTGTTCGTCTATCGTATGGCCTAAGAAGTTTAATTTCGAGACAGCAAACTCACATTTGCTTAAGTTGATTTTCAAGCCGAAATGTGTTAGTCTCTCGAAAACTTGTAACAAGTGGTTTTGATGTTCCTTGATGTCACAGCTAGCAATTAGAACATCATCGATATAGGCAAAGGCAAACGGTAACCCTCTCAATACCTCGTCAATGAGTCTCTGGATAGTTTGGGTGGCATTACGTAATCCAAATGGCATTCTGGTGAATTCGAAAAGTCCAAAAGGAGTTGTAATAGCTGTTTTTTTTATATCTTCCTCTGCTACTGGAATTTGGTAGTAAGCCTTAACCAAATCCAGTTTTGTGAAGATCTTGGTTCCTTCCAAGCCCATGGCGAAATCGTGTAGATGTGGGATTGGATACCTATCAGGAACTGTTTTTGCGTTGAGGTTCCTGAAATCCCCACAAGGTTGCCATGCGCCTGTTTCTGGCTTTTGAACCATATGTAGGGGTGAGGAGTATGGACTACTAGAAGGGTGTATGATTCCTAATTGTAACATGTGCTGAAATTCGTCTTTTGCTGCTTTATATTTCTCTGGATGTAGTCTGCGTGGTGATGCATGTGTAGGTGGTCCAGAGGTTGTGATATAATGTTTAGCTGTATGACGAACTTCATTAGAATGTTTAAAAGGCATAGTGAGTGTTGAAAATTTAGTGATCAACTCTTGTAATCCATTTGCATCTGGTATTGCCGCACAAATTCCAGTTGACCGGTAGATTGAGGTGATTCCCTTAGCCGTCAGTTCGGTGTTGCAATCGACGAGAGATCGCGCAGCCATGTTCACAGAAACGTTAAAATGGGACAAAAAATCAGCTCCAAGAATAGGTGTTTTGACTTGGGCTATGGTGAAAATCCACGGAAAAGATCGACGTAAACCCAAATTGAGTGTTAGTGTTATCTCTCCGTAGGTTTCAATTCTTGATCCATTTGCCGCTTGCAGTGTGAATGAAGATAGTTGGTATTTTATCTTGGGATCCGGTGGAATAACGCTTATTTGTGTGCCAGTGTCGACTAAAAATAAATATCCGGTATTTTTGTCCTGAATGTAAAATAGACGACTTCCTTGTTTTAAACCAGCAGCTAATGTCGTGTTTACTTGCTGCCGGTGTAACCGTTTTCCTGATTCTGTGTTGATGTAGGTGTGGTCGAATTGAAGTTGAATGGTTTTATGCACTTCCTTGCCTCACATCCAAATTTGAAATGATACCAACAGGTATCAAAGGTGCGTCGCCTTCTGGGAGGTGAGTTCGACCTATTTCGTCTTCTGTTCTGTGAGGAGGTTCTGTCAGGACGGGAATGTTGGGATGCTTTGAGCTTCACCAAATTTTGGACTTGCAGGGATAAATTTTCCATGCCCTGTAGCAGCTCAGTTAACATGTCTGGCGTGGTTGCTTGTGATGTTGTGTTTGTTGGCGTTGGTGTATTCCTTGGTGTTGCGTCATTTGTTGAGTTGTATGATGTGGCGTAAACGTTCTGGTTTTGGTTATTTTCGTGTATTCTATCAGCTATTTCCAACACTCTCTCCAAGTCTAAATCTTCAGGAAGTGATGCGAGTATTTGTGTTGTATGAGTGTGGAGTTTGTCCGTCCAGTTTTTTTGACACTGTCTCGGACATGGTGTTGCTTCCTAACAGAGATTTTATTTTTCTCAAGAGTTGTGAGGGTGTCATATGTCCAAGGGTCAAATTGTAAAATAGATCATGTAACTTTTTTCCATCAGACGTACCCATACGTTTAATAATGGCGTTCTTTAGCATATCATATAGTTTGTCTTCAGGCATATGGTCTAGCAAATCGACCACTTCTGCCGCCACGTCGGTGGGAATTTTTTCCACGACGTATGCATACTTTGAGGTTTGTGATGTAATTTTTTTAGTGCTAAAAAGTGCATTTAGCTGCGAAAACCATACTGGTATGTTAGTTGGGTTGTAGCTGGGAATGCTGGTTGATATTGCTGCTGTTGTGGGTTCAATGTCGCAGTTTTCCATTTTTACGCGTTGTAATAATTTTTTGTGCTGTTTTTTAAAATGAGAACTGTTTTTGTTTTTGTGTTTTTATGTGTGGTTGCGTGCTTTCACCCGTCAGAAGGTCACCAATTTGTGGGGGGAGTATGTAATTTGGTTATTTCTGTAGATTGCTCTCTAAATTATTCCCACCACAAATACAACACAAAACTTTACAATCGCACAAAAGAAATGGAATAGAACACAACGAACATTAAACAACAAACAATTTAATATGCATATAACAGAATATGAAAAACAAAATACATGATGTGTAAATGGCCTTTTGGAAAATAAAGTTTGAAGAAAAGAATAAATTTGTTGAAAGATGTGTGTATGTTCATGTTATCAGAGTCCGTAAATAAGTCTTTCTTACTTACATTAAGTTTATAGCGGGTTTTATGATTGTGGCGACAGTGTGTCTCGTTGATGAAAGAAAGTTTGTCGGGTTTTCCTTTTGAATATAATTCTCGGCCATTTGAAAAGAGGTCATGAACTTTAGATGAGGAAGGAAAGGAATTGGTTGGACATAGTATCAGCTACTGGCTTAGTGGCTTGTGTTCGTCTGTGTCTTCGTTTGTGTGTAAGCTTGTGTCTTGTGTGTATGGCTTCCTAACTCTGTGTTATTTATATCCTACAGGTGGATCAAAGAATCGCCCTAAAATCTTGGCGCGTAGACATTTATTGACCAATCAGATTTGTATTTTACTATTTTATTTTCGAGCCTAAATATTTTCTATAGGTTCACTTCCGATCCTAATTTTCTAGAATGTTCTATTCCATGTTTTTAGCTGATTGGTTGAAAAATATAAAAATGTAATTTAAATGCTAATGCGGGTTTGATCCTAAATTTCTAGAATGTTCTTAGTATGTTTTTATTGCTTATTTTAAGACTAGAAAAAATTTGTATCCCATAATATAAAATGTGTATCACAGACCAAGGTAACCACAAAAAGATTAAACTTAACAGAATTGAAGTAAGAATGAATTGAAAGAAAAAATACAGAAAAAAAGAACAGAAGGGATCTTTTGTATGCTAATAAATGCATTTGAATTACATGACAGAGATGAATGTACAGAATTATCTAAAATGAAACTAAGGTAGAAAAAAAAACATCCAATACTGGTTACAATTATGGGTCCCTATGAAATTTCAGTACATAATGTAGAATATCTCCTGAAAAAATTGAATCTATTGAAACAGTTTTGGTCTATTGACAATTCATAATTAATAAAGGACAGCAAACGGTAAAACAAGTTTTTAAAAATTTTGTAATTTTCAGTAAATTTCTGAAAATATATCTGGAAAAAAATTGAAAGGATGTCAATATTTAGTTTAATATTTACAGTCATGATTGCTAGAAAGATAAACAATGAAAAAAAACAAAAAAGATGAAAATAAAGGAGTCTGGATATTTATAAGCTCAACTTTGACAAGATCCCTTTAGTTTTACAGCTGAATAGGTCAAGCAAAATGAGAAAAGTCAAGAAGACAGAGAATAATCAAGATGAAGAAGAAAAAAGTAAAAGTCAAGAAAAGGAGAAAAAAAAAGCTTTAAAGTGATTGAGAAAAGAAAGAATTTTGACTGTTGTATATTTAATCAAATCAGAAGATTTAGAAAGAGAAATGAGCAGTAAAAACTCAAACTGATAGAAGTAGAAACAAATTAAAATACTTCCTCAATCTTTAAATCATTACAATGAATAAACTGATAAATCCTTAAAAATAAGGATTTGGTGCTACTGAAATGCTTGGTGGTATTCAGTTGAGACCCCATTCAACAAGGACTAATATTAGTATTAGTGTATTTGTGATATTCTAACATTGAACACAAAATAAACTCTATAATACAAGAATCTTTAACCTTTTACAAGTACAGCACATATAAAAATGGCATTACAAAGAAAGAATACACTTATTGTTCTATGAACTAGCACTATGTCAAAGAGATAGAAAATAGATTGTTAAATTTACATTTCTGGACTATCATGTGACACCCTACGGGTCTCTAACAGACATACCAATTCTCTAAGGGAGAGATTTATTGTATCCCTAGAGTGCAAATTTTGGAAATATTGTGAATTGTTTGATCAGAAAAATAAAAAAATGAAAATTTAAAAATGGAATGCCAAGGCAAAAAAAAAAAAAAAAAAAAAAAAATGAAAAACTTTTTTTGTTACTCAAATCAAACTTGACATGAATATTCTTGATTTCCTTATTTTTACACCAATGTAATCATCATTTGACAAAATGATTATTATTTTCTTTTCTCAAGCAAATATTCTGAAATAAGTAATTTAAATTAATAACACTATGATAAATACAGATACTAATCAGTACAGCAATATCAGATATACAGGTTTCCTATTTATAAGTAAATATTAGGATATATAAAGAATTTTTTCTACCATTATTGTTATTATATATCATTATGTACTTTTTGTTTCAAATGTTATGAGAGATACTAGCAATTTTTGGATTCATTTTAAACTGGACTTTACGGCTGTTAAAGTCACTTGCAAAATTCAAAATGTAGAAGAAAATGAAGATAAATAATTGTTATTGCTAATTTTGATGTTTTAAAACATCAGAGAAGAATCTAAGTAATAGCATTCAAACATTTTCAAAAAGATACAATATGTAAAGTATGGTATAAGCTTAAAAAAAGCTCGAGAGGTTTCCCATGAACTTTCAGTTGATTAAAAAGGAAAATAAATTTGATACACTAATATAAATAATGAAATTTTGCATGAAATTTGTGTACTTTCACACACACAAAAACAAGTTTGGTCATGATTATATATTATCTTATATTACGTGCATATATGCACATACATTATATTTGTGAATGAGAGCTAAGACTATGTTGTGGTGTGAATATACTTAAAAAGTGATTTGTTTTTATAAATAAACATAGATATTTTACTTACATTTGGTACACATTCACATAAACAATAAGTAATACACATACACACTATAAAAAAAATTCATACATAATGATGTAAAAGACAATTTTGAAAAACAGAAAAAAGTTAAAAAAAAAAAAAAAAAAATTCTCTGCCAAAAGATTTCAACAGCTGACTGCACAGTCCATGACCAGCAATAAGTTCAACTGTGAAAGAGTTGATTGTTGGGAGAGAAGTAAAGTGGATAGTATTCCTCCTTACTTCTGCTCACAACTAATTTTGGAACTGAGTCAACACTTCAGAAATGAATATGTTCTCAATAAATAAGCTATCATATATTATTATGACTGGACATGATATGATTGTGAAGCTGACTGATATGATTAATAATGGGTGAACAATTTCAACAGAAAATAAAAGTATATTTTTACAAAATCCTTGTCAGACATAAAGGAAAGGAAAAAATAGAAAGTAAATTCAATCTTTTAAATATTCTTCATAAAACAAATTTAAAACAAAGGATGAAGAATTCTGAAATGCAAACAATTTCTAAGATTAAGAGAATAAGTTATAAAAATTTTAAGTAAAAAAAAAGCACTTTTTCTTACTCAAATAGAGATTACATACAAAAAATGCTTTTCATCATTATATATATATATATTTCCTGCTACCTTCATACTGTCGGATTTTATCCATATTTACTTTCATACTGTCTTTTCGGAAAAAACTAGTACCAAATACATTCTTACATAACATTTAACATGGATGATTCCTTATGATCTATACATATGAAAACTTATTTGTTGCGTATTTCTCAATAAACGGGAGGTTTTGTCTCGTTTCTTTGAAAAATCCTACATTTTCTAATATTTTTCCACGTGCCAAACACGTTCTGATGACTTTTGAATTTTGAACGCTATGTGCATGTTTATCTATCTTTTCGTTGTATATTTCTCATTTGCTCCTGTCATCTCAGCAATCACCCATTGATATTGTGAACTATTTTATATCCAAGTCCTGATGATGGTTATTATAACCGAAACGTTAACGTCGACTTCACATCATGATATATTCACCTATTTGGATTATATTTTTTCCTGCTACCTTCACACTGTCGGATTTTATCCATATTTACTTTTATATATATATATATATATATATAAAATTGAATCAACAAGTTTTAAAAACACCAAAAAAATGGGTTCAGTATTGGCTAATAGAGCAGAATAAAACTTGAAATAAATTGTTGTTCACTCATACTTCTGTGGCCACCTTATAACTGAGTTTAATGTATTTTTTGATGGGAGAAAATAAAACGCAATCATCAGATGAGATCAGTGCTTCCTCCCAAAATATGAAATTGACAGTTATGAGACTACCATAGAGGAGTGAGTGAACAACATTTTAGGTTTATATATATATATATATATATGTTATTAAAGGTGACAGACAAGGATTTGGTGTAGAGGTTTTTTTTTTATTGACTTTTTCATGTTGATAAGCAAGAAGTCACAACTGTAATTGTCTGAAATCTATGATGTTTAAACTCCCTTCATCTACCGTTGCAAGCATCTCACTATCCAACATGAAAAGGCCAATACAAAAATCCAACACCAAATGACTGTTTCTTTGTAAATTATTCTAATGACTAATTACAAAAAGATGTTAATCATATGTACATTTTAACTTTACAATAAATATTGATAGTGATTTCCTTTAGTGAGACACTTGTCATAATGTTTGTTCAATGATGTTAAAAATCTTTGTTTGCCAAGGGTATGATGATTATTTTGAAACTTTACACCTTTAAAATCTTCAAAAGGAAGAAACTTGTAAAAATTTATACATGAAATAGGACTCAACAATAAATACTATAACCGACAATACAAAGGAATGGATGATTGAATAAGGTTAGATAATGAAAATCATATTAATTACTAAATACTTTTGAGTACAGTGTTGCCATTTGACTAACATGGCAGCAGAAAATTTGTGTAGGTGAATTCTGTTTGCTATATTTATGAAACACACACACACACACATATATATATATATATATATATATATATATATATATATATATATATTAGTTTATTATTATGAATGTTTTCAGAAAACATTCCCACATTTAGGTTTCCTGCCTGTGTTTTTAAGTTGTTAACTTTCTTCCAGTCTGAAGAATGCTACCAGCTTGAAAGTGCTTTTAAAAAACAAAAAATATAACAGGAACAATGTTTTTTCAATAAAACATACATTTCTAATCTTCTGAAGATAATGTAAACAAAATACAATATATTTTCTTGGTTGGTGATAAAATATTGATTTTCCTCAGGAAGGATTTTTCAGAATTAGTGTCACGTTCTTTTAGAATTGTTTGAGGGATATCACAGACAGATACTTATCAGAGTATATTAAAAGTGAGAATGATATTTATTAAAAGAAACTGAAATTCAAGCAATTGTTTTTCTCTGAAAGCTCTAGATACTTCTCTTCGTTTTGGTAGATAGGGTTTTCAGAAGTGAATCCATTTTGACTAAACTCGAAAACATCAAATAGTATTTTATTTTTTCTAATTACCTTCTAATACACTTTAGAAATACATTTTGTTCTGGTGAGTAAGAAGAGTGATATATACTTACCAAAAGTTGGTAAATTCATCTCAAGGAATCATGGGTCATAATAGGAAGCTAATTTTCATGTCTCCTGTTATCAGATGTTCTAAAGTTGGTCCCAGAAAACAATGAATGCATGCACACACCACACCTAGTTGTATCATTTGCTACATGATAAATGACTGAATAATGAGAAAGTGATACAAATTAGAGCTGAATGGAGAATGACATTCTGCCAGCACACATCTTGAGTTCATTTCAGGGTGAGAAGTTATATGAATAAATTTATTCATAAAAAGAGTGTTTCAAGAGAAAAAAATGTAAAAATCATAATTCAGATATTAAAATATTTACTTTTCAATAAATATAATTCCCTGGAACCATTTTTTAGTTATAATTAGGTGAACAGCTTTAGTATGGTAGCACACTCTGTAACTAGCATGGTATTATATATATATATATATATATATATATATATATATATATAAAAACTTGCAAGCAAGAAAATGAAGACAATTATGAATATATAATTATCTTCATTTTCTTGCTTGCTTATATACAGTATCTATCATTTACTCAGATTAGTGTAGTCTGTCATAGATTTGTGATAATTGAACTCATTCCTTTATGATTTGCATCCCTTAATCTGTACCAATCACTCTCTATGAATATACATCATCTATGTATTCATGTGTTATTCCATTTTTATTCATCTATGTAAGGGTAAAAAAAGATAAATTCAATTATTTAAACAACACTCAAAATATCTGATACTTTCAAAGTAAAAGGTTTCTAGTTTCTTGTTGGATCGTTGTAGTTGTGTTTTATGGTATATCAACCCTTGAGGGTTATTCAATACCAAATTATGTTTTTATATATATATATATATATATATATATATATATATATATATATATATATATATATGATTTGTTTGCATACAGTTAAATGGTTTCAAATATTGCCACTTAACACAAATAATTCAATTTAATATTAATCATTTGTTTGCATACAGTTAAAAGGTTAAGCATTGCTAACTCTCATAATTCTTAATAGTTTCAAGTATTGCCGTTTATAGTTAGTTTGTATACAATTAAATGGTTTTAAGTATTACAAATCAACATTAATAATTCTACTTAATAATAATCTCTTGTAAAAGATTGAACAGTTCTATTTGATCCATAGATGGGACCCTAACAGGTACTACCATTCTGGGTCAGAGAGGACATGAGAATTATGGTAATAAAGGGGTACTCCAAATTCCCAGAGTTTCAAAACTAAAGCCTAACTATTAAATGCAGGTTCATCATCAGATGAAATTTTATCTCATACCCAGAACTCTAAATGGTTTCAAGTATTGCTAATACTGATTAATTCTATTCAATGTCATTTGTTCGATTGTACACAGTTAAATGGTTTCAAGCATTGTTATCTAATACTAATAATTCAATTTCATATTAATTATTTGTTTGCATCACAGTTAAAGGGTTTCAAGTAGAGTAAATAATTAAATAGTTTGATTTGAACCTAACAGAAACTATCACTCTAGGTCATAGTGGATCTGGGAGTAATTGCTATGAAAGGGTACACCACATTCCCCAAAGCTCCAGAACTCTAGCCTTATTATCAGATGGTTTAGTGTCATATTGAGGACACTCGGGGAAGGGGGTGCTTTTTATCTCTCTACTGAAGTGCAGTTGACATTTCTAGTTTCAATCCAAATATGCAGAAAAAATAGTTTAATTTGATGCATTGTTACTTACACAAATATATTTGATTTCTAATGGGAATTTTCCCACTGAAAATTTCTTGTTTATTATCTTTGCTTTTTGAACCATTTCATTTTGTGAGAAAAACTTTATTACTTTACAAATTGTTATATGACTTAATAACAAGTTTTATTTTATTATAATTCAATTATCACACAAGAGGCTTTTTTCTCTAGATTTGTTTTTAATGATAACATCTTAGCCCATGAATCATCATGAGAAAATATCAAATCATGGTGTATATATATATATACACACATACTAGCAGCAACACCTATCTAATACTAATCATTCAATTTCATATTAATCATTTGTTTGCATCACAGTTAAAGGGTTTCAAGTAGGGTAAATAATTTAATAGTTCTATTTGAACCTAACAAGAACTATCACTCTTGGTCATAGTGGATCTGAGAGTATTAGTATTAGACACTATTTAAACTGCAATGATTTATCATTGCAGTTTAAATAATGTCTAATGGTTAAATCTATTTTGGGTCGGAGGGAATATACTTCTGTGCTACTGCTGATGGGAACAGTTGTGGAGGAGGAGATAACTGGTTTTACTAGTTACCATAAACAATTGTTAACAGAGAGGATAGATAAAGTTAGCCTAGAGCAATTCCATCAGAGTTGAACTGAAGCAGCAACATCTATGTAGAAGAATATTTCACTTGGTTGAGGAAGAGGAGAACAGAATATCCCACTTGTGTATGGGAAGGATATGTGGATGAGTGTGATGTACAAATGAACAGATGACAAGCAAAATTATAATATACATTTTACCCTTTATACAAGGGGGAGTCAAAATTTTGCAATATTTGCATATGTGCTCGTTTCTGGAATAAACTCCAGGAATTTGAGGGAACCAAACTGATGCCATACTTAGCATTTAGTCCAGTCCTGTTTCCCTTGGATTATTAATTGCACTGATCCATGGCTCACTTCCTTCACTCCAGATACTTTAATAGCCAAGAAGCTTCAGTGAAGGAGTTCTTTGCCTCAAAGGACAAGAACTGCTATCAGCGTGGGATCAAAGAACTGACACAAAGGTGACTTCAAACAGTACAGCACAAGAGCCTCTCCTCTGAATATGAGGCTGTTTTTGTTCTTAGAAGAATAAATTACCAAAATACTACAAAACTTTTGACTCACCCTAGTATAATGCAAGCAAGAGTGAGATATATTGTGTTTCTGTAATATAAAACTTGGAACCATTTAATTGGTTATTTTCCATTAAATTTCAGAAATGAAATTATAAATTTAATTTGATTTGTTTTACACTTTATCAGGTATATGAAATTTGTTGAAACTTAAATTTTGTGCCTGGTAAAATCATTGTATTATGAATTTATTGCATTTAAATTATTTGTTGATAAATTCAGAATTTAATTATTACTTTTAAGAATTTAATAAAAAGAGCTCAAAGATTAGAGTAATCCTATATTATCAGAGCAATTAATCTGACAGAATAAATTTACCAGGTGATAAGTTGACTAATGATGATAATTTACCTAAAATGCCAAAATTTCAAAGGCTGCTTTTTTATTTCTTTGTTTAAAAATGTTTCTCATTAAGTATATATTCAATTATTTTCATTTAAACAATAAAAAGACAATTGATGATGACTTTAAAAAATACTAAGTTATTGATAAGATTTCAAAACTTTAGTTAAAAAAATATTGAAAACAGATTTGCTGAACTGATAAGTCTAAATTTGTAAACAAATGAGAAACTCCCTACAGGTCAGAAACAGATACTTTGCTTTTATCTGATTGAAAAAAGTTAAAAATACATTGCTCTAATACACAAAAAGTGCATGTGTGTGTTTTGTTTTTCTGGGTTTTTTTGTATATACTAATTACAAAATTTATCCTAATCTAAGGGTATTCCAAAATAAGGCAGTAAAAATATTCAAATTATGGATGCCTCATTCTGATAAAACTGACCTCAAAAATTCAATTTCTTGATTGTGAGTTTAATCCTCACCAAGTGTCCAATACTTCTAACTTATGTCAAATCTGAGCAAGAATTAATTCAGCTGGCAAACAAGCAGCAAACTAGTTTAGTAGACCAGTACAATTGTTTGCAAATTCAATTTTTCACTGAGTGTCCCATACTTCTGACCTTGTACTAAACTAAGTGAATTGAATAAGACAATTACAATCCTGTCATATTCAAAGCACAAGTTCAAGCTAGGTCACTGAAGTTAAGCAGCTATGACTCAATTTAGAACTTAGATCAGTGACCATATCGGAACAGTAGCCTCCCTTAGTAATCTGAAGTCTATGTGCCCAACAAAGTAAACACAAGTCAGTTTTGATAACGGTATTTTCATATTAGCATAAATTCTAAGAGTCATGTATTCTTTTCTAGGCTTTATTTTCAATAGATTTATTGTTCAATCTTTGAGAGCAAAGAATTCTGGACTTACAACCATTTTTGCTTTCATGGCTTCAAAAAATTCCCATTTCTTAGCACAAGACTTTATTTCTGATGTTTTTTTTAAAAACAATTGACTTTTCTCAAACACATTAGCCCAACAAAAAAAATTCCGTCAAATATTCTAAGCTGATATTTTTAATCATGTTTTGTCTGAACATTTTTTTAGATAAGTAGTTATTATTATAATACACTGTTCCTCTCAGTCTTCTCTCATTATAATGTTATAATCAAAATAATAGAGAATAATACTGGTAGATAAAGCAACTGAAAGAATCAGCAGACATACAAGGTTTAAATAACCAAATCTGTTTAGCAGAGAAGTAAACACAATGAACTTTTAAGAAAGAAAGTAAATATTGGGTTTTAATATTCAAACCTTTCACCACCTGATTATTCTACAAGTAGTCTGGAAAGTTATATACAAAACATTGAGAAAAATATTGAGATAGATGCTATAATTTTTTTTAATTTTACAATTTAAATAGAGATGTGTGTACAATAAAGCAATTTCTATAAGAAAGGAATGATGTCAAACCAGTTAGTTATTTTATTTACACTGTTCTATGGAATACAAATAATTTTTTAACAGATCTATTTGACCCATAAATGGGAACCTAATTGGTACTACTACCATAGGTCAGAGTAAACCTGAGAGTAATGGCAATGAAGGGGTACTCCTTACTCCCCAGAGTTTCAAAACTAGAGCTTCACCATTAAATGCAGTTTAGCGTCAGATCAAGAACACTTCATTGAGATAAGTCAGTGCCAATTATTAATACATTGTGATGAGCAATTTTTGGAATGACACAGATTTGAGGATGTGGAAAACATTTTAAGAAAAACAATGACAAAACTTCACACTATATCCAAAGAAGAGTTTCAGGAGTGCTTCAACAATAGAAAACTCACAAAAATAGTCAAGTTAGTATGAAAAATCAGACTTCTGTTAGGTGGGAAAAGTAGATGGATAAATTGATTGATACAAAAGAACCTCTAAACATTGACAGCAGAATGAGGCAAATAATTTTAAATCAACATCAACAAATCTATTGTCATGAACTGGTAACTAAAACTGAGGCAACAATATTGGTTAATAAAGCAAGCAGTCTTGAAACTGACAAGATTTTAGAATCACTGCAGTTTCACTGCTTTTCTCTGAATTTTACAAATATAAAATCTGAAAATAGCATAAGATCCACCCAAGTTTTGCTTTTAAGAAAACTGACAACTGGTTTATTGATACAAGTGCTTCGGTCAGATCAGTTAAGTGTTGCAGGAAACTTAACTTGGTTCTTATTGAAAGAAAGGAGAAAGCTTTCTCCAAACAAAAAGAAAACAAACAAAAATTTGATAAATTCATTGTGTTTGCTTATGTCTCAACACCTTTCTTCAATGGTAAAAAAAAATTATTTTTCTTTTATTTAAAATTCTTAAATAGGATATCATTATCATTTAGTGGTGTTTGGTCATTGCCTCTGTTGTTTTTAAGGTGACATTTTGTAGGGAATAAATAAATAGAAAAAATTTTTTTTAATCAAATTGAAATAATTATCAAAATATACAGAAATTCCCAGAGGCCTCTGATGGAAATAGGGGTGATGCATGGGCAAAGAAAAGGGACCGTCCCGACAAAAGGAAAAATCTCATTCTCTTTCAGTTGTGACCGGTGGAGTGACAACTTCTAAATCTCCCTTGCTGCTAGTGGAAGGCCATGCGGCCGCTCTAAAGTGCCATGTTGGCAAACCTTTCACTAGTAGCAGCCGTCTCAGTTAACAGTATACCAAAATATAAAAAGTATCAAAATAGACCTATCGAACTACGAACTAAAACACTGGACTTGGACAAACTCCCAAATGCGACTAACACATTGTTAAAGCTTTATATACTGAATACGTTGTTAAAGCTTTAAATACCAAATAAGAGCACATTTATATCCAAGAAACGACTAATGCATTTTAACACCTTGACTAGGGGATTCAAACATTTCAGTTGTATTCAGGGAGAATTTCCTCACCCATTGAATGGTTGTTGAACCCAGAAATAAAGGAAAAATATAAAAATATGACCTTCGTCTCCTATCTGTTACTCTCTTCTTTCATATAATTCTTTTAGGACTTCTTATCCAAGGAGTTACATCAGCAAGACAATGTGGGGTAAAAATAGAATAACCTCAGAATGAAGTCAGATAGCAAACAGCAACACAGCTTGCCCTGGGACCCCATAATTTCAATCAAATATTTCATTAACCTTCTTCTGGGAAGGTATTCAATAAATGGTTTCAAATTTTGTCAATTTAGCCATATTTATTTTTCAACATCTTTTTAAAATATGAAAAAATCCATATTTTCAAGGGCATTGGTGTTTATATGATTTGCTAATTTCATTGTCTCAGTCATATGAAGAAAATTAAATTGATTAATTTTAATAGCATCCATTTAGGGTTATCTTATGCCAAGAGGTTAGAAAATTGCATTCATTGTACATTGATATTTATATTTTTTGTGTAGTTGTTTAAGAGTTTTTGAATGATATGAGGGATTCACTAGTGCTAAAAACTTATGGAGACTATGATGCATTTTTTTTATTTGGAAAATGTAATTTTCCTTTTATAAAAATATAAACCAGACTTATTTATTTTGAAAGAAATTCAAAAGTCAATTTAAAAAGTCAGTGAGGGTCTTGTACTTACCAAACTTTCAAATTGTTAGAACAAAAAGTAAGCAGGCTCTCAAGAATGTTGGGGTCTGTTAGTGCATTGACCCATTTAAAATCAGGACATCCCAAACTAACTCTTGCCTACCTGTTGGGGTTAAAAGGACAAATTTGGGCTTTGAACAGATTAATCAGACCTCAGATTTTTGTTTTGGTTAATGAAAAAAAGGGATACTCCCCCAACAAGGAGTGGGATGGGATCCTTCATTAACCAAGCTCCTAAACTGTGGTTTGATTGGATGATCAATTAAAATCTGATACATGGAAAGGATACTCTTCTCATAGACATCCCCTAAATGGATCATCAGAACAATTCTGACTAAAGAAGAGTTGGACCAAAACTACATTTTATTGATTCAAAGGCCGCTAGAAAGAATAAAATTAGCATTAAAAAGATAAATTAATTTATGAGTAACTAAATAAATAAAGAAAAATATAAAGAATAAATAAGATAGAATTAAGTCATAACTAATCTACCTTGTTGCCAACTTTTCTTATGTTTACAAACATTAAGTATTTCCAAACTTTGATTAAATAATTCACTGGGATTATTGTAGGAAACTATGGCAAGTTTTCCCTCCATACATGTTACAATATTTAATAAATATATTTAGTAACTATAAAGCGGAGGATGAATATTGTAATTTATGTATGGAGGAGAAATTTGCCATAGCTTCCTACAATAATCCTAATGAATTAATTGAAGGTCAGAAATACTTAATGTTTGTAGACATAAGAAAAGTTGGTTACTTAGTAGATAAGTTATAATATAATTCTATCTTATTCATTTATTATATTTTTCTTTATTAATTTATCTTTTATGCTAATTTTATTCTTTCTAGCAGTCTTTTAATCAATGAAATGTAGTTTTGGTCCAACCTTCTTTAGTCAGAATTGTCCTGATGATCCATTTAGAGGAAACCTAGGTAAACTTTTTTCTGACTCTTTAGGCAAATATTGTGTTTCAATAAATAGTTCTTAATTGTTAACAGAGAGTTTTTCTTGTCTTTGAGTTGCCAACACCCAGGCAACATGGTCCAAACAACCATCCCAACCATCAGAAGTTTTGGATAGATTATGTCATCCTCATTCTGGGGATCTTTCAAACACAATATGGGCACAGAGTTAATAAAACATAAAAGTAAGGCCACATCAAGTACAGTGACTAGCATAGGATCACATTTGTGCATAGTTATATGATATCCAGAATTCCTCTCAAATAATTTACTCACAGTTGTATGGTTTCAAGTATTTCGATCTAACTCAAATAATTATATAGTTTCAGGTAATAATATGATGATGATAATCCTTTATTTGCACAAGTTATATGCTTTCAAATTATGAATAATAACCAATTTAAACAATTAAAGCTTCAATTAAATATTCTTATTAGAAATAATTTATAGTTATATGACACCAGGTACTCCTAGTGAATAAAAATCATTTTTAGATAAATCTATTTGACCAATAGATAGTAGCCTAACAGGGTCAGAATGGGCCTGAAAGAAATGTCATCATCACAGGAGATCCCTTTTAAACTCCTTAAAAATGTTGTTCAAGAATTTTTGGTGGTCAGTTTCTTCTACTTTGAGATAATTATAAAGGACGAACCAAGGATTTATTTTCTGGACATTCCGAGATATTTTAAGTCAAGGATGATGAATGGCCCATTAAAAATCATTAATATCTTCATCCTTTCATAGTCAATGCTAGAATAACCCATGTTTTATCAACAAATAGTTTGGTTTAAAAACTTTATTCAAAACTATTGCTGACTACTTAAGTGCTTCACTGAATGTGATTCAATAGTATGTTCTAGCTTGAAAAATTCTGAGTTTTTCTTTTAAACTTTGTTGAGATATCTTTATTTGTATGTTACATTCTAGGATGTCAACCAGCTAACCTATCCATTCAAGTTTGCACAATGATATTCCAGTACTGTGATTTTTGCTCTGTTTTCGATCACTTAGAGATCAGCAATATTTCCTTGGTGATGCCTCAAAATAATTCCTTGAGGCTAAAATAGGCTGACCTTCTTGAACTAGAAATGAATAATATTCTTACAGTAAAGGATTCCTAACAAAACTAAAAGTAGCCTCTATTTCTTACTTAATATTTGCAATACAAAACAAAATTCCTAAAATCTAGTTCCCATAAACAAAGATACTTTCACTATTCACTGATATCAAAACCACTAGGGTGAGTAAAAAATTTTGCAATATTTTAGTATGTGCTAGTTTGTGGCTCATATATAATGTGAAAGAAACAGTTCAAGCTATGGAAGGCACCTATGATAGTTGGTGTACTGATACATTGTGTACTGCTTCACTCCATGAGTGCACAAGGTTGTCAAATTCAGGAATTTAAGATTTGTGTGTTCAAATTGGGCCATAACACTGAGGAAGCAACCAAAAATATCTGTGTGAAAGGTAAAGTGCAGTTGGTCAGAGTATAGTAATGAGAGGATTTAAAAAAATGTGGCTTGACTTTCAAAAATGACAACCAGGCAAGGTCAGGTAGGCCTAAAACTGAATTCTAAGGCCATGCTCCAAATTATTACTCTTTTGAGTAGCACACTGAGAGTATCAGGCGAACTTGGCATCTCACTGTCCAATGTGGTTTGTCATTTTCATAACCTCAGCAAAAGCATCTAGAGCTGCCGAATTGTGCTTAATATTACCAAAATATTGCAAAACTTGTGTCCCAACTAAGGAAAAATAAGGATTGACTGTTCTTGAATTGCAGACTGAAGGCTGCAAGGTCAAACTGTCTATTTGAAATGCCAACAGAAAATGCATCTTACAAGATTATTTAAGAGATGACTAAAGTAAAATGAAAAGTGTGTCAGAAAATAGCATTTTCTTTTGTTTCCTCTATAAGTGCAGAGAAGAAGAGAAAAGAGACAAAAGCCAATAAAAATGATAAAATTAATTAGAATAGATCAACAAATTCTCTGAAGCTTATTGCAATTGGTTAAACTAGTCTGATTTAATTTAATAGAAAATAATCTGGTTTCATTGTCAAATCACAGAAGAGTGAACTCAATATGAATTATAGTAAATCAAATAAGTTACACTTCAAGAATAAACAAGATTTTTAAAAATAAATAAAACAAGAGTTGGTTGGATTAGAGCAGTTATGGGCCACATGACACATGTGATGCTTTCTGAATTGCCTTATTTTACAAAGAAATTAATCTTTATCAAAATATGTACCTGTAATTTAAAGAAAATAGTTTTGATAAAATTTTGATTCACAGTTTATGAGATGGTCATTTTTTTATGCATGGATCATATCCATAGTGAATACATTAATTTTTCCCATATTCATTTTTTCTTTTAATCATTCCATAGTGTATCATGAAGGCAGTGTGTGTTATGCACATTGATATCAGTGATTTATAGAAAATATCTTTTTACCATAAAGAGAGAGAGAGAAAATCAACTTTTTCCTATTATGCAGGCAGATACTTTTGCATATGGTCTTCTCCAGTGTACCGCTAAGCAGACACATAGTTTTTTCCCACCACCAGCAGGAGAGAAGGTAGTTCTCTCCAGTTCAAGTGGTCACTGCTGAATGAGAGTGAATTTCTCTTTAGCACAGATAAGTCTTGTCTTTCAGGCATGTGCAGATCTCACTTCCTGTCAGAGGTTTCTGGGAACTGCTACACATTTGGATTTATTTCATTTTATTTTTCTAACCCCTACAGAGCTAAAAAAATCTTGAGGTTGACTTGTATGCTGCATTTAGTATTACCATGTTAAAAATTATATTTTCAGGATGATCTGGATCTAAAAAAGGAAATCATTTGGTCACTCTTAATGTGAATCTAATTCCCTTATATTTTTAATTTTTTTTTTTCAATTTTGCTTTTGGAATCATTTGATACAAGAGAAAAGATAGACTCAAGAAAGAAACAAGAAATGCCTGTTAATTTTCAGAAAAAATATTTCTGTATGAATTTGTTAGATGAAAGTTTAAAATAATTCTGAATTTTCTGTTTTTATAAAGCACTAAATGACCCATAAACCTACTGGGTTTCAATTATAACAACAGTCCATGATGATTTTGATACTTCTGTTTAGGAAGGAGTGAAGAAATTTCTGATTAGCATTTCACAGTTATCTCCATTATATTGAGAATTTGATTGATTGATTTTAACAACATGATAATCTGTCTAGGGTTATTTTATACCTAGAGATTAGGAAATTATATTCATTGTACATTGTTTTTTTTTCTCACACCATTCAATTGAATACAAAATATTTTCAAGCAGATCTATTTGACCCATAAATAGGACTTTAACAAGTACTACCTCTCCGGGTCAGAGTGGAACTGGGAGTAATGGCAATGAAGAAATACTCCACACTTCTCAGATCTTCAAGAACAGGGGCCTCACATACTTAGGACTCCCCTTTGTGGGGGGGTCTAAACCCTCTGTAGGGGATACAGTCCTCTAAAACCTGCTGATAGTATTACTGAGAATTGGAATAATTGAAATGAATGCTGTTCAGCACAAATATCCATCGAAATTATCATTCCGTTGCAAATTAGATTGGAAATGGTTTTATTCTCTAAATTAGAGCATTTTGATTGTTTTTGCTCAAATAAAAATCTCACAATGATTGGGGTTTTTTTTTTCCAAGTTAAATATATTAGCAAAATATGTGATCTCTGCTGGACACAAGTATTTAAGTTTTGATGTAATAAAATGTTATATCAAATTAGAAAGTTTAATGAAAGTAAATAAGAACATATAAAAAAAAGAATTTCTTATTTTTATTTTATTTAATGGATTTCTATTCAAAATTATACATAGGATTATTTTCAATTGAGAATAAAACAATATTAGAAATCAATAACACCAAATAAACTAACATACAAATTATTCACACCATATACAATGTAAGTCTTTATTTCTTAGTGATATTGAAGGATTTTAAATGCATTAATAACATGGACTGTTTTAAAGCAAATATAACTCAGCCAGACTTTAACAGAGACATTGCTAATTAGATACTAATTAAGATTAAATAATGATTATGTAGTAATCATTGATAATATAACATAAATAACTAAGGGAACTGTAACAGTGGTAGTAACAGTTTCAGTAGCAGACAGACAATCTTCATTATAATAAGATGTGTGTGTGTGTGTGTGTATATATATATATATATATATATATGTACTCATGCACACACAGATAATGAAATAAGGATTTTGGTAACATACAGCTAGATATGTTCTGTGGCATTTGTAATGGACAGCATTATTGTCAGTCTTACAAACTATTGATTGTGAGTCTGTTTCTGAGTGCTGTGTAATTCTACACTTGTAATAAACTTGATACAGTCTTAGAAGTATCTCCGGATTGTTTAAATTTGCTGGAGTCTCATTTAAAAATAGGTTCATTAAATGATTCATTTTCTTTGTAGAGAATTTTTTGTTTAGATAAACAAAAAAGAAATTTACCTTCAATTGGAAAGTTTTGATATTATTGCTTACTTTTTCTCATTAACTGCTTACTTCATTAGATTCTGTTGGTTCTGCATTCCACATGAATAAGTTCTTTTCTTAGAAGATATATCCTAAGGAGGCAGGGCAAAATTACTCTCTCCCACAATTCCAGCTTTCTTTTTTTTTTTTAAATAAAATTATGAAGAGATGTCTATTGGCTTAAGCCTGGAAAAACTGAACTAGAAAACTGATGGTGATTGTGGGATGATAATATCTTGCCAGTGATTTCCCAAGGCAGATAATTATAAAGTAACATTTTGGGAGAAAGACTTTCTTTTCTTGAAAAGGAATTCTGAAAGTAAGATTTAATTAAAGTTGCCTCAATTTGAAGGAAAAATGGCCTTATAAAAGCAAAACAAACAAAATATGGTTGCTATGAAGCACACACACATATAAATTAGTTATTGGAATTTGATGATTTATTATTGATCTTTGCTTATTCAGAAAGAAAAAATCTTATTCAAGCAAATCAGAGCCAATAAAAAATGAAGGTCAGTTAGGATTATATATGTGATGTCCCTATTCTGTCAGTAATTCTGGGATTAATTCAGGACCACTACCAATCCCTTTCTTTCTGATTTTTAATTCATATCTATAGTAAAACCATTAGCAATGGATTTACATTGTAGTTATAATAGCCCTATTATTGTTTGCAGCATTCCTTTTAATCTACATGATTTATTCAGCCATATATAGATTATATGATGATAAATTCTAAAAACAAATTGTTTACATCAAAAAGTATCAAATTGAGCACATTATCAAAGTTTGCTTTTTCTAAAAATATATGTTAATGTAGAAACTGACTTAAGCTAATTTGGAGAGAAATGGCAAAGTTAGTGGGCAGTTATAACAAAATTGAAAACTTGTTTTTTTTTTAGATATACTAGGTTGAAATAAAGTTGGTGCTAAAACAACTTGGATTACTGTTTCCTTGTGATAATATTGTAATCAAAATTGTAGAAAGTTTTTATTATTATGATGCAGAAGTTTTTTGTACTATTTTTTGTATGATAGGGAAAACCTTTACAGGTTATTTAATGCTAAAGCCATACTCTTAGAGGGACAACAGTAGTACTATTTAGCCCATAGCTGGGAAATGGAGGCAGATAAGAGATTTAATACCTTTCCTAAGGGGCATTAGTCCAAAAGTGAATGTAATTGAGCAACTGGAGTTTGAACTTACCAATTATGATGTTGCAATTCACTAGGTTTACATTATTTAATATCTCAAATTGTTGTCCTAATGTTGGTAGTTATAATCTCACTTTGGTTGCTGTCCAGGGATCAAAACATTGTGAATATAACAACCAAGATGAGGACAATAGCCTGAGATGTGTAAATAAAAGCAACTTCATTATTTTGGCAAATTTCTATTGATTGTGAGCTCAAGTTAGAAAAATGACTTCCACTTAGCAATGTCAGATGGTGTTTAAATGCTTTCTCCAAAAATCATTTTTCAACAAAATAGCCTTTGGCAGTGAAAAATAGATTTATTGACAGTATCTAAAATAACAAAAATCATGTCAAGATGTAGGTTCCAATTCAATATCTTCACACAGACAGAATCCATTGACAAAAAAGTTTTATACATGGTGAAATTTTGTGGGATTTTTAAGAAAAAATTATGAATTGATGGAAGCTGGACAAATTGTTATTGTTTCATATTATAGTGCTCAATTGGCTTGTTTGAATGAAATAGAAAATATATTTATGGGCTAACAAACTAACCAGTGTTTTGCAGTATAATAGTAATTGTCTTCATATTGTGAATGTAATGCAATAATGGATCATGTAGCCTACTGAGAATTTCTTTCACATGGAGTCAATTCTCTCTTCAGGTTTGAGTTGATTTATTTAGTTTAACTGTGCATCAACATTTTATAGGTTATTTGAAATCAAAATTTGATAAAAATAATTTATACACAATTATATAATTTCAAGTAACTACTCTTATTTAATAATAATAATAATAATTTGCTTGCACAAGGTTATATAGCATTGAGTATTCCTATTAGATAAGTAATTTTTTACATAATTATGCTTTCAAGTAATTATTCCTATTCAATAATAGTCATTTGTTTGTGCACACTATAAGAGCATCAAGCAAGCTAGGTAAACACTTTAAGAGTATCAGGCAAACACTGGTTTCAAGTATTACTATCTAATACAAATGATTTGCACACAGTTGTATTGTTTCAAGTATCCCAGTCTAATACTAATAATTTTCAAACCAATCTATTTGACTCCTCATACATAGGACCTTAACAGGTGCTACCACTTTAGGTCAGAGTGGACCCAGGAATAATGGCAAAAATGTGGTGACTCCCCAATTCTCTAGAACTGAAGCCTCACCACCAGATGCAGTTTAGTGCTATAACAAGAACACTTCTTCCTTCTGAGTGTCACTCTATAAAACATTCTCATGCCTGAGCAGGGATTTTATCAAGAGTGTGACGGTGCCATTAAATATTTATCCCATTTTAAAGCGTATGAGGTCGGGAATAAAAGATTAAACATCCCCGGACGAGCAACCATACGAAAGCATATGGGAACTGGTGCCATTAAATATTTTATCCAGCACGGGAGTTCATTTTTCGCACATGTGAAGACGGGGCAGCCTGGCACTTGATCCCTCGTAGAATAAGTTCCAGTTAAGATTCCCTTTTTGGGCGTAGGGAAACTAGCAGATTATGTTGGGGTTAATTTGGGTCTAGACTGACCGCCGCTGGCAAGGGGTTTCCAAATTTTACATTACACACACACCCACCAGGCCACTACCTCTTCCTACCCCTAGGATAATGGAAGATATCGACCTCTAGGTTTAGATATAATAATATTAATTATCGTAGTCGACAATTCCAATTTCCCGTGTCATATTTTTAAAGGCGAATAGGACAATTTAGCGATAATAACATGAGGTGAATGAAGCTGAAAAGGGGCATGCAAAAGACAACTTGATAGGCAGACAACACAATGAATAAATTTCAATATGAGGAGAGGTATAAAATATAACAAGTTTTTTTTAATACATGCGGACACACACATTTAATGTGTTGGCTATATTCTCGGCGGATAATATAACACAAATGTCTTTCTTCCTTATTCTTTTCTTTCTTCCTTCTTTAAATTGAGAGAGAGAGAGAGAATATGTAATTGCAGTACTTAGGAAGGGTGGAGGGAGAAAGTCTTAAGGTTTACTTAGCTTTTCGATGGGTTCCTTCTGAGAGTATTTTCTCTTTTACGGGCTAGTGGGATTTTACATAGCTCAGCTTGAATGTGTCTGTCATCTTGTCCAAGAGCTTATTGTTGCTTCTTCATCTGGAGTTTGGCATGAGACTCGCCTAACTGTTCATGGTGATCTCCGTCCACTAAACTGATTTCCTTTATTTCTATTTCCGCCGACGAAAAAGGGTGCTACTTCTGCTTTAGGATTCTGGCCAATCATTTAGCCTCTTTCTTCTGTCAGGGGATTCGTTTAGACTGCTATCTCTTTCACCCGAGTGAGGTTACGGGGTACAGATAGCCTGACCTACATTCTTTACTTTCACAGACAGGCCAGCCAAAGTTGACCTACATTCCTTATTCCTCTTTTAACGGTCAGTCTTTGATGGCCTGTTAATTCAAACACAGAGGGGTAGGGGAAATTCCTTATTTTTCTCCTCTCAGTGGTAGACCACATGACAAGAGCAATATAGTGAAAAATATTCTTAAAGTACCCATTCAATCAAAACTGGAATTGTTCATTTAGGAAAGAAGATGCATTTAAACCAAAAGAAAAGGGGGTTTATGATGATAGAAAGTCAGGGAAATGACTAAATTATGATGATATGAATTAATGTGAATAAAAGATATGCTGGAAACTTTTGCATAAGTTTAATTTTGTTTCATGAATTCTTCCTGTTATATCAAAAGTTACAGAAATAGTGAACTTATATTTTGTCAATAGTTAAAAGACTTTCAGATCACATTAGTAAATATCAAATAATTTAGATTAGAAGCTCAGTGACATTGTCACTTAGTGTCTAAGACTAAGCTGTTGATATTTAAGGAAAATAATTTTTTTTTTCATTTCTTATTATTATTAGTGATACAAACATAACATTTGAACAATGTTGGGAAGGGGATTTTAATCTTTGTGTTCAACAACTCCTCTGCCACAAGCAGGATGTGACACAAGGTCAATGTTAAGTAGAGTTTAACAGGTTTGAATTAAGAGTTTTCTTTTTCTTAGACAAATTGCTATACCAAGGTTAAAGAGACCAGTCTGTCCAACAATTTACTCATAGCTGATGGGAAAATAGTTGGATTCATATCTTTCCCCAAGGGTGTTAGTGCTATATAAATTGCAAACAGCCTCATCCAGTATTTTAACTCAGGTCATCATGTCCATTTCCTATGACGATGATTATTATGCCATGAGTGCCTCTTTAATTTTCATGTATTTCCAAGATAAAAAGAAAGAATATTTTTCATACATCTTGGCATGTATCTTACAGTCTTCTTTTCAGCAAGTGCCTTAACACATTTTCATTTTAGCAGGTGTTGTAACAGATTCATGCTGTTCAAGACAAATGCTAAATTCACTTTTCTCTTGTGGTTAGCAAAAGCCACAAAAATGGAAAGATAATAAAGAATTCTAAATGTAGAATCTTTCTTCATATGCAATGATGCTAATCTGCAAGAGAAGTGATGCAGACCTCCAATAAAAAAATTAATTAAACATGCATTCCAGTCATGACAAATATTACCAATTTGTAGTATTGCAACTAAGTTTTATCAGTAAAAATCTAATGGCAGTAATAAAAAAACAGGGACAAGAAAACAAATATCTGACCAGACTAATAATATCAACTTTTTGGCATCATTGAAATCTTTCACGATTAAATCAATATTTGAAACTTCTTTTCAAGCTCTAAATGTCAGCCTTGTTTGAGGTCAAAGAAAAAATGACATTGTGATTTAAATACACAGAGAAAAATTCTGGAATCTTAGATATCTTTGCTGTAGTCCATGGCTCATATTGAGCATAATGTAAACAGCTGACATTCTAGTTGTGACAAGAATCTTTTTAGAGTTGCATTTTGAAAAGCTTTGAAATTGTTAAATTCACAATGATAAAAGATCAATCAGCTAGAAAAAGGAGGCAGTAATGTATGAAGAGAGGCAAGGAACAGCTTAATAATTTTCCAAGAGTGTCTAGATTTAAAGAAAAAAAAAATCAAGGCTCAATATATATATACACACACACTTGAAGGAGTCAAAAGTTTTGCAATATTTTGTAACATAAGGTAAAATTCAGCAGCGCTGGATGCTTTTGCCAAGGTCATGAAAATGATGAGCTACAATGGACTGTGAGATATTCAGCTTGCCAAATACAAAGTCTAAATCACCACATTTGCTATTATGGCAACATGGAATGGGCTCAGTAGCCACAATTTTAAGCCCAACTAACTTTGCCTGATTGTAAAGGTTCTGGCAACCTGAGCAAAATTTCTTCAACAATCTGGTTTCTGTAATCACTTCCACCTTTTGCATATGCTTTTAGTTGCTTCCATGGTATTTTGGCCTAATTTGTACTTGTAAAGTATGTTCCCAAATTAGACTACATTTACATTGTCCATTCATCTGTGTGGCTTTCAAATCATGGAGTGAAGCAATGAACAACATGTCAGTATACCAACTACCATGATTCTATCAACCAGATATAAACTTCTTGATTTAACTTTAAATATTATTCACACACACACACACACACACACACACACACACACACACGAAAAATTCATATAAACAAACATGCAATATATCATCATCATCACTAAGATGTGCAGACAACACAGATTCCTTTGAGTCTCTCTCACCATCAGTCCTTTATCTTTGATTTTTTTTTAAACACTGGGGCCCAGAGCTTCAACCGCAGCAGAATGTGCCCCTTGTTGATCTGCATAAAGAGCAATACAGTATGAATATTTGATCTGAGTTTGAGATATCAATAGATGCTATAAATGAGTAGCAGTAGTTTCCTAACTGGATTGTTTGATTCTGGCCATTGACATGAAGCTCTTTCACCTAGCATCTGGTGAAGCACGCCAATGAACCACTGACCTGCTTTTGGATTCATTCACCTTGCTTCACATCCTCCATACTGTAACCCTGGCATAGATCAGATCTTAACTGGTAATTCTTCCCCAAATCAAAGTAGATCTGGGAGTAATGGCAATGAAGGGGTACTCCACACTCCACAGAGCTCCATGGCTGGAACCCCCCACCGCTCAATCAGATACAATTTATTGTCATACCCATATGTAGTGTTCTTTGTTTCTTACATACTTGGTATAATATATCTATCCAGCTTTAAGAGCTTATATAATTTTTTGATAACTTCAGCATTTAATATGGATACCTACATTCAAAAAGAACTTGTTAAAAAAAAATCATGAATTTCTCTTTGTCAATAATTATCTAATATGAAAACCCTTTAAATTCAACTATTTAACAGTTAAATAATCTTCCACTCAGTTTTAGTCATTACATTTGTTTAGCAGAAAACATTTTTGAAATTATTTTCTATTTTTACAAAATACAAAATGAAGTTAGACTCCATTTTGTCTGGATGGCCTTTAGGATTTTTTTTATTTTAATGTGCTTGTTAAGTTTTTTTTTTATTTTTATAAAATTTTATGTCAATTATTTTAATTTCCACCATTATTTGATTATCTGGAAAAAATTGGTAGGTAATTAAATTGTGACCATCAAAATTCAAGTCTCGAAGGAAATAAAGAAAATTAAAATAGAAATTCATTTGATCATTGAATATTTTATATGAGTACACATATGCGTATGAACATTTTATATATAAACATGCATTATATATACATACAGACAGTTAATATTTTATATATAAACACACACACATTACATGAATCTTTAAACAAGCAAATAATATAAACTTATCATTTAAGGTATGTAGGGAAACTGTGTGTACATATGTAAGAGAAAATGTTGCATATTCAATGCTTAAATTTTCCTTATGAATGAATTCTTTAAATGAATGAAATGAAATCTTTTTTCTTTTGTTTGTCTTAGAAAAGAGATTTAACAAGAATATTCATTTTAAAGCAAAAGAACTGGATTAGCTCTCCACCTAAAAATATAATTTGTTTCTGTCTCCTTTTTTTTTTTTTTTTAACTGAAAACAAAATAAAAAACACAAAAATCTTATTTCATTTCTCCAAAATAAAGAAACAAATTTGTATTTTCAGCCATTGACTTCATATGATGAATTCTTTCAAGAGAGAAATATTTAATTTTGTGTATTTCTTATGATTTTTAAACATTTTCTCCATTGATGGAGCAGATAAATGAGACCCGTGCAGCTTTGCAAGATGGAAACATTTAGGTTATGAAAAAGCCTGAGACATTCTTTAAAAAAATCTTTTCAGCCTATTTTACAAGACTATTTGGGCTTAGGAAACAAAAAGATTTCAGACCGCAGAAGACGAAAATTTTCAGCAATTTTTTTTTATCACAGAGTCTTTTTGTTAACGAGTCTTCACAATTGAATGCAAAAACTAAAGAGAATTTCAACCTTTCAACTGAATCCATTTTGATAAAAAAATATCGAAAACGAATATTCTTAAAACCAAGTTATTTATTAACAGAACATACCATTCAAGTGTTTATGCTTTATGGAATACGGTAAATTAACTAAAAAAAATATCAAATAAACTTTTTACTAATTATACTAGGGTGAGTCAATAGTACTTTCCATGACTTGAATTGCTTTGGTTAGATGATATATGTGCCACTAACACATCACAAAATATTGCAAAAATTTTGACTAGTAAAATGCATCAAATAATTGAAATTACATTTGTAATTTTGAACTTTTTAGTCAAGAGGAAATTGTAAAATATGAATAAATGTTTCAATACAATGAAGTTTACTTTCATCCAATGGGCAGAATTTTACTAATGAAGTATAAGTCATAAACTAATACATTATATAAACAACAGAATTTTTATTGTTTGCATCTTTGTGTGTATCTATCACAGCAATATAGAATATATCAATCAATTCTGAAATAAATTTGGATTTCCAGTAAATTTCTTGAACTTATACAGACTCCAAGAATCTGAAGCCTTTCATGTTGTTTATGTGCATTGTTAATAAGTATTTGGTTTATATAAGTGGAACTTGTGCACACACACACACACACATTGTATACTAGTTTATTGAATATAATTTGTGGCATGGCATAATGGTTATTAGTATAAAAGAAGGATTTCAAGTTTTAGCTAAGGCTGTTAATATTCACTTTGTGCTCTTAAGAAAGATATGAACCTACTTTTGCTTTGTTTTATTCTATTGCCAGCTATCTTTACAAAATATCTCATTGCTGGCATTCTAGAATGGTTAACAAACAAAATAATGGGAAAATATTTAAGCAAGCTTCTCTTGTATAAGTATTTAACTGTTTAGACAGTAACAGTAAAAAAACAACAAAAAAAATACACAACTAAGCTAATGTAATCCATGGCAGATTTTGATCATATAAATAAACCCGTTAATAGTTTCAGTTTATTCCTTTCAAATATTTTCTTCATCAGAAAATAGACACAGAATTCTTCTCAATCAAACATGTTTAGTTAAAGCATAAAAGTGAATGCAACATTCTAAAGTATCATCGAAATACCTCTTTTCTTTCTAACTAACTCATTTGAATTTCATTTTCCAGTATTCAAATAACCTATTAACGTTCTTTGAAATCTTTGGATTTTAAGACTGATCAAGAGAACCAATAGGTACAGAATTAAAATACAAATTATAACACTAATTTTGCAATAAACATGTCTATTTCTCATCCAAATTCAGTTTTCAAAAAAAACCAAACAAAAACAAACAAAAAGCCCCCAAGATTAAACTGAAGCAACAAAATCTGAGTTTTATTCATGTACTGAGAGAATTTACATTCAACTCTTTCTCTATTAGTGAAGAGAATATTTAATGAGGTTTAGATTTCTTGGTTGAATAAGAGTTTAAAATTTGTTTATCATCTGTTTCTAAAAAATATCAACCACAAAAATCTTTTTTTTCTCTTTCATTCTTGTAAAATATTTTATAACCATGAGCAGCATTGTGTTGCAAGTTATTGACCAATACAATTTTTGTACCTGAAATTTCCAAGAAAAATGATTTCATTACAAGCACTAATTTCAAAACACTTCAATCAAAAACTTAGTTGTTATTAACTTTTATATTTAACTAATTGCATTAATTAGGAAAATAATTGCTCGAGCATTTCTTTTTTTTAAAAAAATCCATTTTTGTGTTCATCTGTTGGTTGGAGGTGTTGTTGGAGGAAGAACTTCTTGAAAGAATTCTTTGAGAAAGAGAATCAATTATGAATAATAAAGTTAATTTTCTTACGATAAACATAGTAGTTCTTTAGACACTAAGCTAGCCTGATATTCTCCTAGTACTGCTTGCTGGATTTTTCTTAATAGCTTGAACAATCTTGTTACTATACTCTGATCAACTGTGTCTTCACTCTTTTCACAACAAATGTTTTTGGTTATGTGTATAGTGTTATGGTTTAAAAGTTTGAACTGGGTCATAAGTTCCTGAATTAGACAATATTAGTTGTACATTCATCTGTGTAGCTTTTAAGTCACACATGAAGTAAAGCAATTCAAAATGTGCTTGATCCCCAACTACTATGATACTATCAACCACAGTGGATACCTTCCATAACTTGAACTACTTCAGTCAAGTGATGTATACAGGCCACAAACTAGTATGTCCTAAAATATTGCAAAGAATTGACTCACCCAAGTAGTTTAGATATCAGTGAATCATGAAAGTATCTTTGTTTATGTGTTATAAGATTTTTATACTTCTTATCACAAAAGTGAATAAAGGGTTAGATCAATTTTACCGAGAGAAAAATAATAGCATTGCCTTTAAGTTGGTTCAATGGCCAAAGCAGTTGGGTATACAATGAAAGAAGTGGGCGGACTGAAAGAGGGACTTTGTTGAAAAATAAACCTCTTTTGGTCAGGTTCCATGAGTATATTGGTCAGCTTATGAACTTTTCAGTTGACCCTCATAAGTGGGGTATCAGTGATCAAAGGGTATTTGTGATCAAAACTGAAGGAGGAGGTGGGATCAGAGACCAAAAGGGCTGGTGAAATGTGGGTTCACTGGTCAACAAAGTTAAATGGGGAGAGGTTAGTAACCAAAACATAAGGTACTAATCCTTTTAACCAATTGTATTGGCTTACAAGAATACTCTTCTTCTTACCAACAAACAATTATTATTTATTTTAAAACTCAATAAAAGAACTGCAATACATCCTGATAAATATTCAGCATCTTAACTAGATAAAGAAGAATTGATTGATTTTAATGGCAAATCAACCCATCTTGGGTTATTTTTGCCAAGAGGTTAAGTAGTTGCATTCACTGTATATTCATATTTACTTCTTTTGTAAAGTGTTTCTTTTTCACATAGTCCAATTGAATATGAACAATTTTTAAATGGGTCTTTTTGACCCATAAGATGGGACACTAACAGGTACTATTACTCTGGGCTAGAGTGGACCTGAGAGGAATGGCAATGAAGGAGTACTCCCTAGATCTCCAGAACAGGAACCTCACTATCAGATGTAATTTAGTGTCATAACTAGGACACCCCAATTTTTTGTGGCGGGAGGAGTCTTAGCCCTCTGCAGGAGATACAGTCAGCATATTCTATCCCCTGCTGACTAGGCATAGGAGAAAAGGAATTTTTACAATCAAAACAGGTTTGAATGCAAATGACATATAATTCAAATTTTGCGTGCTTTATTGGTTAAGCATATGTTTAGGTAATCTGAATACATTATGAAGTTGCCTTCAATAACATAGTGACTCTTAAGAGCCTACATACATTTTTAATGTTTGTCAAGTCAAAGCCAATATCCATATTTTTATGTATGCATGTGTGTGTATAACAATCCAGATTAGAGCATGTCATGTTAAAAAAGTTGGAATCTACCTAAAAAAATAAATAGGCATAAAATTTCATTGTTAAATGCATCATATTAGATCATTAAAAATTGTCCCAAGATTCAATTATTAAATCTGACATGGCTGATTTGAACAAGCCACTGAAGATGTCTTCATTGATACAATAAGCAAAAGGTAACTAGAATTGGTTCCTGTAATTTTTATAAAAGTATCCAACCTGACTACTTCGTACAAATCTCACAGGCAATAAACTTCAGAGAAAAATCTTCACTTGCAAATATGGTTATCATGTGAACAATCGTATTTAGACAAATGGGGTTAAAACCAATCAAGAAGAATTTTGCAAGCCACAAAGATGGATACATAAAATTGGTAACTCATTTGTAAATAATTCTTTATTAGTATATTTGAAATCATTAAACTCCACAATATATATTAATAAGAATTTGTTTTCCTGATTCAACTGCATTCAGAAGACAGTTGAATCTTGTTCATATACAGAATGTCTCAGAAAATTAATATCATTTCATCATCTAGTAATCTGACCAATGATTTCAAATTTTATAAAAAAAAAATCCACTATCTTTTGCTTTCTTTTCTTATATTTTATCTTATTTTGAGAAACACAATTTAGTGGGTACTTAGAAAGTTATTCCAATATTGTTTTACTTTGTAGAGAAAATATTCCCATCAAAATTTAAACTTAGGTTACAGTTATATAATAATCCATTGACCATGGCTTTTCAGTTAAATGCCAAAAAGAAAATCATCTTATTGCAATATTTTTGGAGAAACTAAAACATTTTTTATAAGCAATTATATGGTTTAAAGTAACAGTTCTTATTTCATAATAATTATTTGTTTGTACAGTTATATGGTTTCTCATATTCTTATCCAATAATTTTCAATAGATGGGATCCTAATAGGTACTACTACTACTACTTTGTGTCAATGTGAACCAAGGACTAATGTAAAAAAAAATGGTGATTCCTCACAGTTGGATGCAGATTAGTGTCATAGTCAGGATATCCTTTTGGAAAGGTTTATGCCTCTATAAAGGATGCAGTTGGTGTATTCCAAGCTACTTTGACAGAGTGACAATGGTAATCCAATTGAATTATCAACTGATTTTGGATAAAAAACAAAGCTGTTTAGGGTATTCTCAAATATATATCACCAAAAATGCAATTGGAAAAAATATTAGAAAATTTCCCAGAGTACTCCATGAAATTTAAAAAAAAAAGCTTTTTTAAAGTATTTGAGATGGTATTCCTTTTCATGGGATTTTCTTTAGGTAATGGGGGTTAATTGGCAAGGCCCATCTCCTCTCCAAGAAATGAGTTATACAGTTGCATGGAACCAGTACCAAACTAGGGGATTGTTCCTTGGTACTGGTGATCCTCTGGTTTGATCAAAACAAAAACTAAAATTGAAAATTTGTTTTCTTCCTTTTTTTTTTCATATTCAGAACTATTCTCGGTTTTCACTACCTTTTGGCAAGTTTCATGTTTACATAGTTTGATTTTATGATTACCATTTTTTAAACTTTTTTATTTGTAAGATCTTCAGGGAGAACACTTTTCATTTATTGGTACATTTTGGATGGTGATCCCAATACAAAAATTGATACAACTTTTGATAAAACACACCCAAAGAAGTTGTATTTTTGTAGAGTATAATCAAAATGACCATGGTTATTGAATACTTATGGATGGATGGAAATTTAACCTCTTTATTCACAGCAACATTGGACAAACTCCAAAAGGAAAGTGGACACATCACTCATTACACAGCAATGCTTGGGAAAAAATAAATTAATATTCTTTTCCCCACTGATGATACGAAATTCATCTGTTGGAAAGCTGTTATTGGAAATATGAAAGATAAATTGGTTGATATTTTTTTTTCTGAAGTAGGTGATAAATTATCTGATGAGAAATACATTATATTTCACTAAGTGAAAGCAAATGTAAAGATCTATAGCAAAATTTACAAGGGTGAGTCAAAAGTTTTGCCAAATTTTGGTAGGAGTTAATTTGTGGCACTTATATATCATGTGACCAAAGCAGTCTAAACTGTGGAAGGCAGCCATTGTTGTTAATAGTATCATAAGAGCTGTTACATTGATTCACTCAATGTGTGATTTGGAGGCTGTACTGAAGAATATACAACAGTCCAATTTGGAAAATTATACTTTACAAGTTCAAAATAGACCAGAAGCCATGGGTGCAAGCAAAAACATTTGCTGTGCAAAAGATTAAAATGCATTTGATCATAGTGCAGTAACAAGATGGTTGAAGAAATTTCATGTAACATCTCAGTCTTATATAGATTGTTACCTTTACGACTTTGGCAAAAACATTGGAAGCTGCTGAAGAGTGCCTCATATTAGCAAAATATTACAAAAACTTTTGACTCATCAAAGTACTTAGCAGCAGCTCTCTTCTATATCTGTAATCCAATCAGAAATGCAAACCCTTATAACTGCTTACAAAGTTATTTTAACATTTTTGTCATGAAAATACAGCTTTTTATCGTTTTGTTTCCAAGGGAATAAAAAAAATGTTAATCTGGGGATATCTACCAATCCAATTCAGATAATTGGTTTATCAGATTATTATTAGAGAACAGTAAGATTTGTAAAATGTTAATCCAGCTTTTGATGTTAGGTTATTAAAAAAGAATTATTTTATCAATGTGACAGTAGAATTTTAAGCTTTATCCTTATTTTGAATCAACAAATGATTTTAGCAAAATAATTTGAAATTTTGCCAATTTGATCATGAAATGGAGGAAATGAGACAGTCTATTCCAGGAATTAGTCCAGTTGTTGAACTGAATTATTATCACTACTGTGTCTTCAGGCTCAGCTTCTAAAATCAGGAATTCCTTGCTGTTGGAGAAAATTTGTGGGTACAAAAAAAATATGGAATAACTTATGTCACAAACATTTTTCTTAATGTTGCAGATATCAATTTAATAGCATAAAATATCTCTTTAATAATAGAATATAACTCAGTGATAAACTTTATTGTTAAAAATCAAGAAGTATCAATTCTATGAAATTCAATGAGGTTACACATTGCCCCTTTATCTAATTCAACAGTCTGTAATTGCACTGAAGTCTTCAGTCTTATGATACAATCTTTGTCCTGAAGGTTTCCCCATAAAAAGAAATTAAGAGGTTTCAAATATGGGGAATTTAGTGGATATTCAACACTGTCCCTCTATTCAAATCATCTGGCTGAAAAAAATTCTTGTTTGATATTTGACACCATAATGAAAATAGGGAAGTGTTCCTGGTTGTTGAAAAAATATTCCTCTCTAAATAGCTGAATTCCTCAGCACAATTATTTTTTCAAGTATCAGTGTAGATATTTTTAGGACAAAAGGCACTCACACACTTCTTATTATAAGTGTGTGCAAACCAAAAGTTTCAGCAAAAAAACAGTTGTTTACTGAGTATTTTAGTGTGCAATTAAAAAAAACAAAACAAAACAAAACAAAAAAAAACCCACAGAGAGCCAAGAACAACTGTATGAAAAGGACCATCTGATCTAAAGAGTGAATCCTGTTCTTCCACATTTTATCCTACTTAATGATTTCACAACTGATAATAAATTTAATTATATATATATATATATATATATATATATATATATATATATATATATATATATATATATACTAAAATTGTTGGTATATATACATGTAACCCAGTAAAAATGGCATATCTTATTGAGGTCTTTTATAATCCTAATACACCTAAGGTATTCTACCTTGAAGAATAAAGTAAATTCCAAGCCATGGGCAACTGAAAGATTATTTTGTGGAGTCAGAATTTTTGCTAAAGACAATTTTTTCTTTTTAAGTGGAAGAAACAAATTTGATACTTTTCAGATATCTGAAAGACATACTCTGAATGACCAATATGAAAACTTCATCACTTCCCTTATGGAAGCAGCAGTAGAGTGCATACCAAGCAAACCAAGAGCCAAAGGTAAAGTTCCATGGGAGTCACAAGTAGTCAGGAAAAAACAAGATAACTTAAAAAAGCACATTTACTCAATAAAATAAATCCCACAAATGCCAACGCACAGAAACTTAGTAAAGCCCAGAAAGAACTAAACAACACATATCAAAAAGAGCAATTAGAATATATTCAAGGTCAAATCGGTAAAATTAGAAATTCACTAGATGATAAACAATCATGAATAGCATGGCAGACAGTAAATGAAGTGAATGGAAGGAAGAACACATCAAGGGCAAAACTAAAAGCCGCCTGCCAGGAGAAAGACTTCTGAATTAGAAAGAACACTTCCAAAATCTGCTCACAAACCCTCCTGAAATCATTAACAAACCTATCTTAAAAATAATTCATGGTCATGTAGACATCAAACTAGGACAGTTTACAAAGGAAGAACTTGATACAGTAATGAAAAAATTAAAACAGAAAAGCTGCAGGCCTTGATGAAACACACCTGAAGTTTGGAAGACAAGAAAACTTGACATTCTTCTCCAATCATGCAATGCACTCTATAAACAAAACACTGTAGAAAAATAGATGAAAGGTTGCAGGATTTCCTTCCCCTAAAATGGTGACTTCAGAATCACTAAGAACTACAGAGGCATAACTGCTATAGCTGCTAAGGTTTTTAATGCACTGATTCTTAGTTGTATCCAACCTGAAATTGAGAAAATCCTTAGAAAAAAAATCAGAATGGCTTTTGGAGGAATCACTGGATAACCCCACAGATTCTGATAATCCATCAAAGGAGTAAGAAAGAATCTCAAGGCTACACAACTATTTGTTGACTTCTCTAAGGCATTTGATTCTATACACAGTAGAAAGATAGAGTAAATACTACTCATATATGTTATACACATTACAGTTATAATTATGCTTTATAAAAACATGAAAGCAATGGTTCACACAGTTGATGGAGACACTGACTTTTTCGACATAGAAGCTGGTCTTACAAAGACATACTCGCACCATATTTGCTTATAATTTGTCTAGACTACATACTCTGAACATCAATTGATATAATGAAAGAAAATGATGGTTTCACATTAAAAAAAGAAGCAAGAACCTGACAATATTCCATGGAAGCTATGACTGATGCAGACTACAAGAGACAATCCAACGCTTCACATAAATACACCAGCTCAAACAGAATTCCTATTGCATAGGCAAGAGAAAGCAGCAAAAGGTACAGGTCTCTATGTGAATGTAAATAAAACAGAGTTCATATCTTTTAAACAAAAAGGAGCCATCTCCATTCTAAATGGTAAGCCTCAAGGATTAGTGGACCAATTCACATACTTCAGCAGCAACATCTCATCAACTGAAAGTGACATGAACATACACCTAGTAAAGATGTGGAATGCTATTGACAGGTTATCAATATTATGGAAGTCTGATTTCACCAATAAAATAAAACAGGATTTCTCATACATACTACTATATGGACGTACCACAAGGATGCTAGCAAAATGCATAGAGAAAAAGCTTGATAGAAACTGCACAAGAATACTGTGTGCTGTCTTGAACAAATCCTGGAAGAAACACCCCACAAAACAGCAGCTGTATGGCCACTTAACTCTCATCTCACAAATCATTAGAGTAATATGAACATGACATGTAGGGTACTACTGGAGAAACAAGGACAAACTTATAAGCAATTTTCTCTTATGCCATAACTTTTATCCTAAGTGTACCAGCATAGCCTATGCCTAAACAAAGATTATTCATTTAGATAATAAGGTTTTCCCTAAACATTATCATAATATCAATGCTATAGTGTATAACTGGTGGGGTTTTAGTATGTTTGTAATATCCAAGTAAACATGTTAGGATACATCAAGATGTCGACTACATTGTTTATTTTGGGGTATTGCATTGATTTTGATTGTATTACAGTAGTTAAGAAATTATACATAAACGTTTGAATGTTTTGTCTGTTATTGAATGCTGAAGAATTATTTTTATATGCTAGCATAACCAAAAGTTAGGGGTTGTTCATATAAAGAAGAGTTGAAAAGTTCATATGATGATGTCATATTTGCTGTTGATCTCTTTTTTGAAAATGATATGGAAGCACTGCAACATTGATGGAAGATGTGTGTGGACTGCCAGGGGGACTATGTTGAAAAATAAACCTTATTTGAGTGAGGTTAAAAGTTAGGGGTTGTTCATTACTTGAGTATATATATATCTCCATCCTGGCATGTGTAACATGTATCTGCAATTTCAGACAAAAGTTTTTAATAAAACCCCAGTTCTCTAGTAAACTGCACTGTAATTTCTGTTTGAGGAGAAAGGTAGCTAAATATGACAAAAATTGATGAAAATAGAAGTGCTTTTGATTGAAAAAATACATGATATATATGGCAGTCTATGATAATACATATAGAATCACAGACCTGATCTATTAATCCTGTTATGCATAGTTGCATAAACATGCATGCTTACATATTCAAAGTATTTAATTCTAATGCAAACATATCCGTATCTATTTTTTAAAAATTGATACACACACACACTCACACACTTAAAAAACATTGATAATGACTGATATATACTTACACGTAAAGAGAGAATTCTCAGATTCATTTATACATACACATTTTTATGTAGTCCTATTTATAAATCATTCCATTTTAACACACCCAACACATTCACTATTCATTTTTGTAAAGCCCTTTTTTGAAGCATTATGGATGAAAAAGGCTGAATATAATTAAATTGATGTCTATTTTAGGTCGTTTCATCATCAAAGATAAAAGGTTTTAATCAATAACTTCAAATGCAATTCTTCACATCTGATTTTCAAAGATTTTGATTTTACAAATCCAAAATGTATATACACATTACTTGCATCACCATAAAAAAAATAACCATCTCTGTATGCACAGAGCTCAAATTATAAATTGCTGTTCTAAAAATACAAATTACTATTTAACTCCTGATAGTCAATTCAAAGAATGAAATTTGACAATGTGTATGTTTAGAGTTATTAATCTGAAAAGTCTTTCATAAATTACTTGCTTTAGCACTCTCCATCTCAACATTAGATGAATGTTGAATAATAGATTACAAGTTTTAAAAATTTGGATACATTTCTCTAAAATAATTCCAGTGGGAGAAGCTAGAACCTCAATAATAGATAAATATCTTCAGGTAACAGTTAAAACAGTGAAAATTTGTATTTTAATTGATGATGGCTTCACAACTTTATAAGACTTTATTCTTTATTTTTCTTTAGTGTTCAAATGTGTTGATGTTTTTCAAAATTTAGTTGGCAGTAAGTTAGATATAACATTGCTACTGTTAGGACTACCTCCTAATGAAATTACTATTTGTACATTCCAGTTTGGTGTAAATAGAGTCATTTCATTCCTCATAAATCCAGGGGGACAGAACAAGGAAGAAAGGAGAAAGACAAATTGGCAACAAGCCAACTGGATTATTGGAGTTTAACAATAAACTGAGTTGGAACCAAAACATTTGACACCAACTCGAGATGCCATCTTGGTTTTCTTCATTTGACCAACTTGTAAAATGAACATGAAACAAGAAAACAACATTTATCTTGGATGTCATTTACCTGTGTTAACTCTTATAGCAAGTAGATGGTTTTTCAAAACATAATTGGTATATATTTACCAAACCGCTCAGCCATGGATGGGATATGACACAAGAGTAATTCTTAGGTGAAGAAGGTGTGAATTCAGAGTTTTTCTTCTACTCAACAGGTTGCTCAATCAAGGAAAAAGAACGCAATTTGACAAACTATTTACATAGATGGGGGAAGAAGAGATGGGTCCATGTCTTTGCCATGGACATTAGTACAAATTGAAATGCAAACAGCTACATCCAGGATTTTGAACCAGGGTTATCAATTCTTTTTCCTATGATGATAGTTACATTAAGTGTTATTTCTTTAAAAACATGATGATATTTAGTAAGTCATTCAGATATAGCATTGGTAACTTGGATTCTAATGCTGCATAAGCATATCTGGGATTGCAGTTGAAAATATAAAGTGGTCCACATGGGCATCCCCTAGAGGTGGGAGACATGACATTTATGCTACCCTATTAGATCAACAGGTCATTTGTGATCTATGAACTATTCTCACTTAAACTACAAATGCCAACAATTGCAGCAGAAGGAAAGAGTGACAGAGACACTGATGAAAAAAAAAAGAGGGGAGAGACAGACAGAAAAAGAAGGAGAGAGAATGAAAAGAGAGGAGAGAGAGGGAAAAAAAGAGGAGAAACAAACAGAAATGAAAAGAGATGAGAAACAGAAAAGAAAGGAAAGAGCAACAGACAGAAGATGGAGGAGAGAAAGAGAGAGAAAAAGATTGTTGAGAGAGATAAAGAGAAAAAAATAAGAGAAACAAAGTAGGGAAGAGAAAAAGAGAAAAGAGGGGATTGTGAGAGACTAAAAAGGGAAGAGAAAGAAACATTGACAAAAAAAAGAAAGGTGAGAAGGAGAAAGACAGAATAAGGGAGGTGAGAGAGATATAGACAGAAAAGGGACAATGAAAGGAAAAATGTAGAAAACAAAAAATAAATAAAGGAAACAGAATTTGTATTAAATGAAAAACAACAGAGATTGAATGAATCATTAATTGAAAAAAAAGGTTTAAAGGATGAAAAAACTTTAAATAACGACTGAAGAAAAAACAACTGTCAGACAGCAGTAAGTCAAGAGAAGGAAAAATTATTGAAAAACATCGAAGAAAAAGAAAAAAGTAGAAGAAATAAAAAAAAGAAGAAATGAAGTCATGGAATTTATGAAAAAAGAAAAAGAAAAAGCAAAATAAAGAAAAAAAAGAAAAGATAGAAAATGAAAAAAAACTAAGAAGGAAAATGAAGAAAGACAATAACCAAAAACAACTTCTGGTTATAATTCTCTAATCAACTGTTATACGATAGAAAGACTATATTCAATTCACAATAGATTTAGTATCATGGCAAAACTTATTCAACAGAAAATAAAAATATTAAGCTTTTTTGTTTTCTGAACAAAAAATATTTATGGATCTTTTTTAGTTTATTTTGGGTAATTATTTTTTTCACTTGAACAGATAAGTCTATAACCATTTATTGACTTCAAAAAACAAATAAACAAACAAACAAAAAAAAAACCCTGATAACTTTTCCCATAAAAATCTGTTTCTTGGTATAAAGAATATTAAGATGGAAAAATACAAGTATGGAATGAGTGATGATCATTCAATATTTGTTACAACTCTTGAAAAATAAAGACAGAAAAACAGAGATTAAAAAAAAAGAATATTGGTAGATTATCACACATTTTAAAACATCAAACAATGATTATTTTTTAAAAATTCCATGGATTAATATTAGCTCTGTCATTGGGGTTTAGAATACCCAGCCTCATCCACTGCAGAGTGTCCCTTCATTGCCATTACTCACAAGTTGACTGAAAAATGGTATGGTAGTACTTATTAAGGACCTATCTATGGGTCAAGTAGATCTGAAAATTATTTGTATTTGATAAAACCTTGTGCAAGGCCACCAAAAAGGAAAAAAAACCTCTTAAGAAACAATCATACAAAAACTGTAAATATGAATATACAAGGAATGCAATTCTCAAACCCCTAGTCATGAAATAACTCTATTCATCAATTACTCATTCCATATTTTGTCTATGATTTGTTGCCACCATTTGTGTAGTTAATCTTATAGCATTAGTAGCATTTTAAAATAGAATTATAAAGACTCCTGCTGTTTTTATACCTGTCTGGGATTATTTCATGCTAAGAGGTTAGGGAACCACACACACAAATTAACAGCGTGTTACATCTTGTTCATGACAAAGGACTTAGGTAAATACATACTTCTGCTCATTTAGGATATGAGTATTAATTGATATAAGTCCAACTCTACTGATCAGGCAAATGTTTATTTTTCTTTGTTTGGTCACTTATTTGTAATGTAGGAGAGAAACAATGCAAAATAATGATATAGTGATCCTTTTCAGAATTAAAAAAATCTATTTTTAATTGTTTTTCAATGCAGATTTACTGAATCCGATTTCCTAATTTTATTCATTTTAAATAATATTTATTTCAGTTTATGAAAAATATTGAACAAGTGTAAAGAAAATATTTTGGAATTCATTTTTTTCTCTTTTTGTTATGGGAAGAAAAAAAAAGAAAATGTTCCAAGTAAAAAAAAGAATGAAAAAAAGATTTTTCAAAATTTGATAAGATCTTTTTTTCTTTCATATTACATTTTGCTTTGGCAAGAGAAATAGATAAAATATCAATAATTTTGTAGCTATTAATGCAGTGCTGATGTCTCAAGAGACTGAAGAGTCTTGCATTCATATCAACATTTATAGACAAACATATGAATGATATCCTACAAGAGAGATTAATTTATAATAGATATTCTGTTGAAATATTAGTGTTATTGACAAATTGAATCTTGTGTTTTGGCACAAGTATGTTTTGCATTTATCTTTATTTTTCACTTTTTTGTGAAGTGATTTTCTTGAGACTTTGGGGTTTTGTAATCCAAAAATCATGACAAAACTAACAAATAATTTTTCAAGTCCCCCCCCCCCTTTGCATACAACAAAAGTTCATTAAGTAACTCTTATGTGTCTCCTTGTTGACAGTCACACATAAGATTTCCACAGAAAAATGTAATCAAGATCAGAATCATTTACAAGATGATTTTAAAGTGGAGTAGGGAGCAAAATACAATTTTTCAAAATTTATGTTGTCTTTCTTGTAGGTTCTTCTCAGATGAAACAGAGTTCATGCATTTTAATCAAGATTGTGACATTTCCTCTGAAATTAGTAGACCAGTTTGCATACTTTGGTTGCAATATCTCATTGACTGAAAGAGATCCCAACATACACATAGGTAAAGTATCGACTGCAATTGACAAGTTAACAATTACATGGAAATCTGATCTTTCTGATAAAATAAAATGGGAATTCTTCTATGATATAGCCGTGTCATTACAACTGTATGGTTACACAATTCAGACTTTAATAAAATGCCTTGAGAAAGAGTGAGAAGGGAACTACTCAAGAATGCCGCATGCTGTTTTGAACTAATCCTGGAAGCAGCATCCCTCAAAAAAAGAAGCTGTACGGCCTCTTACCTCCCATCTCACAAAATATTTGAGCAAGACATGCTGGGCAAATAAGAATGAACTCTTAAGCAAGATTCTCCTCTGGACTTCAACACATGGACACACATGTGTTGGCCGACCAGTAAAAGTTTACATTTATCTGCTTTGTGCATACACTGAATGCCAACTTGAGGACTTGCCAAGAGTGATTACTAATAGGGACAAATGGTACGACAGAGTCAGAGGAATTTGTGTTGTTGGTATGTCTTGTTGATTATTTTAGATGAGGTAAAGTTATCACTAACTAGCAGAAATGCAATCAAGATCAGAATTATTTACAAGATCATTTTGGGGTGGAGTAGAAGGTAAAAATCAAATTTTGGTAAGTGCAAATTGAGTCATACAAGGAAATATTCTAATGGAAAAGTTCTCAAATACTGACAGTGATCATTATAAAAATAAATTCAATAACTTAAATCCAGAAATGGTAAAAAATAACAATTATCATATCAAAAGCCAGAAAAGCTTAGGTCAAAAGTTCTTTTGAGATTTCATTGAACAGAGAAACCTATCAAAGAAAAATAATTGAACATGTATATAATTTCACTAATTATTAAAACAAGCATCTTCTTCCTTGTCACTAATGTCTATCAATAATTTTAATGTTCTCCCCTGAAGTATGCTGCATCTGATGGTCCTTAATGATTAGCCAATGCCTCAGTCCACTTTTTGAGCACCCCTTGGCCTTTGGGCTGGGTGGGTGTGCAATGGCCATTGACCAGCAAGTATTGCACTGGACCTCGTTGTCCAGTTTAAGCTATAATCAGCTATACGTACCTGGACCCAGATTTGGGTTCAAGTTCAGCTAGGCTCATCAGGACTATATTGCACTAAGTGGGCTGATAATAAACATAGACAAGCTGGGCTCGAGCCGAGGCTCATGCCTGACCTTCCCTTCCCCTAAATCCCCACTATAATCGACCTTCATGTCATTGACCTAGTGTCAAGTCCTGTCTGGTGGGAGGCAGAGACAACTAAAGCCTCAGTCCACTTTTCTTTTTAGATGTAAGACAATATTTCAGGTAAAAAATCCAAGCAATAAAATCCCATTCATGCAAAACTATCCAAGGGTCAATAATATTTTTATATGGAAGACTTTAATGGTCAAATATTCTTCTGAGGTATGGTTCTAAAATAAAGTTATTTTCATTCTCTATTCATACAATCACTTATTGACTAACAAGTAAACACTGACAAATATAACATGCTTTCAAATGTGTTTCCATCCCTGCTGTTTTGAGGAAAAATCTTGGGTTTGTATTAATATAACTCCTCCACTACAAGCAAAAGCCTGTTTTTGAATGGAGTACAGCTGGTTTGAATTCAGAATTTTCTTTCTGCTAGACTAATTGCTTTACCAAGGCTAAAGAATCCAGTATGCCCTATTGTTTGCCCATAGCTAGAGAGAGGACAAATGGATTCATGCCTTTCCCAAGGGCATTAGTACAAAGTGAAACAAACAACTTCATTTAGGAATTGAACTTGCGTCAGTGATTCTATTTCCTACAATAATAATCATTACATAAAATATGCCTCCTAGAGAAAAAACAAAAAAGTAAAGTTTTGGGTAATGCTCCGACACAAACCTGAGAAAAATCCAAGAATATATTAACTAAAATGTTGATATGTAAAAAAAAAAAAAAAAAAAAAAGATATTAGTCTAAATAACCAATGGACCAATGAAAATCTTCAAAATTTGGGATGAAAAAAAAAGCATATCTATTAGTCTTTGTAAGAATGAATGCACATATAGACTTCAGTTTGATTTTTATTGTACATCTTTAAACTATTTGTTGTATTCTTATCAATGTAGTTTTAAGAATATATAGACACCAATTTTAATGTAGGTTTTCTGGAAACAATTGAATTTAATTGTTCAGTGATTTTTTATCAGGCTGGATAACTTTGAGAAATGACAAAACATTGATTTTAAAGATAAATATATCACACACACACACATATATATATCACACACACACTTTATATATATATAAACAAGCATATATATATATATATATATATATGTTTTGTTCAAGATAACAGAAAATATGTTATATCTTGTATTTTATTGATTTTCTTCTGTATTCAAACAAAACTTTGTGAATTGGGTTCAAGCTTATATAGAAACTGTCCAAAAATCCTGTTCATAAGTTCTGTTATAACCTGTTGGAACTAACCTCAACAACTCAAAATGGAAGAGTATTCACCTTGATAGCTACCATTCATAATGGCAAAGAAAGACTGAAATTAATCAACTCTATGCACCCACTTCCTAGGCAAACATGAGACAAAAATAATGTAGAAAACAATTACTCAGCAGTGAACTGTCAGTAAAAATGCTTTTAGATTTTCTGTATAGTTGTTTGCTACATTAAACATAAAAATGAGAGATTGAATTTTCAATGTAACAAATGCAATAAAAAGAAATCTAATGCATAAAAGTTTTGTTACATAATAGATTGGTGAGATCTATTACTGATATATAGTGTAGCATTCGAATTAAGTTCATAGCCATTAAATGTGTGCAAAAACACAGTGGGTCAATCAGTATGATTGAAAACTATTGAATCTGAGAGTACAGCTCTGATTTGATAGTTTCACTCAGGTGACCAAAAGAGTGTTAAAAGTTTACAAGTCAGGAATAAGTTAATCAGTTGTCAAAGAAAGCTTAAACAGGATGGTTGTATTCCACATGTGTAAAGTTTTTATGGGTAAAGTGGTTGTCATAAAATCAAAATGTGCATATAAGTATAGTGTCCACATTGTTATCCAAACAAAGAAAAACCAAGACAGTTGAGTTTACAACAATGAACAAAAATATGAGAGAAGACAGATGTGAAATGACAACAAAGATTGTGGCCAGTGATAGAAAACAGACATGGTGACAAATGAAAGGCGAGAGCACTAAGAGTAAAGCAAATAAAGGGTGAGAAAAGGTGAAATAACAGTTTCTCCAAATTCAAAAGCAATAACATAAGAACTTTGTCCTTGAAGATGATCAATAAGGGTTGAAAGTACTCAGTAAGAAAATTTTGGACATCTATACAAGCTAGAAACTAACATACACAGACAGGAAAAAGTCGGTGAAAAATGTATTTGAACAAACATTGTCAATAGTCATTAAATAAATTTATTTACATGAAAAATGGCTACCAAAATATAGCCTTTTTAACTACATATAAATCTAGATAGACATAAATAAATAGATGCCAATATTTTACTCAGATCTGTCATTTAGTAAAGTTAGACTTATTAATGATTGATTAGAAAAATATGAAAGTAGTAAATAGGCAACAACTTCACAATGCTTTCAAGAAGATAGGAACTGTTCCATTTCAAAGGGAAGTGAATTGATAATCAATCTCAAATTAAAGTGAGCCACAAAGAAATTGTTTTTTATAATTCACAAATGAAAATAAAAAGAAATCAGTTTTTATTCAGATTGATTCAAGCCATTAGAAAATGTGTTTGATGAAACAGCAAATTTTTACTAATTCTAATTACAAAGTAGTTGATATGAAAGATAGAGGCATAACAGTTATAATCGTAGGGAGTGAACTCAGCTACTCATTCAAAACCTGGATGAGGTTGCTTGTATTTCACATAGTGCTAATAAACTGGAGAAAGATATGAATTCAACTATTCTCTCTCCAGTTATGGGCAAAAAGTAGGACAGACTGGGCTCTTTAACTTTGGTATAGCAACCAGTCTAGGAGAAGGAAAACTGAATTCCACCAATCATAGACCTGGTGAAAGACGGGTTTTGTCAAGCTATTCCTGCCCAAGATATGGTATGTCAGTTGTACCCTAACGAACAAAGCAGGTTACTGGGCCAGTGAGTGCATGATATAAGAGTGTGTTAAAACTAATGTGTATATTGTATCTTTTTTTGATCGAGTTAATATGGCAGAGTAGTCAAAAGAAAATCCCTTTTTAATCAACATTCAATTACACCTTCTCTGAAGTTATTAAGCAAATCATATAAACCTTGATAATTCAAATCTGGTTTGAAAAAATTGGTCAAATTTTAACCAATTAATTTAGATGTCAAAACAAAGGCTGCATTAAAATTTTAGATAGTATCAATATGTTTAAATGAAATTATTTGATGTATTCTAAAAGAAACTGTCATCTGATGTTATTAGGCAAAACTAAATAAACACATTTTACTTTAAAAATAAACTAATAAAATCTTTGAAAATTGATCAACACCTATAGTAGAACAAATAACAAACATCTACGAGTCTTTGAATCTGATACATTTTAATACAGTAACTATTGGAATTTGGGTAGCCATCTTGTTTTTAGCTGTGCAATACAAAAGATATGTCTTGTAAGTAACAAGGCTGCATAACATTGCTGTTGTTCATATAAGCTATAGTCTTCTCTAATAGGTCAATCTACTGCTGGTGTTGACTGGGGAGCTTATAAATATTCGCTGACAATTTGTAGACAGCTGATACATCATTTGTAGTTCCCCACAAAAAAAACCCTCTACCTTTAAAAGAAATAGATTTTAAAATTAAAAAAATGTGAATTTTTTTTTTAGTTATTAGTATGTTGTCGGGGTGAAAGTTTCTCTACAATCCTTGCCATATATTTGCAAGTAGCCTCTGGCTATGAAATGAGCTTTATACTCATGACTTCTGTCATTTTTACTTTTTATCATAAAAAACCACCTACTACCCACAATATTTTTATTTCTTGGAGCCTTCTGCCATTCAAAAGCATCATTTTTTTTCCTAATAAATCAAATTCTCTCTTCATTGGTAAAATTCAGTTATTCAAATCTACAAAGTTTACGGTCTCAGAGTAATTAGCAGGAATCGTATGCAGATTACAACAATAATCAACCCCACCAAATTCAAAAGTTTTCTACTATAAAAAAAATTGGGTCATTTTCTCTGTTGGATGGGATAATGGGTTACTTGCCCCTCTCCTTTGGTGTTTAGATTGTCTTTCGGTTGTATGTCATATGTGATTAATTATTCAGGATATTTGGTATTTTTATCTTGTTTTGATAGTGAGCTATTATCATAAGAGTCGGTGAATTTTACACACCTAGGTCTTTTAATAGCTGTTGTTTCTGGAAAATAAATCAAATCAAATAAGCTGAACTTTGTTTGTCATAGCTGACAAAGATCCCTTTTTGACAAAGAGGATCCAATTTTGTTTTATTTTGTACATAACAAAAACAAGTTGTGCCAGAAATATACATCTTATTTAAGTTTGGTTTTGAACGGGTAAAACTTTCATATGGGGTTTTTCTTGTATTTTTATTATAACGATTTCTAATATACGCTGAAGCCATGAATGTGTAAGCCCAAAAGTTCTAGGGCAATTTAGACTTAATAAGGAGACGCCTTGCTGTAGAAAATAAAATTCGCCATGTCCATTCAGCAGTTCCACTTTGATGCAGAGAATAAGAAGCTGACTGCTAGTGTTTGATTCTATTAAGGACAAGTAACTGTTGAAATGGTTCAGAAGTGAACTCTGTTCCATTGTCTGTCCATAAACATTTTACACGGCTGTAAGGGGTGATGTCAGCCAGATATTTCATTGTAGCAAGCAAAGTGTCAGACTTGTGTTTTAAGAAATATAACATTGTAAGGCCAGAATAGTCATCAATGAAATTATTTACATATTTATAATCATCTTTTACTAAGGGTTAAATGGGGCCTGCTAAATCACTGTGTACAAGTGCAAGGATTTTTGTTGCCTTGCAATCCAAAGTCTTATTTCTGTCATTAGACATCTTCCCTTGAATACATATATCACAGTTAAGAGCATAATTTGGTGTTGGTTTTATCTTCATTCCTTTTACTAAATTAGGTAACTTTTTAATATGAGATTCATAATACTGGCCTAAGATTTTATGCCAAGCATGTAAGTCATAATTGGCATTTCTGGCAGAAACAATATTTTTCAGATAATACAAATGTTCTCTCTGTTATGTTGAAAACTGCTCCATGAGGGTAAATTAATTGGCAGTTATCATGCTGAAAACCTATGGGTGCATTTTTTGTTGCCGCTTGTACTGAAAATGATTTGTCTAAAATTTGGTATATATAAAGCATTTTTAATGATATATCTACACGTGTCCTTTGCTATGGTGTAGATAAATGCAGGTGTTACCTCTTTTCAGCACAATGTAATTCGCTCAGCTCCCATCATCTAATTTAACAAAACGGTTCCCTGATTCAAAATTTTGGTCAAAATTAATAAATTTTGACATATTGGTTTGGTCTAATGGGTAGAGTGTTTGCCAATGGATTGGAAGACCTGGGTTCAATCCCAGGTCGCGTCATACCAAAGACTTTAAAAATTGTACTTGATACCTCCTTGCTTAACACTCAGCAATATAAGGTATGTATCAAGGGTAAAGTTGAGCCATCCTGGGAAAGGAGTAGCGCCTTCCCCTACACCTCGGTGTAGTAGATATTGAAAAGGAAGCCTTCTGGTCACCCCTGACTATGATCGCCACCTTTACTTTTACATGCTTGGTAGCCCTGAAGTCGACTAATAAATTATTCTTGTCTGAAATGATATCATATCCTAAAATAAAGAAATAGGTTTGGCCTTTAGAAAAGGTTTGTATATTATGGCAAAAATCTCTTTGCCTTCAGTTTTAACATTCAAATGGTTTGTAGACTCTCTTCCCACAAACATAACACATAATATTTGGCTTCCCTGGGAGGTAAATTTTATTGTTCTCTCTACTATGCTGAGGTTTCTGATAATTGTTATAGTTATAATTTGTTGATTTATAATCATAGTGAGAATGGGTACTTATCCCAGTTTTATTCCATGGGTTAATCTTTTTAAATGTGCTCTTCATTTTTAATATCTTGTTAGATTCATCTGGTGGGGGGTAACACATGTGCTCTGTTTCTTCAGAACTTCTTAAACATACTATAAATGGCTGCAGACTGAGGTTGGATACTATGCAGTCCCACTTGCTTTTGCACCTCCAGCACTGTAGCATTGATATATGTTGTTTGTAGGAAACTCGCTTTGACTCCAACTTCAGTGGAGGTCATTCTGTCGAAGGGCTCTTTGTCTTTCTCAGCATACTTTCATGGTTTTTTCAGAGGTGTTACCCGGCTGGTAAGTAGACGTCTAATTGCTTCGTGTGCCCTTGTTCTTTCAGACCCGGCGGCAGACTTTGCATCCTGGATATTACCATAAAGGGTAGGGTGTTTCGGTTGATTGGGGTTTATGGGCCCAATGTGTTTAGTGAGCTTCCCAATTTTTTTTCGGTGCATCAAGATGTATGTGATAACTTCAAGGTGGGTAATCTTAGTGGGAGATTGGAGTGCCGTACTTGATCCTAATGTACATAGATGGGCAACTAGCTTGGGTACTAACTCTTTGGATGCAAGACACTTTCGCAATTTTGTCAATCACCTTGATCTCATTGACAAATTTTGCGAAAGACATCCAAATAACATAGAATGGACTTGGACCAGTAGAGGCACCTCGACTCAGCTTTATAGCTATCTGGATTGAGTGTTAGCTAGGCAAGTTGATTTAGATTACTTTGGTGTTCCAAGTTTTGAGCCCTATAAAGATTCAGACCACAAAATGTTGCGTGTCTATTAGGTTGAATAAGGCTAGATGTCTGATGTCTGGTTACTGAAAGTTCAACTCATCCCTTCTTGGCATGAAGGACTTCCAGGACCAGCTAGAACTAATGTTAAATTGGGAATTGTTGGTGGAATAAACTTAAGGATAGTAGGAGACTCAAATTATATATGGTAGTGGAGCAAAGAGCAGTAAAGTCTAAGTTAGATAGGGCGGTCTTAGAGATTGTGGGGAAGTTAGCATAGTTAAGGCAGAGCTGGCCTCCTTATAATCTAAGAACTACCAAGCTGTGGTAGTTTGGGCTAGGTTAAAAAGAATGTCTTGTGAGGCAATAAACATGGCCCAGGAATTACAGATCAAGGAATTCAGGCGTGCTACTGATAGGCATATTGCAAGTGTCACATCACCGGATGGACAACATTAAACTACCAATGAAGCCATTTGTAAGAAATTTTGGCTAAACTTCAAGAAGTTTTTCACTAGGGAGCTTGGACTGAGCTCTACTCAGTTTGACACCTATCTTGCTGACTTTCAGTGACCAGAATGGCTGGGTGTGAGGGCCACATAATAGAGGATGAAATCAGCGATACATTGAAATTGGTTGGGTTGGACAAGTCTCCCAGGATCGATGGTCTGCCCTATGAAGTTTACTTGAGGCTGTCGCACATGTTTGTTCCCTTGCTGGCAACTATCTATAACAACTGGATGAAGCAAGGCTCTATACCCAGATACTTTACCAGGGGTATAGTGAAGTTGTTACATAAGGATAAACATGGTGGGGATGGGATTTGAAACTTTTGCCCTTTAATGATGTTAAATACTGACTTTAAGATTTTGGTGAAAACCTTAGCTGACCATTTGCAGATTGACCTGCCTAGTCTGATTTACCCTAAACAGACGTGTTGTGAAGTGGGTAGGACTATCCAGGACAGTCTTCATATGGTTTGCACAATCATCAAAAAAATGTTGATGGAAAAGCCATGCCAATAGGGTTGACCACGGTTTCCTGGAGGCTGTCTTGTTTACAACCGGTTTCAGGCCTCACTTTTGCAGCTTGATTTGCCTCTTTTATGCATCCTTTGGAGTCATGGTGGAAGTGAATGGAGTCATGTTGAAACCCTTTACTTTGACTTAGTCAATTCATCAAAGTTGTCCACTGTCATTGATGCTTTACATTCTTGTGCTAGAACCTTTCTAGTGCAAGTGAAAAGCAAACTCGGTCCTACACGGCTCCATCGAAGTGGGCAGGTATGTCGCTTATGCTGACAATGTCAGGATGCTTGTTATGAGCAGTGCTGGAAGGTACGAAAGTGTGACAGGGGCCAAGATTAACTGCAAAAAGTTTGTTGGTTTGCAGTTGAGTTCGTGGAAGGACTGTGTTCTTCCTGGCCCTTTCAGTTGGAAGGATGGCCTGTGCAAGATATTTGGTGTCTGTTTCAATCCCAATCTCCAACTGAAGAAGAACTGGTTGGAAGTGCTGGAGAATGTTGAAGCCATGACTGATCTGTGGTTACATAGGTGGCTTTCCCTAAAGGGCTGGGCTGAGGTGTGCACCTCGCACATCTACCACCTGGCTCTTTACCAACTTTCCGTGCTTCCAATCCCATGCCCCATCCTATTTAAATTGGAAATGATACTGTTCCAGTTTATCTGGGCTAAATGGAATCCTTTGGTGTGACAGGAGATCTGTCACCTTCACCCTTCTGAAGGCAGTCTAGGAGTGCCAAACATTGAGATGCGATGCCATAAGTTGCAGACAGGTCTCTCTGATAGCCAGCCATTGTCCCGTAAAGCATTATATTGAGCATTAGTTGGGGGAGTGCTGCTTGAGATGATTTGATTGATGAGCTCGGTGTGACGAGGGAGGAGGGTTGCTTTCTATGGCCTTGGGGCCCAAGGATGAAGTGCCTCAATAACAATGTGGCCTTCCTCACTTGTCTGGTTATCCAGAATGTCCTCTGCGTCAGCAAGAAATTGTTCTCAGAGCACTTCGCAATTTTGCCAGAGTGCATCCAGTGTGGTGCATGGGAGAAGTCAGTTGAACACACTTTCTTTCACTGCCCGGTTGTACAGCTGCTGTGCAAGCTTCTTGAAGGCTACTTGGTCCGCATCTTGGGTGGAAAGTTTTTGTCCTGGAAGCCAGTTCTGTATGCAGCAATGTGGTACCAAAGTTAAACAGGCAGGAACATAATGTGTTTCTCTGCTTACTCTGCATTATGCGAGTCATGGTTTGGATGAGAATAAAGGAATTCCCTGGAGAAGAGTCTTTCTCGCTTCAGACCCTGGTGTCTTATTACAAGCATCAAATTATGGTCAAGATCTGAGAAAGACTCTAAACTGGGGTTTGGCGAAAGGTAGGTGACTGTTGCACGCTTGTGTCATGTGTTAGGAGCCAGCCTTATTCTCAGACTCGAGATAACAGGGATATTAGAATTTGGGGTTACCGGAAGGACATGACCACCCTGCCCCGGTAAGTTAGAGTTATTGACCTTTTTGTTTTGTTTTGTCATACTTGTTTAACTTAGCTAGAATATGTTAGCTCATTGGCCCACTTATTTTTTTTTTGTCCCCCACTTTTGTTTTCTTCCCTATCCCACCCCTGGTTAATTGATGGTGAGCTGAGTTCTCAGGATGAGTGGTGTGTTTGTTATTTTTTTGCTTTTATTTCCACCGTCACTATTTTTTGACTGATTAAGTCGTCTTACTGTCGTAATTAGCATTATTTGAAACTGCAACACTAGAATATGTACTATGCAAAGAAAGTTTTGTTCATAAAATAGCAGTAGTTAGCACTGTTCAGTTTAAGTTCATCTACTTTGAATGGTCCAGTTATAGTTTGAGTGACAATTCCAGCTCATATCATTACAATACCACCTCCTTGCTGCCTTCTTTCAACTACAGACATGTCTGAAGTGGATAAAATCCACCCTTTGGTCCATCCAACACGTCCATCAAATATCACTCAAGATTCATACATGAAAATTATGAAATTTTATGTCTTTTCAGAGCCAAATTTGATGCTTTGAAATATTGCTTTAGTGCCAAGATTTTTTCTACTAATCCCTATTCACAAAGTATTCTACACCTTTTGTCCTAGACTTTTCAGCTTTTTCAAAGATCTGAGCTCTGGTCAAAATGTTTGTTTTTTGTTTTTTTGCTATAACTCACTTTAATTTTCATTCATCTCAAGGAAGAAAGTTCTTAAACCTTTTTCCTTTGCTTCGAGTTCTCAACTTAGTTATAATTTCAACAATCTTTTTTACTGATATCTGCAAGCTCCTTCAATATCTCAGAAGTGAACATTCCTTCACTCAGTAACTTTATTTTTTATTTTCTAGCATTTGTTAGATCCTTCCCTTTACCAATGCTTCAATATATATTAAAATTTTGTGGTCTTAAGTTAATACCTGACTAATATGTATACTAACTTCAGTCAGTCTATTTTTGTAAATCCCAAATATCTTGAAAAAAAAAAAAAAACAAAAAAAAAAAAACAATTAAAAGTGGCAGAAAATTTAGTTAAATATTTTACAAAAGTACGAAGGGTGGAAATTAAGGAGATTAAATTTGACAAATAATGGTTTAGAACTTTTTGAGTTATTGAAGTTTATTTGATTTGTATAAAAACTTCAGACATGCTGTAATTGAAATTATGAACAGGTCAGTGAATTTTTGCAGCATTGTCATCTTTATAGATGTTCAATATTTTTTTAGCTGTGGAATAATATGGATGTGTAGAAAAGAATTTTATTTGAATCATCTGCAGCCCACTATCAAACATAAGATATTTGATAACAGTATGGTAAGCAATTTCGAGCTTTGCTTTTTCAAAGTGTCTAAAATATGAAGTGATTAACATTTAAAAAAATATATTTTTGCTAAAGCTTATTTCAATAAAAATAACCCTCTTGTCATAAAATATGGAACTCTATAAAAAACAGCAAAACACTTAAAAATAACTGGAGCAAAGAACAATTAAGCAATTCTTAAAGACAAATCAGTCTCTCACGATGAATCCAATGAGAGATATCTGAGCTATTTAAGAAATAAACTAAATGTCAAAAAGACCTTTTGGCTTCATATCTTGAATGCTGTCTGATTTAATTTGATAGAAAAGGAAACAACATATTTAATAAATTCATTGTCTGAAAGAGTGTTGGATTATAAACAAATGGTACCTGTTATCAAAAATTGCCAGATGCTGACAAGTTTAATCTAACACTGCACTGTGTTAATATGATACACTTGACCTAGCACTTTGAGACTTACTCAGTAAATGTAGATCATCTAAGGCAAAAGTAAAGGTTTTTTTCTGTTAACCTTGGTGTAAATATCTTCTGATTCTCTCTGTTATTTTGTTTGGTAGCTGAAATGTGAATGCAAAAGTTAACATTTTTCATTTTTTCCTGTCTCCACAACCTAAGTTACTGGACAAATAGAATAAAACAATAAATGGTTCTTTCTCTAAAAGTCAAGTTGTATTTTGTGTTCTTTATTCCTCAGCCTACAAATAATCTTACTGACATAGCAGTTCATTTGCTGCTAGAGATATTCATTTGGTAACCAGACCAACAGACATTTGGATAACAATGCAATATACTAAAAGAATAAAAACTTTAACCTCTTCAAAGTGCAAATGTCAAATGCTCTGCCAAAACAAAGAGTGTGAGCTGAAAACCTTATTATACATCCTTTTCACACCGAAACATTCATAACATGATGATACTTTGAATTTAGAATAATAACCATGATAGTTTCAGCAAATAGAGACACAGCAGAACTTTTTGCCACCAATTTATTACTAATACAAGAAAGCGAATTTAATCAAGATTTGTAGGTAAGAGACTAAAAATCCTCTAATGGAAAATTCACAAACTTTTGATTTATATCAAAGTATTCTTGAATAGTTTAAATTATTGAATATGACTAGTTTGAAAATAAAAGAGACAATTAACTGGAGTTATGTCTCTCTCTTATATGCATGAGAGGGGGGATGCATATGTTGGATAGAGAGAGACAGAGGGAGGATATGTGTGTACAATAGAATTAAAGTCTGGTACAAGGTTAGAACAGTAGATCCTATGGATTGAAGTCACATTTTAATAGCTTGCCTGTCAAAGATCATTTTATGAAAAATTCCAGAAAATAAACTTGAAACACAAGTTGAAATTAAAAGTATATTTAATCAAAAAGACTTTCACACAATTGTTCACTATTAAAGTATTTTTTAAGTTCAATTTGAAGGAGAAAAAAAAATCAAGTTTTTTCTTTTTATTTTTTCATTGCTGAGCAGAGAAAAAGCAAAATATATGCTTTCAATTCATTTGATGAAAGAGAAAAAGAGGAAACAAAGGAAAATCCTAAGCATGAAAGAAAGACAAAAGAAAATATTGAATAGGCATCAAGTTTGGTTGTGTTTTATGGTATATCAACCCTTGTAGGTTATTTAATGCCTAATCCTGCTTATGAATATATACATATGATTTGTAAGTAACATTATCTTTAAATGAACCAGAGCTCATTTGTTTACACACAGTTAAATGGTTTCAAGTATTGTTATTCAACACTGATAATTCTATTTAATAATCATTTGTTTTCACATGGTTTAAATGGCTCTTTGGTTGTTTGGGTTCTATAGCATATCAACCACTATGGGTTATTTGATGCCAAATGCAGTTCACATATATTAGATATGCATGATTTCTAAATGCATATATTGTAGAGAACATACCTTTAACCCCCCCCCCGCCAAAAAAAACAACTTTTACTTACACAAGAGTAAATAGTTTCAAGTATTTCTATCCAACATGAGGTAGTTTATTTGATATAATTTGTTTGCACAGCCAAGTAATTGTTATTATTTCTCACTACAGTTTTACTCGCAGAGATTTAATGGTTTCAAGTATTACTTGATATGATGAGTTGTTTCTTTCTTGATTTTCTCAAGGTTGGTCTTCATTCTCCCAAAGTGGGCTTTATTTGGAAGAGTTTGTTGTTAATACTATTATTTCAGCTTTGTTGCCATTCTGTAAGAAATAATTTATTGATTTGGGGTTTCAAGTCAGTATAGGAAATATTGACGGGGCTTATACCTAAGGCTGATTTGGCTGCCCAATCAGCTCTTTCATTTCCGCTCACTCTGATGTGGCTTGGGATCCAACACATATTTATTTCTTTATGACTAAACATTGAGTTTAGTCTACTCAGCAGTTTAACAATTAATGGGTTCTCCAGCTTTTTATTTCTCAGTGATGTTAATACAAAGAGTGAATCAGATTATATGATAAATTTGTTATGTTTGTTCCTAGTAATGATGTTGAGAGCAAGGTCAATGGCACATACTTCTGCAGTCAGTTTAAATGGTTTCAAGAATTGCTATTTATTGTTTGCACACAGTTAAATGGTTCTATCACTAATAGTTGTTTTTAAACACAGTTTAAATGGTTTCAAGTATTGCTATTCAACTCAAATAACTATTTAATATTAATAATAATTCCAAGAAAGAGATTGAACAGTTCTATTTGACCCATAGATGGGACCCTGACAAGTACTACCTCTTCAGGATAGAGTGGACTTGAGAGTAATGATAATGAAGAAGTATTCCCCAATCCCCAAACTCCAAGAGTGGAGCCTCACCATCAGAGGCAGTTTTAATTTCATACCTTGGACACTAAATAATTTTAAGTATTGCTAACATTAATAACTATTCAACATTATTCATTTTTTGCACACAGTTAAATGGCTTCAAGTAAAAGATTAAATAGCTTGATTTGACTCATAGATGGAACCCTAATAGGTACTACAACTCTAGGTCAGAGTGGATTGAGGAGTAATGGCAATGAATGGGCACTCCACATTCCCTAAAGCACCAGGATAGTAACCTCACCATCAGATGGTTTTGTGTCATTGCCAGGACACTTGTTGAGGGGAGGAAGTCTTATCCAATTGCAGTCAATGTATTCTACAGCCACCGATGACAGGGATGTGTGTGGGGATTTAGGAATTAACAGTAAAACTCCCAACTGGATATTGACTCGTCAGTTGCCAGATACAAAATGTATAAACGCGTCGCCACGCATAAGGCTCCACGCATCCATCCGGTTTAAAATAAAAAAAAAATAAAAATAAAAAGTAAAGTAGCCAATGGGAAGCGGTCGCGCCAAAATTAGAAGGATTTTGGAGTAGCGAATTTGGAGCCGGTGAAGAGAGATAAATACTCAGGTTTTCTGTGAACCGACCTCTTTTTCGGGTAGTGACGTCGAACCGACAACACCGATTTTGCCGTCTGGTGTTTTTTGGGCACCACGTGACGTCTTGGGACGTAGCGTTGGTTAGTCCATTCACCAAGTAAATAAAGGAAAGTATGGAAGAAATGTTTTCGTCTCTTGTCTGTTTCTATCTTTTCTTTTTGTATATTTCTTTTGGACTTTCTTTGGGCAAGGCATTGCGCCAGCCAGTCAACGTGGGGTAAAATAATATAACCAAAATATGGAGTCAGATATCTTACGGCAACACAGCCTTGCCCTTAGCCACTGACTACCTAAAAACCTTTAAAAACCACATTGGTGACTTCAACGCAAAAAAGCTTCAAACACCACATTGGTGACCTCGACACGAAAAACCTCGACACAAAAAAAAACCTTTAAACACTACATGTGTTTAAATAGGAGAAAGAGAAGATAGAAAAGACAGAAAAAAAACTTCTCCAAAAGAAAAAAAAAAGAAAAAAGAAAAAAAATTAAAGATAAAAAGCTAAGAAAAAAGAAAGGAAGTAAATATGAGAAGTGGTGGCAGTGGATGTAGAGTTATACAACTGGATTTCTTCACTTTTTTTTATCTGAAGAACCATTTTCTTTAAATCCCTGATTTCTATAAGATCTAAAAAAACTATATTAGCATGCAATAAAATTCCACTTCATGTTGATAGAGCCTCCATCCCCCGTCAAATAATAAATCCTAAAGAAAACTACAAATGACAAACAGGTTTCCAAGATGAACGAAGTATTTTTTTCTTTTTCCTTCTCATCATAACAATCAACATTTGTTTTTCTTCTCCAAGAAAAAGTGAAATGATTTTGAAAACTTCTGCAAAGATAAGGGAGAAAAAAAAAAGAAAATACAAAACCTTGAAAAGTTTTTATCTACATATGGTTTAAATCCAGTGAGATTTCTCTATTTCAATCTGTCAATCATACTGTCTGATTTAAAGTTTTTTGCCTTCTGTTTTTCTTCACTGCTTTCATTTTACATATAAATTCTTCTCTTTTGTAGTATAATGGTTATCATCATTGAAAATGGACATAGTGACCAGAGTTCAAATCCTGGACAAGGCTGTTTGCATTTCAATTTGTGTTAATATCTTGTGGAAAGGTATGCATTCTACTATTTATTCCTCCATATCTGGGAAAAAGTAGCATGGCAATCTGGACTCTCTAATCTTGCTATGGTAACTGTTCTAGGAGAAAGAACAAATTCAAACTTGTTAAATTCCACTTAAAAGCTGACTCAGACTTATCATTTCTTTGTGGTGGAGGGTTGGGTAAATATATATTCACTCCCTGTCACCATCCTAATTTTTGCCTTCTTAAATTTCTCTTTTCCTTCACCTTCATTTTCTCTTTTTCAGTTAAGATTTTCACATCTTCTAAAAAAAATTTTTTTTTAAAGATATTTCTTTTCTTTCTTCCATTTTATTTTTTATTTTTTCAATTTCCCTTCAAAGACAACCCTATCCTTCAACATTTTTTATTCTATTTATTTCTTTTCATGGCATTTGTTTACTTTCTTTCAAGCAACAGAAATATATTCATTCATACATTGCCAATGAAAACACAAAATCTTCTACAAAAGACCCAAAATATTAACAGACAATATTTTAGATCCAATCCTAATATTTTTTATAGATCAGGTGTTGCAGCCATTATATTTTGACAATCAAATCTTCAATTTCTCATTAGTGGAATATACCAACATACAAATACCATATTGTCTTTTCAATAACATAGAAATGGACAAAACTATTTATTTAAATAGACCAACTTTGTAAAACAAAAGACCCGTTACCTTCAGGGTAATAGGAGAACATTGTTTTGTATCAAGTTTATTGATACATTTAGAGAATTTCAATGCAAACGTTATTAATTATAATTGTTTATGTTTCTTTGCTACAAGTAGCAAGTCTTTGCTTGGTATGAATCTTTATACTTTCAATTTGGTGCCATTTTCAACTTGATTTCTCCATTTAAGTAATCATGATATAATGGCATTTCATTCTTCATAATATTTGTGTGTATACAAACACCTACACTTTATATACCCATAGGTGTGACAGCACACACATAAAATATTGATTTATTCCAGATTTATTTTACATGTAGTTTTTCCCTGAGCAATAAGTCCACAAAGAATTCTTCACCTGATTCAACAAAATGAAGTTGAAAGTAGTCCTCTTGTTCTAACACAAACACACATATATACATACCTACACATTCACACATATATATACACACATATGGTGTGTGTGTGTGTGTGTGTGTGTGTGTGTGTGTGTGTAAAAGACATCATGGCATGTACATTTCAGAATGACTTGGCTTTTTTTCATTTCCCTTGAAACCTATTATTTATTCTTAGCTTCATGGAGTGGGGTTGGGGAGATAGTTGTGCCTGTGGACAGTTCTAGAAGATTCTTACTGTTGATTAGTAGAATTGCAACTACATTTTGAATGTCTGTCCATTCTCACACAATGGCTAGTGGCTTAAAATTTTATCTTTGGTAGTCAATGATGGGAAGGTTTTCTTTCATTTTTTGAGTGGCATTTTTACTGTCAAATTAGTGATTACTTTCCTTTATTGCAGTTACAGAATTCACTTCCTTAATTCTAGCTTCAGAATTGTTCTTGGAATAGATTTTCTTATGGCATTCATGAGATGGCTTTAAATTTAGAAAGCCAGTTTACGACCATTCATGATACAGATGATGATTAAGAAAGATGATATTATATATCTGTCAATATCAGTTTTTCCTGCCTAAAAATCTCTTGATTGAAAAACCATCTTGTGTTTGTAACTATAAGTCTGATTGAAGGTTAGTGTGCTTTCCTTTCAGAGCTGCCAATTGGTGTTCAAATTCACTTAAAGTCAAGATATGATAAATTTATTTTGAATCATATATATATATATATATATATATATATACACACACACTTACACACACTAGAAGTGTCCAGGAAAAGATCAAGCAATTTGATATTAAATAATATCTGAGAAGGAGCAATGGTGGCTTAACTCCTAAAAGTGCCTCTCAGAACCTCCCACACATATCTATTCTTTGAGACAATTTGAAATGTCCTCTTTTGGGCATTTGCTAGTTTGTTTCTTTATGCTTAATCTTATCCATAACCTGAAATTTATCCCCAATCAATGGCAGTTTCATCTTTTGAAAAAAAAGTCAGAAGTCACAAAGAGAAAATATGTATTATGGTGGAGATAACAGACTTGAGTGAATTAATATTTTGAAAAAGAAAATGTATAAGACATCAAAAGCTCATTCAATGGTATCTCATAACTTAATGAAAGCCTGTTCAAATGTGTATCAATGTATCCTTTGATTAGTTACCAAGTTACACCAAAACCATGCAACTGGTTTTTCAGATATTCAAAATCAGGAAGTACTTTCTTGACAGACTTTACTTATCTATACATGAAACTGCTAGTTATGGGACTGTCATTATGCGAATAGAAATTTATCTATTTTAGGTTTTATCAAGCCCTTTTTTGATATATGAGAAAACATTTTTTAGAATAATATATATATACACACATACACACCTACACACACGAGAGACATTCAATAATCAAGGTGAATTTTGTCTAAAGAGTTGGCATTAGAAAACACTGTTTACAAATGCACTTTTTTCAAGGAAATCAATAGTGATGAGTTTTTTTATATTCCTGAAGACTGTCAGAATTACATTCTTTACTGACTGCTGTGTCCAGAACTTTTTCTTTGGCAGAGAGTCAATATTTCCACTTCATAGACTGTCTTTTCAACTCAGGCTCATAATAGTTTAGACCATTTGTAAAAATTTTAAATAAAAACAAGCTTCTCCATATGAATAACAAATTCTTTTGTAAATTCTACATGGTTTGCACTTTTAGCCACCAAAAACTTGATGACAGATATTTTTTCAAGTCTGGAGCACTCAGTTTGAATTGTCTCCATTTTGAATAGACTCAAAAGAAATATTTTTGCAAGAATAAAATAATTTTTGGGATAAACCAATTTGAAACAATGCTGACTTCACATTTATAGAAAAAAGTTCAGAAAAAAAAATTATTTTCCTTAAAAAAATATCTATTTATTTATTTATTTATTTATTGAATGACCCTTATGAGTGTGTGTGTGTGTGTGTGTGTGTGTGTGTGTGTGTGTGTGTGTGTGTGTAAAAGATGAAATTAACTTCAAAGATACATTTGTAGATATTGAATATTTGATAAACAGGAACCATAATTGCTCTTTCAATCCTTTTTTCATAGATTCCCATCATTTTCAGAAAATTACCATGTGACATTTCTGTCTTGATCTTTGGCCATTTAACTTTTGATATGGCTTATAAACGTTCCATTTGACTTTATTTATTTTCTAATCTTGTATGAGTGTATTTCAGTAAATCTGGATTAAAAGTCTCTTCTAGACATCATGTTCAGTGGAAAGAAGTTCAGCTGCTAACATGGGTAAGAGACTTTTTCTGGCCTTTCAATGATGCAAAATTCTACATAATAAATAAACTAATTATTGCGTGTCTGTGTGTAATGGGATCTATCCGATTGAATGGGACTGACTACAACATGTATTGAGTTGAAGAGATGTCAATTAAGTAAAAATATTGCAACTCCATGTGCAAAATGAATGTGGTAAGAATTAATACATCAAAAAAGATCAAAGGGAAAAGAAAAACATCATCAAAGATCATAGTAAATGCAACATTTTGTGCACATCTACCCTCACGACAATGAGGGCCACATATTCATTTTGTCCGATCAATCATGCAAAAAAAAAATTGTTTTAATCATAGAACCAAGAAAAATTCTGTGTGAATTAAAGGATTCTGTTTTTATTTGACATTCATTTATGGCTGAAATTCTGTTTTTCTTCTTAACTAAGTTCTAGAAACTAAATATATTTTCTTCTTTTAAGAAACTCAGTTTTTTTTCCCCTCCTAACTCATTAGAACATTATAACAGTTCACTCACTCCTCTTTTGCAGCCCCATAACTGTCAGTTTCATGCATCTTTTCAGAGAGTATGAAAAAATGCAATTGTCAGATGAGAACAGGCTGAACTAAGATTTATTCAAAAGTTTTATCCTGCTCTGCCATCTGATATTGAGCACATTTTGATTTTTCTAAATTACATTTTTATGAAAGAACATGTTTACTCTGATTATATGTACATATAATATATGTATACATGTCTAATGCACATAGACAAACATAGTTTGTCTAAGAAATTACATTGAACAAATACAATCAAATTCAAAACCTTAAAAAATATGGCATATTTTCTATAATGTTTCATATGATATACCAAAACAAATAGTGATTTGATGAATTTAATTAAAACCATTATGACTAAAACTTAAAATGATTAAGTTCCTTTCCTGCGATTCCAAGTTTTAGTTTATTACAGGCTACGAAGCTCAAAACCATATCCGGGCAGGATTCAATTTCTTGTCAAGACATGTTAACAGAGATTACTTTTCTTCTTTTAGTTTATAATATAAGCAGCATTGAACATTTTATAAGTACAAAAATGTATTGACTACAACAGTGGTATAAAGAAGATCCTGCAGTTTTGCATAGGAATAGTTTGTTTGCTTTGATTGTTCAAAATCTTTATTACAGTTTGAGTATCTGTTATGTCAGAAGAATATATGCCAATATCTCAGCCTTCAATAGGTTATATATACATAATGACATGCTTAGTGTAATGGTTGCTGTCATCAGAAATGGAATCGGTGACGTGAAGCCGTTTGCATTTCGCTTCCCACTAATGCCCTTAAGAAAAGCAGGAATCTATCCCTTCTTCCTCATCTATAGATAAATAATAAGGCTTTAGTGAGGAAACCAGTCTAGAAGGAAAACTCTGAATTGAAACCAGCTGTACTACATTTAAAAACTGACCTTGTGTCACACCCAGCTTAAGATAAGGAGGTTAGGTACATATGTTTACAATCATATGCATTTATCTCGATCAAGATATTTCATATACATATAAGATATTAAGCAATCCTACATAAAATGATTTGTGCTATACAATTGTTTTTTTTTCAAAATCAGTGCTAACATTATTATCTGGAAATTCCTTCTTTACCATTTGAATTCAATGGAATATTTCTCCAACCATCCCTCTCCAATTATTCTATTCTCTCCATTATCTAAAAAAAAAAAAAAGTGAATAAAGTTAGTGACCCAAAGGCTCCCTTTTCATTAGCTACAACACCAAGGTATAAGGGAGGGTGCTATTTCTTTCCCTGGATTGGTCTACTTTATTCTTGATCTCTACCTTATAATGCTGAGCGTTAAGCAAGGAGGCACCAAATACCATTTTTTGAGTCTTTTGCATGAATTGACCTGGGACTGAACCCCTGTCTCCCAGGCCATTGGTGATCACTCACTCTACCCACAAGACAATGGATTGAAAATTTGACAGTATTAATTGTAGTTAGGACTTTTACAAGAAAGTAGAATATGAGATAAAGTAAAAATTTCAATTTAAATTGAAGGAATTTTAAAAAGATATTTGAAAAAAATGCATCAAGATAAAAAGATTTGATGTGGAAAAACTAATATTTTTCTTGTTTTTCTCTTTAGAGGATTGACTTGATATGTTTTAAGAATTCACAATTGACTGATGATTCTTTGGATGCTGCTTTGTATATCTCAAGAAATGGTTCAGCATCCAACTTATGTGTGTGTGTGTGTGTGTGCAGGTATCATTTTTTTACTTAAAAATCACCCCAATGATACCTGCAATGGAAAAATAAGGTCTAAAAAAGTTTGGCTTTAGGTTACATTCTCTATTTTTAATCTGGACCATTAGCCCCCCCCCCCAAAAAAAAAAAACAAGTGATGAGAACACAGAATCTATTTGTTTCTTCTACTGAAAATCAATGTGCTTATTTTAAATTTTGAGTACATAATATTATCAGAACAAAAACCTTGAAGAAATTTACCTTCTGCATTATATCTTGAGATATACGCAAATTGTGTATGCATGTATGTGAATGTAGATTTATGGGTGATTAGACATGGTCAGAGCGGACAAAATTTCAATTGTATATTTTTAACTGTCATATTTCTCCTTTTAGAAGACAAATTATATCCTGTTGAGCAAGCAGATTTTTTATTCATTTCGTTTGACTAAATGACTTGTCAGTTTTATGAAGAATAAACAGAAAGAGAATTCATACCATTTGTTAATTTTTAAGCATTTGTTTTAGATATTAAATAACTTCAGTAAAATATTGTTGTTCAACTGGTATAGGCATCATTTTCTGAAATTTAAAGATAAATGTTTTCATTATACTAAAGATTTTTATTATTATTTTTATTGTGTTTGATTTATTTTAGCAAAAATATTCTTTAGCTTTATTCTATAATCTGAAGTTCTGAAGAACATTGACTGCAACAAACACCAGACAAAAGCTGTTTAAAAATAATGATTAATTGATTTCAACTGCATATCTGGGATCATTTTATACTGACAAGTTAGAATTTGTGAGAAGTGCTAGATCATCCATGTAGTCTATATTGGTGATAGTTTCTATAGGATATCATCTAATTCTTGCCTTTTTTTCTTTCATTTGATGGTTTTAGTACCCTGATGTTGGCAGATTATAAATAGAAATGGTGCTAATGTATCTCTTTGCAAGACTCAAGTGACAATGTCAAAGAAATCTCCATCAGAGGAGCAAAACCATTGCTTTCATGATTTTATAGACCATCATTATGGTAGTAAGAGTTTATTCAAGGAGAACATATGCATCTTTCATCTGCATATGGAATTAAATGATTTGGAAAAATTTACACAAATGTTGCATGTACTCCTTTGATGATTTGATAAATAGTCATATTTATCTGAAATTTCTCAGAATTTTCTGATTGAGAAGCAGGGCATTATAAACCTTAGCAGCTATAGCAGTAACAGTTATATCTCTGTAGTTTTTAGTGATTCTGAGGTCACATTTCTTTGAGAAGGGGAAGATGTAGCCTTTTGTCCATTTCTCAACTGTGTTTGGTTTATACATGAGTAAGTAAAGTTGGTGACCTTAGTCAAGGGTGAACAGAAGGCTCCCTTTTCAATAGCTACTACACTGAGGTGTAGGGGAGGGCACTACTCCTTTCTCTGGATTGCTCCACTTTACCCTTGAGACACACCTTATATTGCTGAGTGTTAAGCAAGGAGGTATCAAGTATCATTTTTAAGTCTTTGGTATGATGCGACCATTGGTGAACACTCTACCCACAAGACCAATGAGAATGTTGCCTAATTTGAAATATATTGTCAAATTTTCTTGTCTTCCACACTACATAAGGTATTTCAAGGCCTGCAGCTTTTCTGCTTTTAATTTTTTTCAGTTCTTCAATGAAATGTCCAAGTCTGATATCAAGAAGATTAATCTGTGGTTTCTAGAAAGTTTTGGAGCAGATTCTTGAAATATTCTTTCCTTCACTGAAGTCTTTCTTTTTGTTATTAAGTGTTTTCAGACTATTGTCTTCATCTTTATTGCTATTTCCATAGCGCTTCGACTGATATGTCCTCTGGCCTTCTTCAAGTGTTTGTTTAACTCGAGAACCTACACGGAACTTCAAACTATGTCCTTTATTGAATCTACTCGCCTGTTCTGATTCCGTTAACCATAACTGGGTACAAGTGTTAAGAATTCCTGTATTGTTACTTGCCTGCAGTCAGGATTGAACCTGCAACCTCCAGATGATAGTCTCCTCAGAAGATTAGGGAACCAATGCTTATAACCGTGACGCTATGTGTCCTGCTGGACAGTTTAGAGTTAATTTTTGGGACTTATAAACTTAATGTTCTTACATGACTAGGATTACTACAATCATGTATGATTTTTTACCTGTGCTCATATTCAGATTTTTTTTTTTTATTTAACCTTTTTGATGATTGGTTCCCATATTGTATTCATCTCTATCCTTGGTCTACTCGACAGGTCACTGTAGCCCAACATATGTGCTGATTCCTTAAGGCATCCAATGTTCTTCTCTATCAATTATTTCAACTTCATCCCATAAGGGCTAATGGTTTCCCTTTTCCTTCCATATATGGTCCGCCATACCTGCCTTTGCAATCTCACCTCGTACTACTGCTTTCCAATGTTCTTCTAGCCTTACTTGTCTTTGTATATTTTACCACAACTGCAAGGGATGGGGTAAACACAGTTCTTGATCATGTTAGATTCTGTTGGTTGGCAATGTTTTGCTCTCAAGGTGCTTTTCCTTCCACTAACTTTCTGCTTGTCATGCTAATTATGATTGTCCATCTTCAACAAAATTTCTGATTTTATTGATTTGGTCTTCGAGGTATTATAGTTGTTCTCTTTGGTAGGTTTTAGTGAGTTCTCTCTGGTCTTAACTTTCCATGCATTGGTGTTTGTTTGGTTTCTTTTTTTACGATGCTTTTTTTGCATATTACCTCATTTTTCCCTTACTGCTTTTGACTCCCAGAGAACTCTACATTTGGCTCTTGGTTTGGTTGGTATGCACTCAGCAGCTGCTTCTAAGTGGGTGACTATAAAGTTTTTATATTTGTCATTTGGAGTATGTGTTTCAAACTTGTTTCTTACAGTTACCTTATAGTGATTGCATACATCACTGTTGACAAGTAACGACCCGTCATATCATAAGGGAGATGCTTACAACAGAAAAGGGTGCAATAAATACTGATTCCAAGCTTTAAGTATAATGGAAAGACTCAAAGAATCTAAACTTTGGCAGTTCTGGAAAATAACTTGATGGTTCACTTCATTAAATTAGGAATGAGAAGAGTTCCTGGCATGAGTGCTTGTTGGCAACATGATTCCTAGTTATAGTCTATCAAGTATCTATAAAAGGTCAAAGGTGATGTTTGTCTAATTGACTTGTATTGAAATCAATTATTTATGAGTTAGATTTTTATCATTTTCACTCTCTTTGGCAATAAAAGTTCATTTTTATTTTTGTGCTTTGTGCCTGTGCACATATTCAGTATGCTTTACCATGAATTAACCCTATATCTCTTGTCAAGAGGTAGTAATTTTTGAGATCCCATCTATAAGTCAAATAGATCAGTTTCTAAAATTGTTAGTATTAAGAATATTTGATATCATAACTATGCAAAAAACTTATGGAACAACAGCACAAAATATAAACGTACATTGAAAGCAACCTAGACAGATTAACATCTCATTAAAATCAATCAATTACCATGACTCAGTAGTTTTAATGTTAATCTTAAACTATTACTACTGTCATGAGTTCAGTCTTCAATTTATTCCTCATGCTTGTAACTAGTATAATTAAGTAAATCTTCATTCATTAACCATCGAGTTGTACTGATTGTTCTGATCCCATTGAATTTACCTATCAATCATTGCTCTCACTATGTATTTTCCAAAACAATCCATACAAACAAAATGTAACACAAGATCAATTTTTAAGCAGAATTTAATAGGTTTGATTTCAGAGAGTTTCCCTTCTCCTGGCCTGGTTGTCATATGATGGTTATAGAGCCCAGTCTGTCCTATTATTTACCTATAGCTAGAGGGAGAATAGCTGGATTCCCAAGGGTATTAGCACTATGGGAAATGCAAACAGTCCCATTTAGGATTTGAACTTGAGTCACTGTGTCCATTTCCACGATGGTAACCATTACACAATGAGCATTCTCAGTAGTTCTTCCAGACTGCACCCAGTGTCCATGCAGAGCTGATGAATAATTTTGATAAACAACATGTTACCATCTCAGATTATGGACATGAAGGTCATAAAAGACTTGGTCCCAACATGAGAAAGATACAATTCTACAAATTTCTTTAACTCTTTCACAAATCTGAAAACTGTTCTTGAGTCATTTTACTAAGATATAAACATGACATGAATTGTCATGTTTTCTTAGTCACATCCAATTGTACAGTGCCAAACAAACTGATAACTGAATTTGAAATTCTGAGAAATTAGTCAAACCAATACATAGAACAGAATTACATATTTTAACAAAAAAAAAAAAAAAAAAAAATTTCTGCACATGAAATGGTATATATTGATTTTTTTCATTGTACATTAATCACTAAAAGAACTAAATTGTAAGAAATAAAATCTATAATTTGAGTTCAAATCCGGAATGAGGTTGTTTGTGTTTAACTTCCCACTAATGTCCTTAGGAAAGGCATGAATCCATCTGTTCTCTCCCAACACCAACTATGTGTAAATAGTAGAGCAGACTGAGTTCTTTAGCCTTGGTTAGGCAACCAGTCTAGAAAAAGGAAAACTCTGGATTCAAACCAGCTTTCTTTTGCCAAAAATTGACCTTGTATCATTGTGTAAATACATACATTAATTAATAAAACATGAAATATTTTGTCTAAATCTTTAAAGTCATAGGTAATGAACTGGAACAATGATTATTGTTTCAGAAAACAGAATCACTAAATAGTCTGAATTCCCGCTATGTATAGTAATTTTTCACAAGTGCCATTGAAAAGTCCATGAATCTAATTTTCTCTATTCTTTATATTGGGTTTAGTTATAAATAATTCCCACTTTTTAAAAGCAAGTTGTAACTAGCATTTAAAACTTCCTACATTTTAAACACAACCAGAAATTACCTGATTAAATAGCACCTTTACTGGTTATTCTTATTTCAGTAGTGAAAGAATGTGCATCAGAATTTAATCTATGGATGAACTGAAAGTGTATATTCAACATACTGTGTGAGTTTAAGAATAAAAACAAATGCTACAGAAACAGTTAAGAAAATGTGTAATGTTTGTGGCCATGGTGTCATTACTAAGTCCGAAACTGGTTTTCAAAAGTTTCATTCTGGTGATACGTAATTGAGATATGAACCTAGACCAGTGCAATAGTACTAACACAACTAATGCTTAATAACATGGGAATTCTTCCCTTAACAAAAAACAATTCTTCAAAACATGTTCAGTTTTCCATTGAAGACCATGCTGTTTACAAGTGACTACCACTCCTAGGCTTGTTAAGTTGCAATGGGTTTTGCCATCACTCCTTCTCACTATGGACTTTCACTCACTCACACACCCAAAACAAGTATCACTTGATACATAACTTCAAGTGTCAGCTTCAATGATGAGCTGAATTGAATTGAAACAGACATTCACTGAACTAGTGAAAATATTTTAAAGTAAATACCCAACACTTTTGAAAAATCTCAATAAAACACAATTTAGCAGAGAAAAGTCTAAGAATTTTAAAATATTTATTCTGCTATATGTTTCCTTAAACATCAGAAAAAAAGGATTGGTCTAGTGGATTGAGTGTTTGCCAATGGTCCGGGAGACCAAGGTTCAATCCCAGGTTGAGTTATACCGAAGACACAAAAAATAATACTTGATATGTCTTTGCTTAACACTCAGCATTATAAAGTATGTATCAAGGGTAAAGTGGAGCAATCCAGGGAAAGGAGAAACACCCTCTCCTACACCTTGGTGTCATAGCTTTTGAAAAAGGAGTCTTTAAGCCGCCCTCAACTACAGTCGCCAACTTCACTTCATACATCAAAAAATTCTGATACTCCAAGAAGCTTTAGAAAATATTATTCTAATTATTTTCATTTGCTAAATTTGATGCATAATTTTCAAAACATTGATCCTTTATAAAATTCATATTATTATCACAACTTACTGAAAATATTAAACTGACCTCCAACCCTAATCAGGAAAAAAATAAAATAAAACACAGTTAAAAATTTTCTAAATTAGAATTATTGTAATGTTATGAGATGGTTAAGAAAATAATAATAAAACTCAAATGAAAATAAAAGAAAAATATTTAGAAACTGAATAAAAATATTAGATTTAATTTTGGTTACAGATAAATTTCCAGCCCAGAGTCATGAAAAGGCATGAACCAAAAATCTCCTGGCATTTCATCCCTCTTCTATCAATGTAGATGTAGTCTTGTTAATGAAATTATATCAAACACAAGAAAAAGGAATTTATAAGTAACCGCATACAAATCCTGTTTAATATTAACTAAGTCAAAAAATTTCGGGAATCAATAAAATTTTGCTTCCAAATAAATGACCACGTTATTGAAAGAGATTAGAATATACTGATATCATCCCCTGCAGAAGGATATGACCCCTTATCCCTACAGTTCTGAAGATTGTGGAGTACCTCATCATTACCATTGCTCCCTGTCCACTCTGACTCACAATGGTAGAACCTGTCAGGCTCCCATTTATGGGTCAAATGTTTAAAGTTCATTGGTATTTGACAGAACCATGTGCAAAAAAAAAACATGAAACAACTTCACAAAAATGTAAATATGAACATACAATGAATGTGATTCCCTAACCTCAAGGCATAAAATAACGCAAAATGGTTTGATATTTGATTACATTCAATCAATTGAAATGAGTAAGTGACACAGCAGTGGAAATTGAAGCTATATTTCCATATTTTTTCAATGAGGTGCTCATGGTGTAACCATTATTATCATAGGGAATGAACAGGGTTACCCAAGTTCAAATACTAGACAAGGTTGTTTGCATTTCATATTGCACTAATAATGCTGAGAAAGGTATGCAGCCAACTATTCTCCCTCCAGCTATGAGTAAATAGTAGGGCAGACTGATTTCTTTAAACTTAGTATAACAACCAGTCAAGGAGAAAAATGACCTTGTGTTGCATCCTGTCTATAGCAGAGGGGTCAGGTAAATAGATATTTTCACATTTTTTTCCAGATAATTAAAAAAAAAATGTTCATATATTGTATTTGGAAATATAAAAGTATAATGAACTCTTTGTAACAAGATATAATGTGATCATTGGATCTTGGCCTTTTGAAGTTGACATGGGGACACTACAGTTTTAATGAGTAAGATTCTTTAACAAGATATGACACTGCAGGTGACTGGATGGAATGGCAACTGTCACAGTGGGGCTAACTTCACTTATCCAATATGCTTTTGGCAGTTGGATGAAATGGCACTTTCTTCAATTCATTATGAAATGTGTTTGTCATAGAAATGCATTTGTGGGCATGAAAACTTAACTTCCATCTTAGGCTGAAGTGGCATTCTGGGAAAAAAGATTCAAAACTAGGTAGTCTTCAGAGTGTCAGAAGATACAGGCATATCTTTCACATGGGGAAAACATGACTCATCTTTATTTCTTGATATCACTCCAGGGGTCGCTTTGTGAAGAAATAAACCAATGATCATTATTTTACTCAATGTTTTTTTTTTCTGCTTTCTCACAACATGCAGGTTTCTTTAGCAATGTCATATTGTCCTCACAGAAGAAAATCACAAGAACTACATAGCAAAAACCAAAGAGGTTGTCAATTCAGTCTAATACTACACTTTCCCTTTCACAAAAGTAAAGGAACAAAAAAAATTTGAATGATCAATATGCCTTTTTGGTGTCACTGGACACAGTAAGACAAGGTGGTATGTCTTTGTTGGTTATTATACAAATTATTCAAATTCTTATTTTTGTTTGTTTGAGTTTTATGACATATCAACCTTCATTAGTTATCTAATGCTAAATTTATTTTTATACAAATAAACAGTTCTATTTCAAACAATCTAGTTTAGCATCAGTACAGTTTTAATGTCAAAAACAGTTCTATTTCAAACAATTCAGTTTAGCATACAAAAACAGTTCCATTTCAAACAATTCAGTTTAAATGTCAAAATAGTTCTATTTCATGCAATTCAGTTTAGCATAAGTATGCTATTTGACCCATAGATAGGGCTCTATCAGGTGTTACCACACCTGGCCAGAGTGGACTTGGGAGCTACGGCAATGAAGGGGTACTCTGCATTCCCCAAAGCTCCAGCATTACTGGAACCTCACCTTCAGATTGTTTCGTGCCATATCCAGGACACTCATTGGGGGGGGGTCTTACCCCTCTGCAGAGGTGCAGTTGGTATATTCTACACCCCCTGCTGACTGGGAAATCCTATCTTTGTTATTTTTATCACTTATGTTTTGGTAAATCTGTTCTTTTACCTCATTCTAGATAACTCTTGTATTTCCCCCCCATTTTTAATAAATATATTCCACATCAAACAATCAAGTATCAAATTTTCAAGCTGTAAAGAAATCCTGAAAAATACTCCATGACACTTTAGGATTACTGGATGCAAAAATAATAAAATAATGATGAAGGTTGAAGAATGCCTAAGCCAAAATACTACAATGAAAATAAGATGAGGATACTAGTCTGATGAATTCATTAAATAATAATAGCAATGACTTATTTCAGAACTTCAAATAACAGAAAAATTCCAAAGACCTTGAAATCTAGAAATCTTTAAAGTTTGGAGCCAGACATTTATTTCTGTAAAGAAAGGAACTGATTTCAATTTTAAATAAAACATGGCGCTTCCCTCCACAAATGTCCATCACAAACTTGTCAAGTTCACATGCATTATTTAACAGAATTTCAGAGGCAGATTGGCCTCAAACATATCACAAAAAAATATTTTTGCTTGTAGAAAACAGAATATTTAAGATCAATGTGAAAAAGATGACCTAATTTTTTTTTATTTCCTCCTTTAGTGTTATGAAAGAGTGCAGTATAAAATTGCAGAGGCAGATTAATAATCCATTCCACAATATGAACTGATCTATAAAAAGCACAAAAAAGATGACCATATTTACAGAGAGAACAAACTCTTGGCATAACTATTTCATTTTCCAGTTCATTTAAAAAATACTGGAAAATGAAATAGTTATGCCAAGAGTTTGTTCTCTCTGTAAATATGGTCATCTTTTTTGTGCTTTTTATAGATCAGAAATTGTTTTTATTTTATTTTTGTATTTTGATTGTTTTTTTGGCTGTTGCATTTCTAACTTTAAGAAATTTTAAAAAATCATATATAATTTGAAGGAAAATAATTGAATGATTTAAATAAAAACAAACAAAAAACAAAAAATCTTTAAATTTTGATTGAAAATATAAAAATAATTGTTTAGCATCTTGAATTATACTGGAAAATAAAGAGGTTTTATATCCATATCTTTATGAATAAAATGATAAAACAACTCCACGAACTGTAGACACTTTTCAACTAGTTAAGTGTGTGTGTGTGTGTGTGTGTGTGCTTATATAGATATATACATACATATATACATCCACTTCTGTTCCTACACCATGCCGTCATTTTTTGCATTGCACAAAGAAGATAGAATATTTATTACTCCTTTTTTATCCATTTAATTTACTTTTCATTTCATCTGATGATTATATTTTTTGGTAAAAATATATGAAAGTTATTGTCATGAGGAGTTGAGAAAATATTTTAGGTTTTATTCTCGTCTAGTATTTGAGTACTTTTCTGATTTAAGAAAAAACGTTTTTATTGTGAATTGAGTATTTCTCTCTCTCTCTCTCTATAGACACACACACACACACACACCATATCAATTAAGTTAGTAAGTAGATCTACACAGAATAATCCAAAGGGAGTGCTCAATGAATGGTTTATTAATATATATAAATATATATAAAGAAACCTATGCACAGCAAAACATCATTAAGAACAAGAAAATTAATTAGTATTTTCGATTATAAATTTATTTCATCCATTCTGAAGAATCTATCAATAGATGGATGAAATAAATTTATAATGGAAATACTTTCTAGTTCTTAATGATATATATATATATATATATATGTGTGTATATACACACACACACACACACACACACACACACACACACACACACAATCATAGTACCTATGAACCCCTACACATTGATGTATCCGTCTTGGCTGACCAGCAAGAACTTATCTACATCAGCTCTGTATGGATACAGGATGTAGTTTGGAAGACCTGCCCTGAGCAATAGATGATAGAAACAGATAGAGAGAAAGAGTCAGTGAAATCCATGCTGTCAGTGTGACTTGATGATGATGAATAACAGTAAAAAATAATGAGTTTATTTCTATATAGACCATTACTTCTTTCTGGGATTAAAGTATCCATGTACTTTGCCTAGTATCAAAATGTCTCTCTCCAAGTCTATGCCTAGGATCAAAGTATAATATCTGTGCATTATTGCAAAATAATATGAGGTATGTTTAAGATGTATCAAGAGTGAACCTATATTTACAGAACCAGAAATATAAAAAATAGTTCCCTTAGTGTACAACACATTTATTGCACTGAATTTTCCATTGGTTGGAACATTTGAAATTCTATTTTTGAAATGGTGTGAAGCTGAGATGAGTTACTTCTTTTAATTTCCTCCACATCCTCAAATCTTACCCTTGTGATGATTTTTCAGTTTAGGAAACAAGTAGAAAAGAATTAGATATGTGGAGTACAGCCTTTTGTTTTATCCAAAATTTATTCAAAATATATCAAGATTGGCGTCATAATTTTTTCAAATTGACACTGACTAATCTAAGCTGCTGTATAGATGTCTACACATCACTTTAAGTTGCTCAGCTAAATGTGTCTTCATTTAAATTTTAAAGCTTCTCTGTTGAAGGCTTTTGATCACAACTTGTGTATGTGTGTGTATATGGTTTTATATTTGTAGATATGAAAACAAAACGTAAGTGAACTTGCTTCTATATGTGGTATTTCTTTTGTTGTATTGGAACATATATTCAAAACCTTCAAGCTGCTGTCAAAATCTGTTAAGCAGAGTAAAAGAAGGAACAAGTGAATGACAAAAAATGTAGAAAGAGGAAACGAAGGAGAAAAACCAGAAAGAAAGGAAGAGGTGAAAAGAAGCTATCAATGAAAGGTTTTAAAAAAGAAGAGCCAACCAAAAAGAGGAGAAAAAGAAATGAAAGAAAAAAGTAGAATAAAAAAAGAAACTAAGTATTAAAATGTAAAAAAAACAGTAAAAGTCAAACAAATTATGAAGAGAGATGGCAAGGGTTATTGGAGATGCCTTGCAGCATCTTTGTAAATAAGAAATTATACTCCCCCCACCACTTATTAGTATTCTCATCTCAAGTGCTACTCAGATTTCTTGGTGGATGAACAAAATTATTTTTGTTTCTTGAAATGTACTTGATGATAATGTATTTCTACAGAATTTCATTTTAAATATAAAAAAAAATATTTTAAATTCTAAGAACAATTAATTTATGATGATTCATTCCCCCCTCAGAAAAAAACTAAACATGGCTGTTAATTTACCAACAACATTTGTTCCAATTTTTGATTGGTCATCTTACAGAAATATTGCCTTCTTGTAAAATCCAATCAGAAGTATGTTTATTGAGATAATTTCTTGAAAAACAAATATACTTTTCTTTTTAGGGTTTTAAGTCTAGATTTACCCAACCCCTCTACAAGGATTTGACACAAGGTCAAATTTTGTAAGCAGAGTAAAGCTGGTTTGAATTCAGAGTTTACATTCTCCTGGATTAGTTCCTTCACAATTACAAAAGAATTTAGTCTAGCCTCCTATTTAGTCATAACTGGGATAAGAGTACAGATGGTTTCTATTTTCTACAGAGTTTTTGATTTTATCAATTTGGCCTTGAAAAGTAGAGTATACTTTATTGTTTAAAACACTATCCACTTCTTGCTTATGAGTATATCATCTATTTGGGTAAGTGTAGGTCCATAGTTCACCCCACTTTCTGGAATTTAGTATATAGGTATGAAAGACTATTCTTGAGTGAAAAATCTGATTGGTAAATTGTGAAAGCCAAATTTATAATTTTCATCTTTGCTGGCTTGAGTATTCATATCCCCACTAATGATTAAAACATTGTTTTTAGGAATGTGTCAAGCAAGAGAAGAGAGCCTGTTGTAGGACGTTGCAATATCTGATTCATTACTGGTATTGATGAGACTGTAACAAGAGATGACAGTTGTGCTAGGGTTGCCATTCACTGAAGCACACACAATTCTCAAACGAGTTCTCTTGATGCTACATAGTGATTTTAAGGCACAAAGACGGAGAAACATTCCTGTTCCTCCTATGGTGGCATTGACTGAGTTTTTTCATGCTGATGATGAAACAAATGTCCCTCCATAACTGGTATCATGGTATTTTAATTCTAGCTTATAAGGTAATATCTATGTTCATGCAAGCATATAATGTGCTCAATTGCAGATGCTTTAAGTCCAAAAAGTTGTTTATATATAATATATGTATATTCTAATCTTTATATCTGATCAATAATTCTATTGGTATGAAAAAAAACCAAATTGTACAATTTGCAAATTCTACAAAGTGATATCAAGGAAAAAAAATCAGTAAAAAGAAAAAAAAAAGAAAAGATGAAAAATAATCCCAATATAGCAAGTCTACCTAGGTTTCACCAAACAGCTCTTCAGAATTGCACTGGCGAAGTAGGTTAAGATAAAATACATTTTATTGGTTAAAAAGACCCCTCACCTATACAAAAATTAGCATATAAAAAACCCAATTCATTATATATATATATATATATATGATAAAAATAAGTGGACGAGTGGATAAATCAAACACTTACAATGGGTTTAGTGGTAATATTTTGCTCTTTAGTAACAGAAGAACTTCATTAGACTTAACATTTTTTAAGTTTTTCTACATTTTAGCAAACTGAGGAAAAACAGACTAATGGGGAATGCAAAAAGGTATAAAGGGAGGGAAAAGGTCTAAAGACAAAAGATAGATAAGGGAAAGAACAAGGAGAGAAAAATAGATATAGGTTTGGTAGGGGTTAATTTGGTTTTTGAGTGTGATGGTCTGGGCAGATGGTAGAGGCTAGGTGGCACCAAAGTGTATCATATTTCATCAGAGATTTGACCAGATAGAGGTAGATTAATTTCAGTGTGAAAGAGGGAAAGAGGGAGAAGGTTTTGTTTTTTTTTTTGAGAAAAAAGAAAGAATTTGTCAGATTCACTGAGATCTACCATTTCTCTCGCTCTCTCTATATATAAGCAAAACAAAGTTTGCTTGTGTATAAGAAAATACCATACTTTAAAGTAACACATTTAAAATATTTCTTTAAAATTTTCTCAATCATATTTTTCAAGTTAATCAGATTCTTTAATATTTACAAAATTAACCAAAGTTTTTTTTAGACAAATCCCAGTTCATACAGAGAATAAGAAAACATCTAGCAATGAAAGTTACTTTGATTCACAATATTTACTCTATTTTTTAGTTGAGATTAGAAAAAATCTTAAGAGAAATGAAAGAAAAACAACAAAATGTCAGGGAAATCCAGAGTAGAGCACAGTATCTCAAGATCAAAAAATTTCTTCTAAAGGAAAACAAGAGTGCATGTCTATTTAGCATAGCAAGAAATTTTCTTGGAGGTTGATTTAAATAACAGTAAAAAAAAAAAATCATCTAGTAAATAGACACTTGAGAGTACTCAGAGAAATGTCAGTTTTGAAGTAAAGAATGATTTATTTCTGAGATTTATATGTTGCTGATCAGCTGAACACACTTCTACATCTCTCCTCATTCTGTTCACCAAAATTGTAAATCCATTTTTTCACTCATCTTGTCCCAGCATACAGCCTCTTTTAAAGCAGGTGATGCATGTGCCCCAAATGAATTGCATATAGCAGCCTGGCAGATGAGATATCTTAGATGTTTTGAGTCAGGTGAGTGCAAATATTTCTTATCACACACTCTCCTGATAGTATGATCACACAAGTAACCATAGGTCAATTGTTTCACCCTTGCACTTTTTTGCAGTGGAATAGTCACTTCCTCCTCCTAGCCAAGTCATCAGACATGCTGGAATCTGCATTAATCCACAGTGAAGTGGCTCCTCACCCTTGCTTTCTGATTAAGTGCCGGGCTTCTGTGATTAGTTATTCTCTGGCAATGTGTTACTGCTACTGTCAACTCTAAACTGAGCCATGGACACACATCTACAAGCTGAGGGGTGCCATTGACAATCACAGATTGTGGACTGGTTATCGCGGTAATTTGTCCCATACAAAATTTTGACCTGAATCACCGATGTGGGATTTTTACCGAGATTGCATCCCCCTTTCTGTACTGGGCTGGCGTCATCTTTTATTTAGGCTGAGGTAGTGTCAATTTCCTTCAGTCGAAAATTGGTATGAATGTAGCAGGTTGGCTGGTGCAAAAGAGGTGGACATATTGTCTGTTGGGGTTATATTATGCAAATATACAGCTTCTACAATGGTATAATTCTTCATGCTGCAATCTTCTATAACGTTTCCTGCTGGTTTGTATGTGAATTGTGGTCAGAATTGGATGCCCTACTCATTTTCAGAACTGTCTGAATTTCTGCCAGCTGAAAGCATCACTCCCATGGCCAGTAAATTCATGTCAACCTACACATTCAGCTCTTTTGTGTTCATGGACCTCTCTCCTTGAGTAGGATCTATTTGCTGCATGAGGAAAAGGGTGTATTTTACCATACATCACAGGAAAGCATCACTAATTTCATCATCTCAGTTCTTCATGTTAGCACAGCCTTGACATTTAATGAAGTCTGTTGCCACTTCCATCCAATCACACTCAGGTAAGTGCCCCACTAATTTACCAGACATTGAGAATACACCTCTCCGAGTTATGATTACAGTATCATTCTGTGCCACCATTGCAGTCAACCTTGCCCTCTTCACACTTCTAGTTCTAGCACTATTCTGCAACTACTCCAAATCCTTGCTAGTCAGTCCATACCTTTCCAGATGCTTTTGTAAAGCCTCTACTGGTGCTGCATCCTTATTAACATATATATATCATTGACATATGCAGATGTCACTCTTTTTATTGTCTTGTCCTGCTCCAACATCCTCCTGAACATGGACCACATTACCATTATAGATAGTACATCTGTCCTCTGACCATTACCGTTTGGTATGGCCACATGGTTTTTTCAATATGAAATTAAAGGTACGCCTTCCTCATTCAGAAATCCTGTTTCCAAGCTTCTTTGGTGAATGACCCACTGACTACTGCCAGGCTGCAACCTATGCTCTCCACTGCTCATCAATTTTGCTCTAAGATTGGCACAGGTAGGCTGCACCCCCTCAAACTTTACATGTCCAAAATGCATGATGCAGATGCTGCACAGCACCTTAATGGTATCAAACCAAGCAGTAGGTTGTAAACCAGAGGTTTCTCCCTCACCACCAACACATTTATCCTACAGCATTGCTGGTCACTGTGCAAATCCTGACAGTGCCACTTTCACAGTAGGCCTGCATGGCTCTGGTCGGGGTGATCCCCTTCACATCTTGCTTTGACTAAAAATGACAGAATTTTGCATTCAAGATAGAATGCAAGCATCTAGAGTCTAGGAGAGCCAAGCATGGTGCTCCATTGAGGTAGACTGTGATAGTAGGTAGCATGTGTTTATACCTCTGGCAGTCTGTAACCAAGTGACCAATTTTATTGCACCAATAACAACATGTACAAGTTGTCTGATGCTTCCGTATGCAGTCACATGCAAAATGATTGGGTTCAGTACACTAATAGCAAGTGAAAGATGAGCCTGTGGCTGAGTAATCCAGGTAGGTTGTGCCATGGCAATAACCGGCAAGTCCACCGAAGCTTCTTCCTTCATAACCTCCTAAGCTGGGACCAACAGCTCTTTGAAAGACAGGAAACCTCTTGCAGAAGGACAGCAGGAGCCTTTTCCCTGGCCACTAAATCTGTGCGCAAATATGCATGCTATTTCATGGTCCAACACTTCTCTGAAATGGACCACCAACTTTTGCATATTCACCAGGTAGACACATAGGTTGGTGTGATCAGGGCTGCATTTGATTTCTACTCCTTGGATAGTTGTTAGTATTCCACGAATGCTCTCTCAGTTGAAGAAGGATAAGACAATCAAGCCACTTCTAACTTGATTGGTTGGTCACTAATTTACCTTCTTGATCCATTCAACCACAGATCCAGTTCCCTCAAATTCAGGAATCATTTTCAAATCAAAATGATCATCCATATCAACCAAAATAGCTTGCTGTGGTTCACTTCAATAAACTTGTACATTTCTGTTCATTTTGTTAACCAAAATTTTACATCTATTTTTTCACTCATTTTGTCTCTGCATACTGCAGATCACCCTCGCATGCAAAAAAGGCAATCTAATTGCAAATAGCAGCTTGGCAAGTAAGACAGCATGGACATTTTGAGTCGGCTGAGTGCAAATATTTCTTGTCAGTTTATGTAATACATATTGAGTTGATAATTCATAAATAATAAAGAATAACTTTGAATGAGCTGCACTTTGTTGACAGGGCTTAAAATATGTTGACCATATCCTTTAAAGACAGATAAGAATCCTCCAGAAAGGAATGTCCAGAGTATGACACTAAACTCATCTGTTTAAAGTTAACTGTATTTGATAGGACTATGCAAAAAAAACTTAAGCAAATATTGCCAAATTAAATCATGTCATATATAACCATGATAACGCTCATAAAATGAGAAAGTATAAAAATATTTTAGATGAAATATTGACTCCCTTTACATGATGGATGCTGCTGGGATGTAGCATTGGATGAATATTCACAGAACAACACATACACCGGAGGAAGGTTAGTGAATGAACCAACCAAAATGGATTTAAAAATATAGATATTAATTTGTATAATTCAAAGAATTTTTTAAAATCTACTAAACATTAATCATGTCACTCTAAGCAAAAGGAAAAAGTTCCAAAAATATCATCAAATTTGAGTTCATCAACCTCAGAGTGTTTTTTTTTTAAAGATGGACATCAAAAGAATATTTTACTCTAGTCTATTTCATGATCACTAATTATCAGAGAGCCAAATTGGATAAAGTATCTAATCTTTCATAAAATTTTAGTGGGCAGCACCTATCTCCTTTTCAAGCTCCACAGCTGCAAATAATAATATCAACAATTCTATGATTTCCCCTCCCAGCAATTATCTGTCAAAATTGGTTGAAAGTAATCAAAATGTTTTCTTGCTCCAGCTTTTGGGGGACACAGACAGAAACATTTTTGAACAGTTGTGTGTGTGTGTGTGTGTATGTGCGTGCACATATTGATTTTCAAACAGGACCCTGGCCAATCCCATAATTTATCTTGGTCATCCTAATCACCACAGATATGTAGAGTAAATTAATATTTCCAACAAATTCATCTCACACAGAACTATTAACCAAACCAAATAATAAACATCACAACTGAAATGTGCCAAAATGATCACCTTTATCATTTTTTGTTTATCTTTTCATTGAAATTATTTTAGGATAGCTTGAAGAAATTTTGTGGTAACATTTTTTCGTTGCGTAGACACAAACATGGAGTTCAAAGAAACTGTGTAACTTATAAAAATAAAAAGTTTTAATTTCAAATAATGAGGTGTTACTTTACAGATAAAGAAAAAAAAATTAATAAAACTGAGTGAGTATAAATGAGACCCATACTATTATTAAGTTTCAAAATAAACTGAAAACTGCTCTATTCTTTAAGTTAGATAGCTGTTGTACTCATAACAAATTTTGCTGTGTTAAGGTAATATAAAAATTGAATCATTCTTATATAGATTATTTTGTCTTATCAAAACCTATGAAAATTCCACGGAACGAAAAAAAAACATAGGAGCTTTTTGAGCAAGAAAGGATGATATGCAATTTTATTAAATATAAATGTTATTGTTGCCTTTGCAATAAATAATACAAAAATATACAATAACAATCTATATAACACTTAATATGCATATCATCTGTTAGTTTTTAATTCTACCTCAACTACAATATCAATATACAGTTGCATTCTATTTTGTGGATAACAGTATTACTGATACTGAGGAATCTTTGGAGCACTTTTTCTTTTTCAGCCTTTGACAGCACTTTGATAGAGCTTATCAGATATCCAGCAAGCCAATGTACAATAATTTATGTTTACTATTCTACCTAATGTGGATTGATGAACTTAGCATAGGGTAATTCCATTGAAGTTTAATACAGAGTTTGATCTAAAGAAGCAACATCTATCAAGAAGAATATCTCACATGATTGAGGAGGGAAAATGGAAGAATATCCCTCTTGGCTGGGAGAGGATATGTGGATGAGTGTAACAAGCAAACAGACAGAAAGCAAGCTGAATTATAATATAGATTCTACATTGCCACCTAATGATAAATTTTGCAAAAACCCTCTATGGAATCCAGTAGAGATCCTGTTTAATATCTTACAGTCAAGACATGAAAGAAGCAATTCTTCATAAAGCTGTTTTCTAAATTTAGTTTTTTAAAGACAAATTATTTCCTGGTTAGGAGGTGTGCTTAGCAGAAAAGAATATTGTCATATGAAATAGAATTGGTCACTCGAGTTAAAACATTGGACAAAGATGATTGCATTTAACTTTGTACTAAAGCCAAATGGGAAAGACATGAATCAATCTGTTCTTCTTCAACTCAAGGTAATTATTAGGGCTGACTAGAAAGATATGAATCCATCTGTCCTCCTTCAGCTAAAGGTAATTATTAGGGATGACTAGGTTCTTTATGCTTGGTTCGGTAATCACAGACTAGGAGAAAGAAAACTGAGTTCCATCCAACTTTACTCTGCTTAAAAATTGATGCATTCTCACTGGTTACAACTTAGATTTTTCTTGCATAAACTTAAGCCGAATTCTTTTTCAATACATTCTACACTTGAGAGAATTAATCACTCATAATAGCAAGTCATTATTTTTCTCTTCTGAATTCTTCAGTTACATTTACTTTTGTTACTTAATGGTGAAAATAAAATCCAAATGTTTTTAATAGGAAGAGAATGGTGCTTTCCTCATTGAAAGAGGTTATCTGAATTTTTTCTGAAATGCTTTTAGATTTATTTAATTTTAAGATGTTCTTGGATTGTGGGAATTATTATATCAAGTGGAATTAACAGACAGTATAAAAGATAGTCATCAGGTAAAATTTAAGTAAAAAAAGCATTTATTACATTTTGATTGGTCTGTTGTGATTTTCATTAGATGAATCTGGAAAAAAATCAAGTAAAAAATATTGGAATATAAAAATAGAATGTGGTTGATTGGAAGTCTTTTAATCTGTATATTCTTCAATATGCATTCCATTTCAAGAAAAAATTTGGTTAGTTTATAATAATTTTTAACCAAGACATTCTAGTCCTGAGATATTGGGAACACTTTTCAGAATTTAAGAATAAATCAAGGAAATTGGTTTTTCTCAACAGTTGAAAGCAAAAATTAACTGGAATTTGTCAATTGCCTTTAATAAAAACAAAAATATTGGTGGGAAGGGGTATTTTAAAAAATTCCCCAACATACTGACACTAAAGCTTTTGAGCAATTTGGCATATAGACCCAAGGGATTATTAAGAAACTTTTAGATGGTTAATCCAAAGAAATTCATTTATTTCACCATATTTTTGAAATTCTAATATTTAAGGAAAAAGGTAGATCATCTACACCATTGTAAATAGACCATAAAAGAACAGCCAAAATATAAATTCAAGTCCAAATCTTTATTTTTATCATTTCTTTTCATTAAGAGAATTTTTAAAATATGGGACCATCAGTTTAGATAAGGAGCAAATAATGAAACATTCTACTTTTATACAATATACAAATATCCAAATTGTCACAAAATAATTTTATTCATAAACTCTCAGTTTGTCAAAATTCTTTTTTTTCCATGGAAATAGAAAAAATAAAGAAAAGGTTTAACAATCACTGGACTCACATTTTCAAGCAAACATATTCTTTCCCATTAAAATCTCATTTTTAAGTTCTTTTTCTGATATCATTTGAGAAAAAAGATTTAAGGAAAATTTCTGCTGTTTGTTCCTAATGATCTACAACATTTATAGTTGAGGCACAAGGTCTTCAACAAATTTACCCCCCACAAACTTCAGAATGTATTCTACTTTAAACCCTTTTTTAACTGATAAATTTTCTATACCACTTTTCCTTTCATTTTTTTTTGTTTTATTTAAATTTTTACTTTTCATCCATTTTCTTTCTTCTCATCTCTTCCCTAATCTCAAAGTCAGATTTTTCATCTCTTTCCCCAAATAAACTTATCATTTTGTCCTGACATTCAAAGAATTTGAAGAAAAGAGTGAATTATAAAAACTGCACTTAAAAACATGTCTGGCTTGCTCCTCCAATATATTTTCAATGTGAAAGGAATAAAATGGTTCCTAGTTTTGGTATGTTTTTGCTTCTTATTTTTGGAGACCATTTGTAGTTTTTAAGGAAGAAGACATTTAAACTTCAAGCTATTACATTTACACTCCTCACTTCTGCAATAACAAACCAACTTGAAAAACCAAAATATCTATCCAAATTTTGGGATTGATGCACACCTCCTGTAAGCATACTGATTATAAATGAGATCAGAACAACTCAACCTTTCTCCCCTTCCTCAAACCAGTGCTCTCTTTTGTTTTGTTTTTTTTGCAATTCCTTCTGCTACTGCAGCTGCAAAAAAATCTTATTTTAAATGAAACTAGAATGACATTTTATTTATGTTCTTTATTCAATGTAACCCTTGCACCTGATTCTATACTGTGAGATTTTCAAAGGTCATTTGGATTGAGATTTTTGGTAGTTTTAGTCTTATGTTAACTTACATAAACAGAATAAGAAAGATTACCATTCGTAAGGGAAGAAATGTTGAATAAATAAAAAATATAGAAATTAAGGAATTTAAAAATACATTTTATAATTCACCAAATGAGAAAAGATTTTTTCCATTTTCTTGACAAAACCAAAAATTATCTTTAAAAAAAATCCATTTGTATGTGACAATCTGCCAACTTGCTTAGTTCAAGTTTCACTTGTATTGAGAAAAATTATAGTAAAATTGTCTCCTATTATCCACCTTTGTTACCCTAATAAAGAATTTTCCACTTTATCTTTTTCATGCTTTATATATATATATATATATATATATATATATACACACACACACACACACACACACACACACACACTCACATCTCTAACTGTTGAAATGCAACTGGAATCACTAACCTGAAGCATTCAGAGTCTCTCAATGTCATCAAGACTTTATCAGTTGATTTTCAATGGTGTAATTTTATATATGATTACTACAACAAATGGATGAAGTTTCCACTCCATCTTGAACACTTGAAACATCAATTTTTCTATGATTTTTTTTCATTTCTGGGAATTTCAAATATTCAAGTGGTTATGAAACTCAATGTCTAATCACAAGGAAAAATGCATTAAGTGTTTGCAAAAGTTTCCAGTAGCCTCCATTTTGAAAACTAGATCATCAATACACAGTTGAAATTTTAAGAAAATGCTGGAAACTTTTGGACAATAAAACTGAGCTAATTCTTTATAAATCAATTGGATGCTGCCAAGAAATTTATCCTCGCTGCCACCAGCAAAAAAAGAAAAAACTAATGGAGGTCAATTAAGATTTCAATTAGAAATATGTTTAAAATGAACAAATTATCAAAATTGAAGCTTTAAATTAAAAAATATTAAAATTAAAATGAAGATGTGCAAAAAGATGAGCAATTAATACAAAAAAAATAATGATGTCCAGCAGTCTAGACAAAATCTAAATGAGTCAGTGTTAATTTTATACTTTTTGATCATTGGTTATTTTGAGAAATACAGGATTGCACAAGTGCATCACCCTATCTATTTGCCAAACCTAGATCCATATGATTATTTTTGTTACCTAAACTGAAAATTCATGACAAGAGTAAGAATTGAGGATGGGGAGAACATTAAAAGAAATGGCACAGATTTATACAATATCGAAAGGAAAATTTAAGAGGTGCTTCTCCCAAGAAAAAACTCCCTGGAATGTATTGAGTGCCATAGGGACTATTTTAAAGAAAATTGATATTTTATGTACTGTTCATTTCTGCCTTGATACCTTTTGAACACACCTCATATACATGTTGGATTTCAAGGAAAATATCTTTAAAAATAAGTTCATGATACTGTAGACTCCATTGCATGAGAGAAACAAGTAGAAAAAAAGTAAAAGCAAAATTTATCAATTGGAAATATCTCTCTTTATAACAGTCATTTTCAGTGAATTGAAATGGCATATGGCAGCCTCCTTGAATGTCCATAGAACTTTTGAAGGAGGCTATTTACTAGAATCAGTGAGGAAGAGAATCTCAAGGGCAGTTTTGGTAAAATGCAAGTATTAATGAGAAGTATTTCCCTCAACATGTTTGGTTGAGTGTGGATTCAGCAAGATAATTTACTTGAAAATATCGAGGAACAGAATTGATAGGAGAAAAATTGACCTTTGTCAGATTCTAATTTTGTGATTGAGATCCTAAAACTAGCTAAAAAGCACTAAGCTCAAGAATCATACAAGACCTGCCTGATGTTTACAATCATAGAATGTTTTGTGCAATATATTTAGTCCAGCTTAAAAAGTGCAGTATCATTGGAGAATAAGAAAAGTATTGGTAAATGAGCCAAAGTGTTTTCTTGTTCCCCAGTGATGCATCCATTAAAAAAGAGTTTAGCTTTGAGTTTTTTAGTTTTCAAAAATAAATGAATTTCTGTTTTTATTATATTCCTATTTCACAGTGAATTGTCTGATCTATACAATTGTTTTGTTTTTTATCTGTAAACAAGACAGAGAAATATAAGCTGAAAATTGATGCTATATTATTAAGTGAGATGCTTTGGCTTTTCTGAAGTGGGGAATTTATATCTGCCAGGAATAGTTGGTGTTCAAAGAATTAGGAGTATAAAGTTTCATTTAAATCTTTTTAGAGTCATTGAGATTAGTAAAACACTAATTCCTCAAAGTAATATCTTTACCAAACACTTAGCTCAAGTTAAGATAAAAAAATACTTTATGTATATATCTGTAAACAATACCAATAATAAATTAGAACAATCAAACATTCAAACTAATATCACCTTATGCCAGACTTAACTGAGATCATAAAATACTAACAATTGAATATAGAAAAAAAGTCACTGGACATATGTCAGCAAAAAGTATTATACTTTTCTTTGACTGCATACCTACCAATCCAGGTTTCTTTGTTTAATGGCATATCAACCTTTGTAACCAATCCAGAGTACACTTTCTTTCAAACATAGATTAAAAATCTGTGGCAGAAAGATCAGCTATAAATGTTTTCAATTATGATATGATTGCCTTATCTTTAATTTAAAGTATTTTGGTGTTTCTAATATTCAAAGGATATATAGTATGGTTTTCTACTTACAAATTTGACATCTGGAAATCTCATGGGTTATGGGGTTAACTTTACATTTATCTTAGAAGCTAAAATTTACAAATATTTATAAATAAACTACCATGTTTTCAGTAAAAATGACAAGATTATGTATAAACCAACAATTCTGCTTAGAATTAAACAGCAACTACCCTGCATTTCTATCTAAGAATGTAGTTGCTGATCAAAGGAATTCCAGTTATTACAAAAATTATAAGAAATAAAAAATAGAGAAGAAAACGGTTAAAGAGTTTAAAATTTAATATTTCCTCACAACTGAATATTACTTCTGTTCTATGATATTTGTCACATTTACAAATAAATGTCATATGGTAATAATTATGGAATATAGATGGAGACTGCTATGCTATGTGCAATTTTGAAAAAAACAAAGAAGCACCACCCAACAAAACACCATTTGAATGGTCACTTACTTTCCATTGCTTAAACCAGTCAAGTAAAATTGGGCACTGCTGGAGAAGTAAGAACGGACTTATAAGTAATGTTTTATGAACTCCTACACATGGACACACCAGTATAGATTGAAGAACAAAAACTTACATTCATCATTTTTGTAAAGATAGTGGATGGCATCAAGAGGATTACCAAGGGTGATGACAGGTGGGGATGGATGGATGGCAAGAGAGAGTCAAGCATGCCTTGATGGTGATAAGAGGCAGTTCAAAATTAGAAAGAAAAAAAATAATGTTTAGACTTGTAGATGATTTAAATCTTTTTAATATATGTATTTAAATTTCAATGTGTACAAATACTACCTCCAAATCATAGGCAGATGTTTTAGAAAGCAATAATTTGGTATGAAGCAAATTGCACAAATTTTACACTGATCTGAGAAAGAAACATAGAAAAACTGTCTGTTCATTTTCATATATATGATCAATTATTTTTTGTACCAAAATGATATGTTCGATAGATTTTTATGGCATGTCAACTCATCTAGTTTTTCTTATGCTGAAAGGTTAGGGAATCATGTTCATTGTACATCATGGTAATATTTTTTGGCATACACTTATTTGAAATCCAAATAATTCAAAAATCTATCTGGCTCATAGTTGGGACCTTAACTGGTAGTACTACTCTGGATATAAGTGAACTTAGAACTAATGACAATAAAAAAAGTAATCCACATTTTACAGAACCGGAACCTCACCATCAGATTAGTTTTAGTGTTATAACCAGGAAACCCTTTTTTAGTGAAGTCCCATCTCTCAGCAGTAAAAATAGTCTATTCTAAGTCCCACTGACAGGTTTGCAAGAGGATATGAAGAACATCATATTTTCTCCTCCTTTTGATTGTAATATTCTTGATCCAGTTATTATCCTGGAATTTGTAGCTGTGCTAAGAAGGTTAAAATCATATTTTATAGTTACAATAAAAACTAAAGATGTTTATAGAGAGTTAACTTCATGGTTTCAGCCATATTCAAACCAAAGTTTCCTTCTATTTTGAAGAATGGACATTGTATCTGATTCTACATCAAATAAAGAAAAACTATAATGCAAAACAGTATGTGTTTGGGAGAGATTTGAGATGCAGGTAAATGCAGGAAAGTGAGTGAGGTGGGAAGAAAGGTGAGAATAAATGGAATTAGTTCTACATTTTTGAATTTCCCAAGATGCCCTGTAAGGGATACGAGGAACCAGTGAGACATGATTTGCATAAAAATAGTCCTACATCAGCGTTGGATGACCATTATTTTCAAGCCAGAGGTTCCTCAAAGAGCAGTCGATAATGTTGCTGGACATCTGACATATTCCTGACATGTTTGGCACCTGAAGAGTTTTCACTACTTGAATGGAAATGCATATCATTCCATACATCTGATTCTATGCCACCTGCTGCCACATTGTAACTTTAATTCGCAGCTTCTGGTCTATTGCTCATTCTGCATAGACAGAATCTCCATTGTATGAGAAATATATATAGAGAGAGACACACGTGAGTATGATAGAGAGAGAGAAAAAGAGAAATAATATTAATACATTAAATATGTCACTCTGATCCAACATTGACATATCTAAAGTATGAGGAAGTATTTCTCTCCCTCATATATATATATATATATATATATATATAGGGATAGCAAAAATGGATAGTAGTTACAAACTCCTCATTCTTGCAGTTTCATATCTAAAAGAATATTCTATGGTTCAAAAACAAAATAGAGTTGTTGTGAAAGCTAAAAATTTAAAAGGTCCTTAAAAAAGGTCAAGACCATTTCTTCACACAGCAACAGTCTTGAATTGTTGTGAACATTTAAACATTTTTGGCTATATATATATAGACATAAAAGAGGTTCTGTACCACTGAGTCGTGATTAACAATTTAGTCCTGTTGATCATTACAACTGTAATATGTTAAATTACTCATTGGGCACCGCCACAATGTGCCCTTGTGTCAGACTAAGACATGATGCATAAAGAATTGTAAGCTAGTGGAATAATTATTGACTCTGAAAAGAGAATTGTAAAATTGTTTAATTTTGGTTAAAAAATGTTTATATCACTTGTGCACTGAAGCTTTTAAAAAAAATTGTTTTGTGTCCAAAGAAAAAAACTTTTGTAAAGTATGTATATTTTTAGATAATTGTCTATATTTCTTTTTTCTTTTTGTCTGCATCATTGAGAGAGATTTTTATGTGAAACCAACAATGAGTTTCCACTTAATTGCTTTGTCAAAACTTTTCAGCAGAAGAAATTATTTAGTGCAATATATTCAAAGAAAGTTTCATTGGCAAAAATCAGAAAAATTATTTTCCTCATTCAAATGACAAGATTTTCATGAACAAAAGAACTTATAATGAATCAGTCAAAAAAGAATTGTTGAATAGATTGATAGACTGAAGTGAAACCAAAAGATAAACCATTGCAATTATAAAGATGATTTCAATCTACAAAAAAAAAAACAACAGATTTCATTAGTCTTGAGTCATTGTGGTCAATAATATTAAGGTAAGTCAAAAGTTTTGCAATATTTTTGTATTTGGCACTTTGATCACATGAACAAAGCAGTTTCAGTTGTAGTAGGTACATGTGGTTGGTAGGATTATGGTATGATTTAAAAATCATACAGATGAATGTTCAACATGGTCTAATTCAGGAACTTATGTTTTATGAATTTGGATGACAGCAGTAGCAACTAAAAACGCTTGTTGTGTGACAGGTGAAGGAGCAATTGATATCAGTAACCAGATCGTTCAAGATATTTTACTCAGGTTGCAAGAGACTCAGCAATCAGGTAAGATCAGAGAGGCTTAAAATTAGGGTTCCAATGTTGTACTCCAAGGCATAGAAGCAAAACTGGTGAGTAGCACTCGGAGAGTATCACATGAGCTTGGCATCTTACAGTTCAAGGTAGTTTGTCACTTTTATAGCTTCTGCAAAAGTACCCAGATCTACCAAATTGTGTCTCATGTTACCAAAATATTGCAAAACTTTTAACTCACACAGTTAATCAAAGAAAGTTTCATTAGCAAAAATCAGAAAAATTATTTTTCTATTCAAATGACAAGATGTCCATGAACAAAGGAATTTATGATGAATCAGACAAAACAGGAGAAAAATTTTCTTGATTAAACTGATTGACTGAAGAAAAACCAATGTAATTAAAAAGATGGCTTTTATTTATAAAACTGCACCCCCCCCCCGATTTTATTAGTTTCAAGTCTTTGTAGTTAATAATATTTGATTTCGTTGTCACACATACATATATTCAAGAAATTTCATTTTCTATAAATTTTGTTGTTTCCCATCCTCTTCTCTAAACTTTTTTTATTAAAATTAAATTTTTCAAGTTCCATTCAATTTGTGAAATTGTCCATCATGGATTCAAGAGGTAAGTGAATAGTTTCCCAGTGAACTAAGCTTTTATGGAAAAGCAGATTGGACAAGGTTATTCAACAACATTTGCTAGCCAAGGATGATGAATTCAATCCTTGGGAGGATCAGTATAAATCTCCACAACAGTCATATAAAAGGTAAAAGAGCATTGTTAACAGCTCTCCCTCTTTTTCTTTTCATGTAGACAATAATGGTAGGTTACTTATTAGTTTCCAGCTCAGTAGATTTTCATAGAATACAAAAAGCAAGGTTAACAAGACCTATATTTTCCTAAATGATAATACAAAGTAATGTTTTGTTTTTCTTTATTTCAGAAATATCAATAACCCTCTCTTTCCTCATAAGAGTTAATAATACTTCCATTAATAAGAATTGCAGAGACCTTTATCATAATTTGCCATTGTCTATCTTTACAAATAATTTTCTTTCCAAGAAATTGCAGTCTTTATCATGTAAACTAAAAGATTCTATTAATACTGTAAAGAGATGAAAAATAATCTTTTTCTCTTGATTGTGAGCATGGCTTTGGACATCATCTGTCCATAGTTATATAAGAACTAAGAACCTTTCATCTTCCCCTTGATTCCTGGTTTTCAAACAGATCAAACCTCCTTTTTGCAACTTTGCTCATATAACAGATTTGGTCTTGCCACTTGACAAATAGCTTTGTCCTTTGTCTCGCAACTGAAATTAAACCCACTAAAGATCACAACTAAGCCATTTTCACCAATTTGGTACACCTTTATGCCTCGCTTGTCGATGGAACACAGTGCACATTTCTTGTTTGTGACATTTGTGTATAGTTATAATATTCCTGTAATACTTGTTATATGTTTTTAAATATGTATGCATTAAATGTGTTTAAGAATTTAATCTCATCTTTCTCTTTATGCATTGTTAGTATTTCGATGGAAACGCTAATGCTAATATTAAACTGTGGTGAGTTGGGACTAAATATCCTCTCTCCAAAAATTGGTAAATATTCAGAGAGTACTTTATATGACAAGGGAGAAAATAATAAAGAATTTTATATCTTATTTTGTTAATACGCACACACATAAAATTCTCATTCAATTTATCAGTTTATCACATTTTGTTCCTGTATGTCATTCTGTTCATATACTGTCAATTTTTGTTTGCATTTCTTACTCTTTATATGTCATTGTCAGTTGATTGAATAAAACCAGAATATATTCACCTTTCTAAAGACAATCACTCGAGTACACAAAGAAACTCATCAAATATGAAAAGTAATGAAACAAAGCCAAATGATAAATAAATGAATGCTAAGAAACAAATATTAATTGTCATCAAAATGCCAATTTAACTGGTTGTGTATGAAACTTGACAATTCATGACAAAGCTTGAGAGAATAATTCAGTGTTTGAAAAAGGCCATTTCCTGAAGTTCTTGTATTAAGCTTCAAAGAGTAAAGAGCTCCTCAAATTCATAGATCACAGATAACAGTCGACAAAATTGACAGAAGCAACAGACAGAAGCCCTGACTATTTCTCAAATCAGTACTTTTCACAAATTAAACAAATTAGTTTTCTGCTACAAAGAGAAATACAGTTGAATGACTGGTATGGAATGAAAATAGAGAGAGAGGGGGGGAGTAGTGAGAAGTAGACAAATATAAAAACAAGGAAAGTCTGAAAAGTTTGTAGGGAGGAAAAGGGGAGAGAAAATAAAAGAATGAAAAATGAAATACACAAAATAAAGACTGTGAGGTGGGAAAAAGAGTGTGAAGAGGAAGAAAAAGACACATGTAAAGAGAAAGAGGGGGAAATAAATGGAGTACAGAGAAAAATATAGAGACAGAAGTACAAGAGAAAAAAAGATTCTCCCAAAGACAAAAAGAAAATGGAAGAGAGATTCACATACAAAGATAAAGAGGGGAAGATATGTTGACTCATGAACATACATAAAAGACAAAGGGAGAATTACAAGAGAGAGAGAGAGAGAGAGAAATATAAACAAAGAGTAGAAGAATATGAAGAGAGACATACATGCAAACAAAGGGGCAACAAGTGAGAGAGAACACAATAAGAAACATCACTTGATTGATTTTGCCAATCAACACTTAACAATTACTGCCCACAAAATATATTCACCTAATGCTTTAATATAATTACTAGTTGTATTTATGGAAATTCCATGGAAGACATGCATAATAATTTAAGGAATAAATAAATACTTATATGAATAATATTCTGAGATACATCATTGATGATTTCTAGTTTAAAATATGGTGAATCAATTGTAACAAAAATAAGTTCAACATAACCTTACAATAACAAAAAGAAAAAAATAATTCAATCAAAAATTTTAGACTCAATTTGTGATGTTAAGTAATTCATTTTTTTTAAGTAGATATATTCATATTACCCTTAAGAAAAAAAATAGTAAACTTTTTAGGTGGATGGTTATTTATTAAACTTGGCTTAGTTTAGCTCAAGGCCAGAAATAATGGAGCACTCAGTGATAACTGAACTCACAATTAATGGCCTGCTAACTTAGAATCTTGTTTCGGCAACAAGATTATGTATAAATAATATAAAAAATAAAAAAACAACAAACATACACAGTAATTTTAGATATGATCATTATTCTCAAAAATATAGCAAGTTTTTTAAAATATTTAGAATTTTATAATTTCAACAAATGATTTCACTTTCAAAAATTAGAATTATTGCCATTTTGTAAAATCTAAAAAACTACTTTAAACCATGGCATTACAAGTCAATATTTTTAGCCTGAAAAAAATTTCTACAAAACTAGGAGTCAACTTATACAATAGAGCAAAAATTCAAACATTTACCACTGAGTGGTCAACTTCAGCAGACAACTACAAACATTTCCAACTTAAAATTATGTACACCATACATTACGGAAGTGATGTTTCTTTAATGTAATGGTAGTTTATAGAAGATACACATATTGATAATCATTAATGTACTTATATGACACAACATTTTAAATAAAGGTCACTTAAAGGTTCTTTCATTGATGATTTAAACTTGATTCTCAATGCACATGTAGCAAAATAATCACAATAAAATATATCCTTCTGGAATGCAAAATGTTTACCCCTATTAGAAAGAGATACTTTAAGGTAGGAGACTTAAAACTTTTTCAACCTAAAACCAGTAAAATCAGAGACTTTCTAAAGAAAACAGGACTATACAATAGATTATAAAAATATATACAAAATACAAAAATATAAATCCTGATTTGGCAAAAAATAAACTTAGAAAGAAAGTTGACGTATTATAAAACCAAATAAACAACCAATTTGATTCCAAGATACCATACTGTAATTTTAAAAGTATTTACATAAATCTATAAAGTTTAACTTTAATATCAATATACTTAAAAATCATTGACAATAAAAGGATGAATGATCACATTTTAAAATCCTTGAAAAACTTTCTGATATTAAGAGGTCAATATATGGATCCAAATCACTGAAACCTTTCATTTCATCTTTGGCGTCTTCATTATCCCCTTCTTGTTACTTTATTGTCACAGATCTTCTTCCCTTTCTACAGTATTTGAAATGCCTCATTTTTTTCCCAAAGATTTTATGACAGTTTCTACATGAACACTCTAAGACTTTACCATTAAATTGCACAACATATCCAATGGTAGACCACCCTTCTAAACATCTTTTCTTTGTCTCTCATCCATTTACTCTACTCCAAAAGAATATTATTCTCTTTAAAAGGTTTATTTAGGCTGACATCAAATACTGAACTACAGACATTAAACCTTCTCAAATTACTGCAGTTACAGTATTGTTTTGTTGTATATGTTTCTTTATATTTTCTGTTAAGTGAGCTCTGAACATGTCCCCCTCTAACAAGCTCTTTTCCTTTTATGAACCACCTTTTCACCAATTCTGCACATTGTCAATCTATAACTGTACTCCAGCCTCATCCATACATTCATTTTAATGAATGTAGACAAAAACAAGAGAATTTTCTTTGGCATGATTTTTTGTTTAAATTCTGCTTGCGAGGCATCTTAACACAACAGTGACATTAGTTTTTTTTATGACCAGTACTTTTTATCTGAATACATTTTTTTACCTTTTGAATAAACAACTGTATTACAAAGCATATAAAAAACAAGGGTTTCATCAATATTACTTCTCTGTTATTGTTGGTAGTCTTGTTGCTTTCTAAGATTACATATCTGGGGAAATTTGTAATTTTCTTCTCAAGATCTTCTGGGAGTTTCTGTGTAATTTTATTCTTTTGCTGTAACACCAAATCTTTCCTGTTCATAATTTAAGAACACATTGCTTTAAAATCTTTGCTTTCATCTGGATTTGTTTTTGCCTATTTAACTGCTTAGGGCTGTATGTTGATTCTGCTAACTGTATAGCTATTTTTACAATTGTCATTGATCCAAACTTTATGTAGTTTTCCATGTCAATTCTTAAAGCATATTTCTTCTTAGGCATCTCTTTCAGGGAGGCTTCATTTTTCTTCCCATCATGCTCCAGATTTTCATTTACTCCATGCTTCATCACTGCAGCACAGTTGTTTGAAGAGATTGCATATGCAACAACTTTCAGTATTAAACTAAAATAATATTTCATTTTTTTTTTTTGCATGTGGAGCAATTGGCAGCTGAATACCAAATATTTTGAAGAGCTACAACCATATAATAACACACATAAAGAAAGGTACAACAGGTTATCATAGTCTCTCCTCATTTAAGCCAATTGGGTAAGTTTTGGCCTACTAGTAGTATATGGTGTGTCTGTGGGTATCAGTATATCCCAGAATTTTGAGCTAAACATCTTCATGTCAACTTATATCCCAGGTTGACTTGTAGACTGCAATTTATAGAATTCACCTAAAGAAAAATTCTTCATAACTTGCAACATGTAATATACGCACATTGATATAAGTTAATCTTTGGTCATACATCAATGCATCCTCAAACACACATCAACATTGCTGTTATATAATTTTTAACATTCACTGCAGTGACAGATCAAAGCTTTCAAATAACCCAGTCACAACACTGGTGCTGTGCAGGATAGAGGGCTACTGTTTTCTAAATTTTGTCTGACATAATAGAGGACAACACAAAAGAGATAAAAGCGCACACACCTTAAAATGGACTCTCTTCTCTGGTGAAATAAACTACTATCAGTGGATAACTAAAACAGGCAACTATACTTTCTGAAGCAAACCTCAAAGCATAAGCAAGAGATATATTATAATAAAACCCTAGAGTTGCTGCCTGCCAGATCTTCTGAACTACTTAAAAAAAAAGCCCTGCTTCTCTTGTGTAGGTCTTGTTAGCTGTTAGAACCTGCAACAGGTGTGGAAAACCAGTTTTAATCTTGATAAAACCAAGTCAAAATGATATAAAGTTATATTGATCAAATCAATAGGATTGCAAGAAAATCCTATTTTAATGCCAATATTCAATTGATTCACATACAAACAAAACACACAAATACTCAGGAAACGTTTTAGTTTTATTTTCAGTCAGTTAAAAAATTGTGCAAGTTTGCTAAATTCTGAAGTGATATTGCTTTCAATGGGCCTGAATAAAATCTGAAAAACTTCAGACATTCAGTAAAAAACCAATAAAAGAATCAGGTAGAATTTCTTTTAAAAATTTCACTTGGTTATTAACAAATCATTGGGCATTTTCAACAAAATGAGATGGCACAATTATCTATTTTTTCCTCTGCTATTATCCCGAGAGACAAAGATGTGAAGTATTTTATTTTAACATTTTTATTTTTACTGTCTTGTCTTTTTTATTTTTACTCTCTCCTTTCTCTTTTTTCTTGACTTTGAAACAAGGCCTTTCTCTATTTTTCTCACTCTCTCATATCTCCCATCCTCTCTCCCTGTTTTCCCAATAGACTTCTATATATATTTTTTCAATCAAGCAAAAAAAAAAAAAAATTCCATTTTATTATTTTTAGCCCTTTTCCAGCATTGACCTCTGCAACTGTTTATGGACCTTCCATTCATTTGTGAATTGAATGTTTATTTTTCTTATTAAAAGAGTAAACTCCTAAGATTTCTTTTCTTTTTTTTACCCACTTTTTTCATCTTAAATTTATTTTTCTATGAAAGTAAGGAAAAAAATAACAAAAAACAATACTTTAATTCCTTTTCTCTTTATTCATTTACTCCCCCTCTCTACTTCATTTGCTTGTAAAAATTATTTTTAATGTATTTATTCACTCAGTCTCTTCATTTACTTTTTTGCATAAAGTCAACTACAGAAGTAAATTCTGGACAATTATTTTTCATTTTTCAAACTACACCTGACCACAACTTTTTCTTTTCTTCTTTCCCCTTCAGAAAGTCTTTTTTCTTAGACTCATCCCACTTTTTCTTAAAGCTCTTTAATCCCAGCCATTTTATCTGACAGGAAAATCTGCATCATGGACAAAAGATTTTAAAGAAATTGTCAATATTTAGAAGACAAAAATGAAGATTCAAGAATTGTTTTTCAATATTAGTTTTTTCACAATTTCTTAGTTTTTGTTTAATATTCTCTTATAAAACTCAAGTTTATCATCAATATTCTTTTATTTTTCCCTTCTTTTTAACTTCAAAATCTTGATAAAAAAGAATGAATTATTTTAATTACATTTTATCTATGTATTTATAAATATTTAGATCTTTATCAATATCACAATCTTTCAATCAATCTGTATATTTCTGTCCTTCAATATAAGTGTCTGTGGATATATATATATATATATTTGAATTAAGTATAGAGTTGGTACTATAAAAAACCAAATTGTGAGCAGTTAACATACAGAATTTAAGTAACAATACAAAGATACATTCAAATACAAAAATTCAACTAAGAATTCAAAATTTATTCATTTTTTAAACCAAAATTAATCTTAAGTAAAGTCAAAATGGCCACAAAAAAAAAATAAAAGTAATTTTTCTAAAATTTGTTTGGGAAATGTTACACACTTAACAATATTTAAGATAGCTGATAACTTGGTCAGTTTCCTCAAATATTGTTGGCACTTCAAGCAAAATAAACTTTGGTAGCTTAAAGCAATCATAATTGGGAGGGAATTTTACTGTTCAGGGACAAATTGACTGATTTAGTAGGTTTGTTATTAATTTGGTGCGCACCAATAAAAGTCAAACAGTATCATAAGATAAACTGCGAGAACAAGTCTTCAGTCTGTCCACTTTATATACACAACATCAGCAAATGCAAGGACCCATGATAGAAATTTCTTCAGCTATGTTAGCTATTTTGTGATAATCAATAAAAACTATTTTTGGCACAAACTGATAAAAAAGTTTACACTTTGATCATTTTAAACAACAACGTCTTATTAAACAATGACTCTTTTGGATGTGAATCCTCATCTTGATTGTTTTTATTTCAACTCAGAAAGATATAACAGTATATAAATTTTCATAAGTAAGCTCTGATAAACTGACTAATACAGATAGATTCTTGATATAGATAGTGTTAAATAAACTGATTCTGATATAAATAATGCTAAATAAATTTATATTGATAACAGATTCTTTCATGATTTGTGAGAAAAAAAGTGCTTCTTCCAATGTTAAACCCATTGTCATCCTCATCATGTCGTGTCTCTAGCACAGATTTCCCTGACTCTCTCTCGCCACTTGTCTCTATTGTTCATTGCTTTCAGCAGGTCTTTTAGGCTACATCCTGTGTCCGCACAGAGCTGCTATTCTAGCCGGTCATCCAACACTTGCTCATCTGTGTGAAGGCATCCAGAGGAGCACATCACTTATGAGTTTGTTCTTACTTCTCCAGCATGTCTTCTCAGTCTTATTTGAATGGTTTTAGAGATGAGAGGGAGGTGGCTGTATAGCTGCTGCTTTGTGGGCTATTGCTTCCAAGGTTTGATCATTACAGCTCACAGCACTCTTGTGCAATTGCCATCAAGCTTTTTCTCTAAACGCTTAGTCAGCATCCATGTGGTGCATCCATATAGTAGTATGGACATGACTGCTACCAGGAAAAAATTGCATTTTATTGGACAGGTCTGACCTCCATATGACTGATAGCCTATTGATGTCATTTTCAGTAGATGAGACACAACTTCCCAAGTAGGCGAATTTGTCCACAAGTTTCAGAGACCAGAATCCAGAGTAAATATCTGATATCAATGATCAATTCTAAACACATGCCAAACAATTTGGGGTTAATTTATACCAAAAAGTTAAGGAATCACATTCATTGTATATTCATATTTACATTTTTTGTATAGATCTGTTAAATGTCATTCATCTTCAATTGGACTATTTGTTTAAAAAAAAAAAAAAAAAAGACTTGTTTAGGATTTTTTTTTTTTTTTTTTTGCAAATGGTCCTATTAAACACGAATAACATTCGAACGTATCTATCTGAGTCATAGATGGGTAAGGTACTACCAGTTCAAATGAGAGCGGACCTGAGAGCAGTAAAGGATTATTCTGCAATTCCCAGAACTAAAGCTTCAGTTTAGTGTTATACACAGGACACTCTCTGCTATCAAGTAAAAATCAAAAATTTCTTTTGTTTGCGGTAACAAGTCATTCAAGTGAAAATGTTTGCAAAACAGAAATATTCAACTTAAATCGCTCAGAACTTTTCTTTAAACAACCCAATCAAAATTCAACTCACAAAAGATAAGAATTATTTGACAAAATAACAAGCATAAAAATCCGAAACAAATGTTTTTTATTTGAATTTTAGAGACAAAGTATCATTACAATAAAATAATCCTTTTGGACTTGCATCTTTATCTTTGTTATTTTTATTCCAACATTTGTGCCACTGTAGCTTTCATACCTTTCCCTCAAGAGTTTTGTCCAAAAACTTTTAAGTTGTATTGTACAGTTTCTATTACTTTGTTCAATGAAGGAAGAGGATAGCTTCTCATTCCTGGCTTCTTTTTTCTATCATATTTGACATTTTTCTGAGGTATTTTAAATCTTGCCAATTGATTTTAACTGTGTCACCTTGTCTAAAGTTATATTATGTCTAAATGTTAGAGAATCACATTCATTGCATATTCATATTTTTTATGTAGCTTTTAAAGAGTTTTTTTTGCACACAGTCCTATTGAATACAATAATTTTAAAGAAGATCTATTTGAGCCAAGGACGGGACCCTAACAGGTACTATTACACAGGGTTAGAGTGGATCTGGGAGTAATGGCAATGAAGAGGTATTTCACTCTTCCCAGAACTAAAGCCTAACCATCAGATAGAGTTTAGTGTTATACCCTGACAATTCTTTTTTTCAGGGGGGGGGTCTTACTCCTCTGCAGGGGATACAGTGAGCATTTTCTAAGCTCTTCTAATAGGGCTGACATGTAATCGTCACTTTTATCAGGTTTTAGCTTTGATATAACATAAATCTATTATACTAAAAAAGCAAAGGATCAACTAAAATTTCGGTCTTATTTACCAGAATAAAAACATTATATGGAAGGGAAATTAACAATATACCAAATGATGTATTCTTTTCAATATTCCTAGCATATCACTAGATAAGACATAAACGCAAGGCTGAATGGCAGTTGTTAAAATATAAAAACAACCAAGATGTGAATGCAACTCCAAAATAATCATTGCATAATAACATTTCATGACTACTGTAATTAAATCATGATAATTTATCAGTTACTACTCGTAAATGACTGGGCCATTGCCCTAATGAGTTGAGAGTTTGCCAATGGTCCAGGAGACTGGGGTTCAATTCCAGGTCAAGTCATAACAAATACTAAAAAAAAATGGTCCTTGATACCTCCTTGCTTAACACTCAGCATTATAAGGTAAGGATCAAGGGTAAAGTGGAACAATCCAGGGAATGGAGTAATGCCCTCCTCTACTCCTCGGTGTAGTAGCTATTGAAAAGGGAGCCTTCAGGTCACCAACTTTACTTACTTACCTGCAAATGGTAAATTAGAATGTAAACAAGCAAAATTGATAGAATAATTATAACCTTGAAAGTTAAGCTCGCTAGTAATTCATAGAAGCTTGATAAAAGAAAACAGAAATAAAAAATAAAAAAGAAACAATAAAAATGAATTAAGATTTTTATTTGACTGTAGCAAAATCAATTAGTTAAGATATTTGTATACTGATGGCAGTAAATAAATATCTTAATATACAATGATGGAGTCATATTTATCTTTCAAGAAATGGATAAAAAGCAGACAAATTGACAACACAGAAATGGGAGAAGATAATAGAATGCCTTTTTTTACTATGGTTAATTTCTAAACAGAAAGCAGGCATTAAGATTTTTATCCATTTGAAAGTAGATTTATTTATCTGAAAGAAACACACAAATGGCAATGACATTTTTTCAATAATTCATCTGTGAATGTGTAAACAAAAAATACAAAACAATGAAAAAAACATGTAGATGACCAAATTTTTTCTTTTTTTGGGTGGGGGGGTGATTTGTAAAAATTTTTCTTTGTGCTTTTAAAACCTCTGATGGATATTTTGTAATTCCAACACAATCATTTCCTGCTTCAGGCTAAGCTGTCTGTCTCAATAGGAAACGTTGTTTGTTCAGTTTAATTTCTTAAGTGAATTTTGGCAAGAAGATGAATTTGTTTTCTCTGAACAAAGTCATGTCTACTAAAAACATCAGGAGACTAAAAGCAATTATTGAATGTGTATATGTGTATGCATATTGTTTAATGTAATGGGTGCTGCTTTTTATCAGGAAAACAAATTTGATTCAATAATTTGTAGATTATTATCTCAAAGTTGTTTTTTTGACATTTTGCTAGGTTAATCCTCTAAATTTTCTCTGCTGATTTGGAAAAAAATTACTGAATGGTAATAACTTACTAGAAATTTGAAGCATTTTAATTTAAATTCTTCACATAACAACGAGAAATAGACATTGTCATATCTGTAAATGGATATAGCCGTCATTATACTTTTGCATGTGTCGTAATTATGAAGAAAGTGATTAATTTTAATGGCTTATCAACTCATCTGGGGTTATTTTATACCCAGTGGTTAGGGAATTGCATACATTTATGTTTACATTTTTGGGTAATTTCTTCAGGGTCCTTGCACAGGGTTATATAATACCTAGTTCAGAGTAGACCTGGAACTAATGGTGATAAAGGAGTTCTCCAAACACTATAGAGTTCCAGAATTGCAGCCTCACCATCAAATGCAGTTTAGTGTCTGTGGTAGGATTGGGTTTAACTTTGTAATATGGCAAAGAATTGCTGTACGGATAGTCTTGGGTTTTGTCAACGTGTATGCCTCCAGATCCGTATGGGGAAGTAGGGAATAATAATTTTAAGTAAAACAAAAAGTCAATAACAGCAAACAAAACAGCAAAAGCAATAAACAAGAAATTTAAGTGCAACAAAAATTGTCTTTCTGATATACTATTATTATTGTACTATCTATACAGGCAATAAAAATGCGATAATCTTGTTAAGACAGAATACTTTACAACAACAGGTGCTCCTATTGTCTTTTTCTCTGCTACTGCCTAAGAACTTCTCTTGACCGTTATCACCAGGTGCTGTGGTGTAGTGGTTATCATTGTAGGAAATGGACATGGGGACATGAATTCAAATCCTGGACGAGACTGATTGCATTTCACATAGCACTAATACCCTTGGGAAAGGTGTGAACCTAATCATTCTCCCTCCAGCTACGGGTAAATAGTAGGGCAGACTAGGTTCTTCAGCCCTGATTAGGCAACTAGTCTAGGAGAAGGAAAACTCTGAATTCAAACCTGTTAAACTCAGCTTAAAAACTGACCTTGTGTCATATCCTGCCCGAGTGGAGGGGTTGGTAAATATGGTTATCATCAGGCTACTCTTTCAAAATCTTCCAAGACTAAGAGAGAGTCGGTAGGTAAGAAGAGCTATATATATTCTCTTCCCTTACCAGAGAGGTTAGGGTGAGTCGGAGTATGTTGATCTTAGCTAGCTGGCTTATGTGTCATGTGGTTTATTAGGCATCAACTATCTTTGATTTCTCCACATGTCAACTCTAAAAGGTTTTTAAATTGGGAGTTAGCTTTGGTTAGCATCCTTGATAAAAATCTGTATATATGAATCTACTATTTATGAATCATTATATGTCATACTTAAGACATCTCTTTCTTAAGAGGGGTTTCTTACCCCTGTAGGAGATCCAGTCAGTGTATTTTAAGTCCTGCTGACAAGACAGGAGAAAGCGAATGAGCCAAATTTTTTCACATAGTATCATTCTCAAAATATGTGATGAGACCAAGTGCACTTTTGGATAGGAAATAGGAATTGAATCCTCTGTTAACTGGATTTGAACCAGGATCTTTGCTGTCAATAAAGGTGGATCAAAGAGCCTGTAAAAGATGATAAATACTAATCAATGATAAGATTTGAAACTAAATCACCTACACCAAAATGATGAAAAGATTCATTTGTAAACATTCTGAAAAGATGGAATAAACTTTAAAAAAAAAAAAAAAAAAGGAAAATTTTCACGATCTCTCAAGTCATATCAATGTGCATAATGCCAAGACTTATTCCCACTTACTGGTACTTGTTGTTTTGTTGCTTAGAGAGTAAATGCATGCTGCCAAATAACTTTCTGCCCTTCTAAAGATGCTAAAAACCTAAACTGATAATCTTCCAGTTTTACAAGATGAAACAACAAATCAATCAAACAGAAATCTAAACTTACATAAGCACAGTAGAAATTATTTCTATTCAAAACGAACGATTTTTCACACATCTAAAACGTGTCTTACTATCAAAAAAGTCCATTCACAGATTTTATGTTCATGTGAAAAATTGTAAAAAAAAAACAAAAAAACCTAAAAACAGTTTTGAAATTGCTTTATGTAACTGATAACCTCACCCCATCCTTTTTGAAAACATTTTCTTAAAGAGGTTAGAAAAATGCTGTCAAAACTATGTGTGTGTGTGTGTGTGTGTGTGTGTGTGTGTGTGTGTGTGTGTATGTGTATATATATATATATATATATATATATATAAGCTTTTCTTGGGAATGAGTGGGAACTGAACATAATTACTAAGTATTATATCTTTTTACTGAATATAGATGTGAATCAAAATGTGTGAATGACATATAATTACGCAAGTGTTGATACAAAGTGCAAAACAGACATTTTTTTAACACTGAAAATTATAGATGTAACATGAAGAAAGGAATAAAGATTGACTTCTACTTAACAACTCTTTCTTCTACCCCAAATATTTTAGAAATAAAAATGACTATCAATTTCCCCATTGCAAAAATTTCTGATCTGGGGATTTTACATACAAGACTCATCATGAAATGAACAAAATCAAGAAAACCTGATCTCAATGGTTGTAAGTGTAAGGCATGTATACATACATTATATTTATATGTGTGTGTGTGTGTGTTTCAGGAAGGGCAATCTGTTTCATTTCCTGTTGCTAGAGTTATTTCCAAGGAAAGTAAAACATCTAATCTTTGGGGAGCATGAAGCCTCATAGTTCCTTTTGCTAGCAGTCAGGATTCCAGACCTATTTTGTTGTTGCTTTTTTCTTTCCTTGCATGGCTTTAAAGAAAATAATTTCATGGGGAAAATCCTCCCTAGTATTATACAATCTTTCAAAAAAAGAGTGTGGCATGTTTAGGCAAGATGAATAGTGTGTGCATACATCTATATATAAGTTGGGTAAGTTTAATTTGATGATTCTATTTTTTTAAGTACTTGAAACTGGCAATAGAGGGAGGGGTGTAAACATTCATTCATTTTAGGTTTTATTCCTATTCTACTTGTCAATATTGAACACTTTTTGATTTATGAAAAAATGTTTTTAGAATGATTTGTTTATTATTGCTATTTATCACTAACCATTCAGTTCAACAGTCATTTATTTACATACAGTTAAATGGGTCTTTTTATAACATATCAATTTAACATGAGTCATTTGTTATCATGCAGTTTAAATATCAAACAGTTCTATTTGCCCCATAGGTAAGAACCTGTCAGGTACAAACACTTAGGGTCAGATTGAACCAAGGAGCAGTGACAATGAACGGGTACTCTGCATTCCTCGAAGCACCAGGACCAGAATCTCACCATCAGATAGTTTAGTGTCATATCCAGAACACACATTAGGGAGAGTCTTACCCCTCTGTAGATATACAATCAGTGTATTCTACAGCCTCAGCCAACTGGGCAGTTATAAATAGAGAATACTACATTATCAATATCTATACATGTGGATCTGGGAGTAATGGCAATGAAGAGGTATTTCACTCTTCCCAGAACTAAAGCCTAACCATCAGATAGAGTTTAGTGTTATACCCTGACAATTCTTTTTTTCAGGGGGGGGTCTTACTCCTCTGCAGGGGATACAGTGAGCATTTTCTAAGCTCTTCTAATAGGGCTGACATGTAATCGTCACTTTTATCAGGTTTTAGCTTTGATATAACATAAATCTATTATACTAAAAAAGCAAAGGATCAACTAAAATTTCGGTCTTATTTACCAGAATAAAAACATTATAATGGAAGGGAAATTAACAATATACCAAATGATGTATTCTTTTCAATATTCCTAGCATATCACTAGATAAGGCATAAACGCAAGGCTGAATGGCAGTTGTTAAAATATAAAAACAACCAAGATGTGAATGCAACTCCAAAATAATCATTGCATAATAACATTTCATGACTACTGTAATTAAATCATGATAATTTATCAGTTACTACTCGTAAATGACTGGGCCATTGGCCTAATGAGTTGTGAGTTTGCCAATGGTCCGGGAGACTGGGGTTCAATTCCAGGTCAAGTCATAACAAATACTAAAAAAAAAATGTGTGGGTGTGTGTACATACAAAATTTCAAAATGATCTCTAAGATAACTGTATATATATCCAGTAATTTTATAATAAAATATTTGGTTATATATTAAATCAAAATCATATAATATACAAAAATACTTAATCATTATCTCTCTCTCACACACACACATATATATATATATACATATATACACACATATAAACAGATTGTTTCATTGTATCACAACTCTTCAGTGTGGCTAGACACAGAGGATGCTTGAAGCTGGGATCAAAACCCACCCAACTTTACATTAGACTTAGGATCAGACCGCTCAGCCAACAAGCGTACCACGTCAGTAAGGGCCTTATAAGGTATTAAGTAGTAGCATTCGTTTGTTTACATTTTATACCTTACTGGATACCAGAGTGCTCAATTCGTTCGAAGAGCTTTGCATTATGCGAGCGGCAGCCGTAAATTCCTTCGCCAGAGTGCTCAACCCCCATGGGTGAGCGTATACATATAGTCTACACATTCACACATGATGAAGATACTGGCTTAAAAATTCTTTGAGCACAACATAGAAGTACTCTTACCCTCAAAATAATGATTGAAGATGGTTGAAAGTATCTGTATTTGGATTACTCTACCAGAGACTCTGGACAATTTTTAAACTGCTTGCAACCACATTTTTGACATCTCATTCACCAACAAGAAAAGTTGAATAAAAAGCTAAACATTAAGAACTTGTCAGTCATTTTCAATAAAACATGCCTATAAGAGAATCTGCTATATATATATATATATATATATATATATATATAGAGAGAGAGAGAGAGAGAGAGAGAGAGAGAATGATGCATACTACCTTCAAAAATATATAACACATTTTTAGTGTAAACATCTACCTTTGGACTGGTGAATTTGTGCCTTTTTTTTTAGTAAAAAGTTGAAAGAAAAAAGCTTATATGTTCTTTTTAGCCATTCTTTCCTTTAATCTCTCTTGTACTCCTTAATGCAGTGAAACCTCTTTATTCTGTCCCCAACTCTGTCTACTGACCTTTTGAATAAGTCACAGCTTATACCAGAATTAATTTATGGATTTGCTCTAAATGCACACTGCTTGGTTTTTCTGCTATTAAACTAGTACAAGTTTAGAAAATGGATTCTCAAAAGGTATTATCTGTTATGTCATTCTTGCTGTAGCTTGATGGTCAATAAACTTATCTTACATGCTTGTTTATATCTGTGATTTCAATTCTCACTGAATGTACCCTATTACTGCTACCTTGTAGCAGACTAGGCTAAGTTTCATATTGAATAGTAATATTTTTCCTTCTTTGTATTTGAAGTTCAAGACATTCTTCTTGTATTATATACACACCCAATTTCAGATAAACATTTCAAGAAAAAAAAAGTTATCTTGTACTCTGAGCAGTACTTTCCATCTGAGATGAAAGGTCATCAAACATGATAAAAAAAATAGTGGTACTTTTAGATGAAAATATCTGTAGCATACATATCAGTCTATGATACAAGATTCAGACTGAATGAAATCCAAGAGAGTAGAATTGGTTTGGTTGATGGCATGTCAACCATTGTAGGTTATTTAATGCGAAATTCGCTTTATACATACCTATTGAATATGTCTGATTTTTAAACACATTTTGTAGATAACATTTTTAAATGAGCCTGAGCTCTTTTTTTGTTTTGCACACAGTTAAATGGTTTCATGTATTTCTATCAAACACAGATTATTCGATTTATGATTAATTAATTTTTTGCTCACAGTTAAATGGTTTCAAGTATTGCTATGTTACAGTAACAATTTAACATCAGTCATTCATTTGCACACATTTAAATGAATATACACATGATTTGTAAGTGAATAATTTGTAGGTAATTCCATTTTTAAATGAGTTAGAACTAATTTGTTTGTACACTAGTATTGCTATTGTTTCAACAGTTAAATAGTTTTAATTATTGCAATCTAGCACTAATAATTCAATTCAATTTTAATCTTTTGTTTGCCGACAGTGAACAGTCAGGAAACTACTACTACTACTCATCTATAAGAATGGCGTCTTTTGATGATATAAAAAAACACAGCCATCAAAAGATTACCATGACTTATCAAATATTTCTATTTAACACTAATTATTCAATTCAATACAATTTATTCATTTGCACAAGGTCAAATGGTTCCAAGTATTGCTATGTAATATCAATAAGTCTATTTAGGCACATAGTTAAAGAGTTTCAAGTATTGCTATTTAACACTAATAATAATTCTATTCAATATTACTCATTTGTTTTCACACAGTTAAATGGTTTCAAGTATTGCTAAATATCACTAACAATTCAATTAGACATCAGTTATTTGTTTACACATGGTTTAAAGGTTAAACAGTTCTATTTTTAAGAATTCAATTTAATACGAGTCATTTGTTTAAATGTCAAACAGTTCTATTTGATCTATAGATAGGACCCTATCAGGTGCAACCACTCCGGGTCACAGTGGACAGGGGAGCAATGGTAATGAAGGGGTACTCCACATTCCCCAAAGATCCAAGATTGGAGCCTCACCATCAGAGGGTTTAATGTTATATCTTGGACACTCATTATTGTACGGAGTCTTTCTTACCCCTTTGCAGAGATACTGTATATTCTACAGCCCTAGCTGACAGGGCTGAAGAGAATAGAATGGTTTGGTTTGGTTTATTTGGTTTCATGGCATATCAACCTTTGTAGGTTATTTAACGCCAAATCCATTTTTATGTAAATAATCTGTTCTATTGAAAACAGTTCAGTTTAGCATAAGTACACAGTTTAATTGTCAAAAACATTTCCATTTCAAACTATTCAAGCAGTTATATGTAACACTTCAGTTAAGTGTAAATACAGTTTTAATGTCGAAAAACAGTTCTATTTGAAATAATTCAGTTAAGCATAAGCACGCAGTTTAAGTGTAAGTATGGTTTAATTGTCAAAAACGTTTCTATTTCAAGCTATTCAGTTTACTCAATTCATTTTAGCATAAGTATGCAGTTAGTTCTATTTAACCCATAGATAGGGCCCTATCAGGTGCTACCCCTCCAGGCTAGAGTGGACCTGGGAGCAATGGCAATAAAGGGGTACTCCGCATTCCCCAAAGCTCCAGCATTGCTGGAACCTCACCATCAGGTTGTTTAGTGTCATATCCAGGACACTCGTTGGGGGGGGGGTCTTACCCCTCTGCAGAGCAGCAGTCAGTGTATGCTACTGCCCCAGCTGACTGGGCAATACACAGATTTAAATGTCAGACAGTTTTATTTCAGATAATTTAGTTCAGCATAAGTACACAGTTCAGATGTCAAAAACAGTTCTATTTCGAGCAATTCAGTTCAGCACTAGTACGCAGTTCCAATGTCAAAACAGTTCTATTTTAAACAGTTCAGTTTAGCATAAATACACAGTTTAAATGCAAAAATCAGTATAGTGAAAGAAGCACGGTTTTGTTCTATTTAACCCATAGATAGGACCCTTATCAGGTGCTACCACTCCAGGGCCAGAGTGGACCTGGGAGCGATGGCAATGAAGGGGTACTCTGCACTCCCCAAAGCTCCAGCATTGCTGGAACCTCACCATCAGATTGTTAAGTGTCATTTCCTGGACACTCGTTGGGTGGGGGAGTCTTACCCCTCTGCAGAGAAGCAGTCGTATTCTACAGCCCCAGCCGATTGGGCAAGAAGAGAATAGAAGAGACAATTCTTATTACATTACAACTCTATGTGTAAAAGCAAAATAGAAACAAAGATAAAAGAAAAGGAAATTATATGAGTGATAGAAACGGAATTTACCTACTTGGCAATGTACTTTTGGTTATTTTGGTCATGATCACTTATTTATATTCTTGTCTGTAACTTATGAAAGCTTTTGGCTGTATTTTACTGAAAAGATATTTCAACATTACCAGCTATAAATTGTTGCATGTAAGTCAACCTTTTCAGCCTGAAAAATCTTTATGAGATTAGGAGTTGACTTATATGGTTAAAATCCAAATCTTTACCTCAGTGATCAACCAGTTGTAAAGGCTTAGATTTTAGACTTGCTGGATAAATTGGCCCTTAAATTTGAAGAGATTTTTTCAGGTTGAGTTTCAAGGTTGAGTTATAAGCCACAATTTACAGAATGTTCCAATGGCAAAAAGCAACAAAACAAGCCCCCAGAGGGCACCTTCAACTTAAGGTAGATGTTGATTTCTACCATAAGTCCTGGAAACTGTCTGTTCCAAACAATAATCTGAAAATTCCTCAGCTAACAAGGATAGATCATTTCAACCCTGTTATATTCACAGCATTATTTTATTTCTGATACATATCACCACAAATTGCTGGTGGAGCTGCTTCTTATATAAAGTATTTAAATTATACTTTATGTAGTTTCTATAAAATTAAAAATGAATTATTCTAATAATTGATTTTAATGGCATTTCAACTCATTTAGTGTTATTTCATGCCTAAAAGTTAGGAAATCATGTTCATTTTATGTCAATATTTACATTTTTCGTCTAATTTTTACTTAAGAATGTTTTTTGGGCACAGTTATGTGATGTCAAGTATTTCTATCTAAAACTAATAATTTTCAAACTTCTATTTGATGCATAGATGGAACTCTAGCAGACACTACCACTCAACAAGTGACCAAGGAGCCTCATCATCAAATGCAGTTTAGTGTCATACCAAGGACACATCTTTTTGAGGGGGAGAGTTTTACCCATCTGCAATAGATACTGTCAGTGTATTCTAAGCCCTGCTGACAAGGGTCAACATTTTTCTTAACTTCTGATTTCTAAGTGGTATGGTCCAAAGCCCTTCCTTTGTAATTAAATCATATACTTATAAAAAAACGAAAAAAAAAACAAAACAAAAACAAAAAAATGTAAAAGGAATTTTAAAAACTGATATAAGTAAAATATACTGTCTAAAACATCAATGTAATATGAAATAAAATCCTTGTTTATATCCAGAAGTATTTCATCTTTTGAAGTCAAATAGAAAATAAAAAAGAATTGTTTAAAGTGGGCAAAAAAATTCATATAATGATGTCATAACTATTACTTTTTAAGCCATGAAATCTGTGTGAAGGGTTCATAGGAGAATGTTGTTTATGAGTTTGTCTTTGCTCCTCTAGCTGTGTCCTGTATGTCTTGTTTGTCTAATTTGGATGGTCTTTGATATGGGTGGTAGGTACAGCTGTTATATAAGTGATGTGTATTCCTTATAAAGATACACCATTGGCTTACCTAATAAAAATTTCACACAAAATTAAAAACATCTTATTAAGTATACCATTATTTCTGCTGTATCAAAAGAGACAGACTGAAGAGGATTTAAAGAATGACAAGGTTGTCAATGCAAAATTGTTTTATACCTTCATCTCAGGTAATTTGTAACTCTCAGATTCTTTCTATTCAAAGAATTACTAAGGGAATGAATAACAATGGTTCACATTTCAGAAAGCTGTTGATCAAATTGATGATCTCCTTCTTCAATCAAATGATTATGATTTGTTTTTCTCAAATGCCGAGTTGTTACTCCTTGATAATTCCTTGTTTACTAATCCCCATCACATCATATAAATTAAGATAAATCAATGAGTCAAACATTAAAATATGTTATTTGACATTTAGAACCCTGAGCTTATCATACCCATCTCCACTGGTCTTCTGGTTGAAAAAAAATGTTAAATGTTGTGATTTGTAATTTAAAAGCCTGTAAAGCAATAGCAATGTAGAAATGGGGATTCTCTAACAGGAATTTAGGCAACCCATGTATATTTACAACTAGGCCATGGTAAAAATACTTTGCTTTTTGTTTCTTTGGTGTTATGTTGTTTACAGTTGTCATGTAATTGAACAGCTCATAGAAAATTGAAATCGAATAAACAAATGAATAAAGCAGACAGGCAAAAGCACTTGAGGTCATTGAAAATAACTAGAAAAAACCGGGGGTTCAAAACCTTCTGCACATGTGTGGAGTGAGTGGAAGTGGATGTTCTTACCGCCAGCACCAGGCAGAAGGGAGTAGATGACATGTTTTTAGGAGTTGGTGGCAAGATGTCATAGGGTAAAAACACAGTTGAACACCAGCCATGAAGAGGTGAAGGTTTACGAGCCATGATTTTGGGAGTGCTTAGACCAAATGTAACCTAGCAGACAAAACCAGGAAAAAATTCAAGATCTGTGTCTACTCTCTCTTTCCCTAATTGACACGGTCATCTCAGTTTCAATACTCTCTTTCTTTCTTGCAGCGACTACTTACAATTTGTGGTAGTCAATAAACCTTTGGGTAGTTTAACAGAGTTTCTTGCGTTTGTCAACTTTTATCATGGCGGAGTCACAATGGGGTCTAAATTCTCTATATAACGTTATGGCACACAGTTATCAAAATAGACAATTATTAACACATTAAAATGTTGTATAAAACACAGCAACTTACAAAATGACCACAAATTCATAACTTTTCCTTTATTCTATAATGCTTTTTAGGGTTGAAAAATTATATCTGTTTCCAAATAAGGCAGAGAGAAAAATAATTACAGATGGAATTTTGCAGAATGTCTGGCATTGTAAGATAAATGTCAGTGTTTTTGTTAGCACCAGCCATTTTACTTCTGAAAATATTTCGCATTTTTTCATTTGTGTGTTGTTCATTCCAATATTCTGTCCACTTAATTGTTTATTGCCTCTTGTCTTCCTATGCTCACTGATCCTCAATGGCAAAATGTTTCACTTCTGTCTGTGTTATCAAAATAAAACAGTATTATTGTTTCAACCTGATTCTGAAAAGGCATGCATGACTGAATAAAAGGAAAAAAAAAGTTTCCTAGTAATCCAATCATTTTTTCTTGATCTTTTATCCTGAATGCCAACCAAACATTTGGTCAATTACATTTGTTATCACAATGCATAAAAGCAACCTTTATTTCATTGTGGTTACTGAAGGGAAAAGATATCCATGAAGACTGGTCAGTTTCCAGCTAATTATATACACAAGTTCAAGAGAACATACTGAAGAAAGTTTATCTGATTATATATTGGCTGCAATGGCAAAATTCAACTCTTCTGAACCATATGGGCGCCTCGAGTGGTGTAATGGTTAGCAAGTTAGACCAGCACCCCATTCATTTGGCCTTATGCCACATCTAAGTGGAAAGCTTAGTAAATTACAACTCTTCTAAACCATTAATAAGTTTACACTACTGACAGTTTCTTTTAAATATATCTTGGAGTGAGAAATGTGTTACAACTCTTCATTGAAGTCATTTTTTTTTTCACTAAAAGCACATTCATTATACTTATTAAAACACTTTTTTGCAATGCAAAACTTTACAAATTTGGTTTGTATTTTCTATCAAATTTTCAAATTAATTGTTTTCATTTCACCTGATTATACATAGACCAGTTGGTAGGGCTTAGAATATGCCTATTGTATCCACTGCAGAGGGCTTAAACTCTGCCAAAAAGGGGCCTCCTAGGTATGACACTAACCTGCATCTGGTGGTGAGGCTCTTGTTCTAGTGATCTGGGAGTGTGGAGTATCCCTTCATTGCCATTAATCCCAGGTTCACTTTCATCTGGTGTGTTAGTACCTGTTAGGGTACGATCTACAGATCAAACAGATTTTTTTAATTATTTTTATTAGAAATAATTGATACCATCTAACTCTGTACAAATTAGTTGTATTAAAAATGGTTACTTTGAACTATAATTGTTTACTTAGGATTATTATCATTATTTGTTACTTGAAACCATATAAATGTGTGCAAACAAAATATCATTATGAAATAAAAATACTTACTTGAAACCATGTAATTTTGTAAAAACTATTATTATTAAATGGGAATATCTGAAATTATATAATTGTGTGCAAATTATTTGTATTAGTTTGGAATACTTGATATAATAACTGTGTGCAAACATGATTATAGAATATAAATGTGCAATTTACAAAAAATGCTACGAATTAGGAATAATCAAATTTTGGCATTAAACAAATAAAGCTAATAAAACTTGAGTGTATAATTTTCCCATTCACATTGAGGATGTTTACATGTCACTTCCCACTTTTACTCATCAGAATATTAAAATCTAATTGACTAGTTTTCACTTTGACTGTCAAGTGGTTGTTTTGTCAACTTAACTAACCATGGACATCACATTTTAGTAAATAAATATGTTGGATTGTTTGCGGAGAGGATCTCGTATGAAAGTTGGCCGTCAGAAAATATCTATGGACTTTCCCATCAGTAGATTAGCCAATGAAAAGCGACTAAAATGGAAACAGTAGATTGTCCAATCAGATGCCACTAACTCACATATAAACAAAGGCAAATTAACCGAGTACCAACTAAATGTAGCCTTGTTACTTAGGGGTATCTTGTATCACTCAATCAGAAACAAGATGGCTACCTGAATTCCAACAAAATATAATCATAAATATTCTTAAATTGTCATAGATTTAAAACAAAAATGTGATATTTCATTTTTTTTATTTATTTCTGACCCAACTACTTTTGCTTTATCCATTTAGCAGGATATTTCCCAACTTTGCAAAGTCATAAAACTCACCGAAAAGAAGATATAAGCCATTTTAATTATTTTCTCTAATTACCCACCTGATCCCTACATGCCTATCCTACAGTTGCTGTTAATCAATATAAAACCAACACCATTACTTTTCTTAGTATTGTTTTTTCTTTTTTAAAATTTCACGCCAGATAAGATAGACAGATATTGACTCTTTCAAACCAACTGGTTATACCGAATATATAAAATCACATCACTATGACATGGAATTTATAAATCATTTGTTTTTAAAGTTTCAACAAAGATGTGTTCACTGAAGAAAAGAGATATCAGCAATTATTAATAAAGTGTTTAGACTATTTTTGTAGACTCAGTTTCGGGACACCTGTATCTGGTCAGCTATCTTTAAGGGATGCAAATAAATGGTATCCCAAAAGTGTATGCATACTTGTGTTTATTTGCTTAAATTTGATAAGGGAGAGAAAATGTTATTATTAATAAAGCATTTCATATTCTTATTTAGAAAAATTCAAAGTCTTTAGGACAAATTTTATTTCTTATAAGGAAATTTGGGTTTTTTGAAATTTAAAAAAAAAAAAAAATCACACACATGCACACAAAAAATGGTGGAAAATAACCAGTTAACAAATATCAAACACTCTCTTTTTCTTATCTAAGTAGCACTAGATTTTTCAGAATTATGTCATATAGTTCTAACCAACATAAAGGACAAAATACAAGCAATAATATAAGGAAGTGCTAAAAGATCTTAGTGGAACCTTTTTTTAATTGAATTTTTGAGGGAAGCATTAAAGAAATTATATTTCAAGTGTTAAACATTGGAATCAATTTATGGAATAGCATGTGTTTCATGGCTCTATGTTTTTCTTTTCTTGGTTGAGTCAAGAACATTTCCATGATACATGAGTGTGTGTGTGTGTGTATATATATATATATATATATATATATATATATATATAGAGAGAGAGAGAGAGAGAGAGAGAGAGAGAGAGTCAGCTGAAAAGTTGATAGGCTAACCAAGATACTCTCATGGAATGTTACTAAATGAATTTTATTTTTCAACATCGTTCCTCTTTTGATTTACACACTTCCATGGATATTGTAGTGCTTGGATCCCATTAATAAAAAGTCATCAACAACATTTATGATGTCATTGTATGAAATTTTCAGCCCACTCTTGTGTGTGTGTGTGTGTGTGTGTGTGTGTGTGTGTGTGTGTGTGTGTGTGTGTGTGTGTGTGTGTATATATGTGCAGACACACACACACGCACGCACACACACACACACACACAATAGATATTCAGAATTCTTTGTGCATATATGTGTATCTCTTTTCTTGTAAAAGTTTAATGCCATTCATTCTACCATAGAAACTTAACAATTCAACCACACTTAAAAAGAATAGATATCAAAATCAGGATTATATATTAATGGTTTGACATAAATACAAAATCACTTGGATATTTATAAAATATGTTCATGCACATCTATTTCGAATATAAAAGATTTTGTATGTTACGCAGATATCTAATATCTTGGCAGATATGTGCCATTTGAGTGGTTGTGGCTCAAGTATTGAAAACAGGAAAAAAAAGTATGCATGAGTGAAGGTAGATATTAGTTGGACTCATTCAATTTGGATGGACAGAAGCATATGCAAAGGACCCAGTTACAAATGAACTCACAGTGATTGGCTTGCATGCCTGCTTTGTCAACCATAACACCGTGGTAAAGCTAGAGAGATAATCACAAATATATATGTGTGTGTGTGTTTATGCATTATCTATCTATACACACACACACATCTAAAACATGACAAATGTATACAGGTTCAGACAAAATATTGCCTGACTAGTGGGGCTTTGAATACATTGACTATATCCTCTTCTGAGAGGTAAGACACTTAAAAAAATGAGTGTCCTTGATACTAGACTGCATCTGATGTGTTTCCTGTTCTGGAGCTCTGAGGAATGTGCTGTCACTTCTACATAGCCATTATTCCAAGGTTCACTGACCCAAGCTAGTTGTACTTGTTAGGGTCTTGTCAATAGACCAAAATGATCTGTTTAAAATTTTTTTTGTATTTAATAGGACTATGTGCAAAAAAAAAACCTCTTTTAAACAACTACACAAAAAAGTAAATATGAATGTACAAGGAATGAGATTCCATAACGTTTAGGCGTAACATAACCCCAAATGGGTTGACATGCCATATTTATGCAAATTAAATAAGGATGCAAGCACAAAACATTCATTGATATAGCTTTACATGTTTTTTTTTCCACGTGATGGAATATATAAAGATAAATAAAAATATCTGTAAATAATGTTAATATGAAGATATGTTTGGGGTTTGGAAGTTTTAAATGCACGTTTATATGTAATTTATTCTGATGGTCCAAACTAATTAATAAATATATAGAAAGAGTAAATGAAAACAGAAGTCTTTTACAGCAAGAAATTGCAGTCAGAATATAAAGAATGAAATTGGAAAACAGATAAAAAACCATCATATATATATATATATATAATTACACATGATTTAATTGATTTATAACTAATCTATTTTCTCTAAACAACTCCACAGTGAAGGGATTGGAGGAGAAGTCAAATTCATTTTCTAATTTCATGGTACGTAAATATCTGAGCATTCAAGTGTGATGGGAAATACTATGTTGCAAAGATTTTATCCAAGATTGTAGAAGAGAAGGTGACTTACACCATGTAGGATCAGGTATATATGTCTGGCGTGCAAAATGAGTGGTGAGAGAGAGAGAGAAGACACATGGCCCGCCTGTATACCTCAATGCAAGATAAAATGCAGTCTCGAGCAGAGAGAATTTGTGTGAGTGCGAATTAAAATTTTACAAAGTGAACGTTCCGGTTAAGCATAAGAACACCACGTGCGAGAGAAAAGGGAGATTGTGAAAAGAGAAGACATTTTAGCGGAGATTGTACGAAGTGGAAATTAGTTCTGCGGGTGGTACACAGAACAAAAGGGAGACCGCTGTGAAAGCGATTACTTGGATCCATTTCACCGTTTGCTTTCAATGATTTTGTGCATATTATTTGAATAAGGGGAATTTACACCCAAAACCAGATTGTCGTAGCAGACATGTAATAGTTTTCATATAATTTAGCCTTTGACAACTGAAAAATACACAGTCTGTAAAAGTACCTAATTTTTATTTTTAAAAATGGTTTTCTTCTATACATTCATTCACAAGATAACATTTGAGCGCGCACACACGTACAAAATATGACCCCACCCCCCAAAAAAAACAAGATATTCAAAGGATTTATTTATTTATTTATTAATATATGAATAATATGCCAATGATTAATGCTTCTGCTTGTTTTTGCTTAAAGCAGTTTCAAAGCGATGTTAGTATGTGATATTACATTAAAAAAATCATTTTCAAAGGAAAAAATATGAAAATTCTTAGTATTCTATTATTGTTAGTTCTATTCTCTTCCAAAGTGTTTATGATATAATTAATATTCGAAAATTTTTATCAATTTTTTATTTTTATTTATCTGTTTATTAATTTTCTAAATTTTTTCAACTACACAAATGTTATTTATGAGAATTTTTAAAGATTTCCAAATTGTTAAGAGAGCCCAAAAATTAAAACAAAAAAAAACAAAAAATGATAAAAACATGTCACCTTTTTTAGAAGAGGATAATTGGAAAATAACAAAATGAATAAATAAAAAATTTTGAACACTTATTACATCCCAAACATTTGAAGATAATTTTTCCAATGAGACATATCATCACATTAATATCACCTCGAAGATGGTTAAAAAAAAAAACTAACAAAAACAAAACAACAACGTTACACATTGGCATATAATTCATATATAAATAATCCTCTGACTGTCTTGGTTTTTCATCTTCTATATTTACATACCGTTGAATTTATTCCATTTTATATATTATATTAGACAACGGTTAAACCCATTGGGTTGCTTTTTGGAAATGCAGTCCACGGTGATATTAATGCTTCTATTAAAGAATGAGTGAAGGATTCTTAGCATTTCATGTATACATACATATACTTATCGATGAAAAAGACAAATATAAATGGAAACTAAAGTACAAAAATTTTCATGATACAATCTTATTTTCTATTATTTCATTTAATAACTTCAGTCCCGCACAAGACCAAATCAGTTTGGACAGGGTTAATGAGTCATGGCTTTTCTGCTTTTAAATATGATATTTGAAATATGACATCAAGATATTAAAACAATTGCAGCAAAACATTTGGCAGTGTCACTCTTTGGTATGTCTGCTTAGGATTAGACAGACTGATTTTAACGGCACGTCTACCTGTCAAGTGTCATTTTATGCCTTGAGGTTAGGGAGCAGTATTCATTGTATTTTCATATTTACATTTTTTGTTTGTTTCTAAAAGAGGATTTTTTGCATATGGCCCTACTGAATAGAAATACTTATTAGACATATCCATTTGACCCATAGATGGAACCTTAACAGTTACTACCACTTTGAGTCAGAGGGAACCTGGAAGTAATGGCAATCAGGGCGTGCTCCATACTCCTAAGATCTTTGGAGCTGAAGCCTCATCATTAGATGCAAGTTTATTGTCCTACCCAAGACATCTAGGGTAGATACAGTAAAAATATATGATCAGAGTGTAGTATTTATCTCCATGAAAATGTAATTAAATTCTATTATGAGAAAATTAAAATAAAGACTATCATCCATGTATTTATACTTTGCATTTTCTAATTTTCAATTTATTTTTGAGGAAGTTGAATACACCAACTGCACCTCCGCAGAGGGGTAAGATCCCCCTCCCCGAAAAGAAGGCTACCTATTGGCTGTTGGTGGCAACTGATGGCTGAGCAATCCGTGATCTGGCAGCCAAAGTAGTTACGTGACCTATAACATTCTACTTTGGTCCTTTACTGGACTTAATGGTTAATCAGAGAGGCCCAATATGATTGGCTGGTAATATCAAACCCTAGCACCTATATAATTGTCCTGATCATATTCTTCAAATCGCCCAAGTGACAACCATTTTTATCTTTAAAGTACTTGGGGCCAGTGACTGAGAGTCAATTTCATTATGTAAAACAAGACAGAATGCACTAGGTATGACACTAAACTGCATCAATTGGTGAAGCTCCAGTCTAAAAGCCTGGGAAATGTGGTGCAACCGTTTATTACCATTACTCTCAGATCCACTCAGACATTGCGTGGTAGTACCTTTTAGGATCCCATCCACGGCTCAAATAGAACTGTTCAATAATTTATTAATGTTATTATTATTAGTTATTTGAAAAAATCATAGCTATGTGAAAATTGTTTGTATTACTTTGGAATACTTGATAAAATAAAATTACTAATGTTAAATAGAAATGCTTGAAACCATTTAACTGTGTGCAAAAAAAAAGAAAGAAAAAAAGAAAAAAGATGCAAACTCATTGAAAAATAAAGTTGCCTTATTCCCTTACAAATATATATTTGTATAAACAGAATTTGGCTCTAAATAACCCACAAGAGTTGCTATAAAACATCACCACCAAACTTGTACACCCTTCAAAATAATATATTTTATTTGTATATCTTATAATTTTTAGGATAATTGTTTTTATGGGTACAAATGCTACACTCTGATCCTCGGCAGGATTGCCTATATATATATATATATATATATATATATATATATATATAATCCAGCAATTTTTAATGGAAACTAGCCAATGGCAAGCAAATAAATACATTCTTTATACTTTTATGAATATTTATACATTCACTATTTCATACTCATCTCAACATACATAGATCCACGTATACATCTATCAATACAATATATACACATTTTTAACTGTTTATTCTAACAGAAACTACTTACACATTTGATAGTACAGGCCTCAAGTTGCTTTAAACGGAACATTATCTCCTATTAGCCACAATTTCATCACCCAATTTCAACTTGTTCCTCTCTCTTCAACATAAATATGACTTTGCTTGCAAACTATTATAAAATATTAGGTGTCATGAAAAACATTTCTAATATGATGGTCCATTCTACAACATGCAATTTCAGAGTCTCAGAATAACTGTGAAGTGCTAGAAATGAAAGCAAATTGTTTCAGATTCTTGGAAGGTGATTCTTAGATGTCAAATAAATGAGATACTGATAAAAGTAGGATTACAAGAGACAACAATTTTTGGAAGTAATGAAATTAAAATTAGAAATAACTAAATCAAACGAAAACCAAGAAATGGAAGCAAATCCAAATGAAATATGGATTTACCTAACTCTTTTTCATGAACAGAAAATTTTTTTAGTAAAGATTAAAAGGTTTGAATTAAAATATTTTCCTTCTCCTAGATTAATTGAGAGTCCAAGGTTAAAGAGCCCAGTCAGCTATACTATTTCCCCATTGCAGGAGGGAGAATAGATGGATTAATACTTCTCCCAAGGGGATTTTCCCCTATGTAAAGTACAAACAGTATCATCCAGGATTTGAACCCGGTTTTGTTGTGTCCATTTCTTATGATGATAAATATTACACCATAATCTCCTCTGATTGTAACACTCAGGGCTGGTGATAATTATTCTACAGCAGAAAACATTAACCAACTTTTAATCTAAAGAATTATCTTAAAATTATTTATATGAAAAAATCTTGCAGTAATAATACCAATATCTTTCAGACAGGAACTAGAAATCAGTTATGCAAATTAAAATCTGCAGGATTTGGTTATTTTGACCATTTTAAAAGAGAAGATCAAAAAAGGAAGCAAAATCTTAAGACAGTTTTGCCTACAGAACTGCAGAAAAATTATTTTTAAAAAAATAAGAAAAATTCCAAATTTGTAATTTCCATATGTACTCTTAAAATGAAGTACTCCTAATTTTTAGCCACGAAAAGGTTTTTTTTTTTTTTTTACATATTGTGAAATGAACAAAGGTAAGCCTTAAAAAAAAATCAATATTTTCTTGTTTGTTTGTTTTTTTAGGTGAAAAATTGGTCTTAAAAAGGTTGTCCATTATATAAGTATGTAAGGAAACAATAAAGGTTTTTGCTTTTATAATTTTAAAGAAGCAATTTATTTGTTTTTAGAACTGGAATTTTGTTTAAAAGTTAAAAGTATTTTCTCGTTTGGTATAAGATATCAAAAAATATAATTATTAATGCCGTTTCTTTCGTTGCATTGAAAAGAGAGAATAGATTGATGGATAATGTATGCAGAAGCAGATAAAATATAAAATGTCGCAAGAGAGAGAGAGAAAAAAAAAACTTTAGATGCAGTTGGTAAGTTCTACTCTATAATCGAGAAGATGTCATTTCTCTGTCCACTTTTGTTGCTGCAGTAAAGATGTGCATTTTTTTTCTTCTTTTCCTGATGTTGGATTTTTCTGGAATCTTTATTTTGTCTTCGAGAATTTCTGGTTGATAACACATTTTCTTGAACTACTCAAGTGGTGATATACTGGAATAAATTTTCAACAAATGTGCAAACCTTTTTTTGACTCAAGAGCTTTTATATTGGAAATATTAACTGGAAGCAAAATAGTTTCACAACTTTCCTTCCCAATAACAAAAAACAATAGCAAATATTTCTAAAATAGAGACTTACCGAATGCCAAACGCATGCGCTGTCTCACTTAACAAGTCGCCATTTGCGGGGAACACTGTGCGCATGCGCGAAACTGCCTGTTTTATGCAATAGGCTCATTTGCCTAAGAGGGCAAATAGGCATTATGAAAAACCAGGCTAGTGGACATGGGGACAGAGATCTTTTCTCGTTAGTGGCACGGATCTGGCCGGGTGTGCTTCGGCACTGGTTATTTCCTTCGGCCTCAGGGGGCCATCCCCCCAGGCTTTACCCCATTCGGGGGTTGGGTTTATTGCCTGGCGTCCCTAATAAAGGGAATGCCGACGGGGCCGCAGGTATTTTTGACAATGCCGGGCGCGCGTGGGCTTTGCTCTGCGATCGGACCCACCTTAAAAAGACCTTGTACCATATACGTCTGGTGGTTGGACGGATGATTAATACAAGATCTTTTCTCGTTAGAGGACCTGGTCGGGTGTGCCTCGACACTGGAGTTTTCCCCCGACCTCAAAGGGCCTTCCCCCATGCTTTTACCCCCTTCGGAGGAGTTAAGTTTATTGCCTGGCGCCTGAGGCGCCCCTAATAAGGGGAATGCCGACGGGACCGAAGGTATTTTTGGCAATGCCGGACGCGTGTGGGCTACGGCCCTGCGACCTGACCCACCTTTAAAAAAGCCTTGTGCCATACTTGTCTGGTGGTGAGACGGATGATAAATACCGAGATCTTTTTTCGTTTTCGGTGAGCGTGAACGGTAGAATTACGACTGAAACTGGCAGCATGAATTGTGGCATGACGTCTTCGCTCGAAATTTACATCACATGCATAACTGAACGCGACAGATTTATATCTAAATCAGTGAATAAGCAAGAAGATAAAAGAAAATTAATTTACCATTTTCCAAAAAAGATGAAAAACAAAACAGCAAGTATTAAATAATAGTTTGGAAAGAATCCTATATAACAAAAATTCTGTTTGGCGGGGGAACTTTTTTTTTCTGTATTTGATAAAGATTTTAATGAAATTTTTGAACTACTATCCTCATCTTTATTGTTTTATTCACTAAATGTCCTCCTTGACACTAAAAAAAGCAAGAAGCAGTCAATATTTAGTAGAGACTATTAGTGATGAAAATTACAAATGACCTAGCACTTCTAGCAAATACACCGGCTCAAGCCAAATCTCAACAGCCAAACCTGGAGCAAGCAGCAAGAAGCAAAGTTATCTAGATGAACTCAGATAAAAGAAAGAGTTCATTTATTTTAATCGAGATGAGAGCAACTTTTCATTAAATGACCAGTCTCTGAAATTAGTTGACAAGTTTACATACCTCAGTAGCAGTATCTCATCTACTGAAAGTGATATCAACATATCTATTGGTAAAGTATAGACTGCTGTTACCTGGTTAACAACCATATGGAAATCTGATCTCATTGAGGAAATAAAGCAGGAATTCTTCCAAGCTGTAGCCATGTAAGTACTACTATACAACTGCACCGCTTAAACTCACAAAATGTTTGGAGAAAAGACTTGATGGAGACTACACAAGGGTGCTGTTTTGAATAAATACTGGAAGCAGCACCCTATAAAAAAGCAGCTGTATGGCGCCACTTACCTCCCATCTCACAAACCATCGAAGTAAGACAAACAAGACATGCTGGGTCAGTAAGGACGAACTCATAAACGATATTCTCTAATAGACTTTTACACATGGACACACCAGTGTTGGCTGACCAACAAAAATTTACTTTCATCAGCATTGTGTGGACGCTGGTACCATCTAGACAATTTACTTGGAAACGGCCAATATGAACGGATAGAGAGAGAGAGAGAGAGAGAGAGAGAGAGAGAGAGTCAAGAGGAACCGAACTGTCAGAGTGATGATGATCCTCTCTTGCATTGTTTTAATCATTAAGTTTTAGCCAATAAACTTCTCAGCAATCCTTAGGCTCTGAATTTGTACAGTACTAAACAATCATCGCAATGGAAAGTAAAAGTTGGATATTACGAGATAAAATCTTCACTTAATGAACGGCTGAGAGCCAAATGGACAAAGAAATAATGTTCGCTCAAATAATTCACGGAATAATTATGACTCTACAGAAATGATTGTATTTTGTATATTAAGTTATAATTTCTACTAAAAAAAGGTCATTCAACTGTTATAGGTAATTGACACCAAAAGATTTGAAATTTCTCAGGCTAAGGAGAGAACTGATTGAATTTATTTATTCACTCAGTAATTACGAACAATATCAAGGAAAATCCTTAGTAAAATACGAGGTGCATACAATAAGTTTCCAGACTTTTTTTTTCGAATGGGCTCTTTTATTGATAGTACACACATGAAACTCTAGTCCCCTTCGAAGTTATTTCCCCCGGCTTCAATGCACTTGTACCATTCCAACAACTTCTGGAAGGCCGCGTGGATGTCCTCTTGTGTGAGCGTATCAATGACCTTCGTCACAGCCTCTTTCATCTCCTCAATTGTCTCTTAACGACAGCCTCTGAGCTTAGGGAATAAGCAAAAATCACAGGGAGCAAGGTCTGGACTATAGGGAGGGTGACGAACTGTCTTGATGCCCATCTTGCTGAAATAGACTGGTGCATTGTCCTGCTGGAAATACCACTGACCCGATTTGAAGAGTGCTGGCCTCTTCCGACGGAATCTCTTCCTGAACTCCCTTAAAACCTCAACATAGTAACCCTAACCCTTTGGCCAATCAACTCTTGTGTATTGACTTCCTTACTCCTTCCACACCTCTCACCATCCCTCACAGACTCCCTGCCTTCCTCGAATCTCTTATGCCACTCAAAAACTGATGCTCGATTCATGCAAGATTCTCCAAAAGCAGTGTGAAGCATTTCATACGTTTCTGTGGCATTTTTTTCCAAGTTTAAAATAGAATTTTATTGCATATCGTTATTCTAAAGTGTCAGATTGCATTTTTGAAATTCACCAACAGTGACAATCAGGTCTTAGTAGGGTGTATTCCAATTGTTGCTGTAGCTGTTCCTTTGAACCTGAAATTATAAGAATTGGTCGGTCAACTCATAAGATGTATAGCAATAACATATTGAATTTTCAAGAGTCTACGACAATTTTAAATGCCTATACGAAAAAGGTCTGGAAACTTATCGTATGCACCTCGTATATTCACTAAGAACACAAGAGTATACATATGTACATAAACATACATATATATAAATATACGTACGTACACATTTTTATAGAATATACAGGCACATATACACACGCAAATACAAATATACAAACACAAACACACACACACACACACACAATTATTCATATATATGTATTAGTCGACCTTAGTCGAGGGAGACCTGAAGTCTCCCTTTTCAATAGCTACCAAACCAAGGTGTAAGGGAGAGCACTTCTCCATCCCCTGGATTGCTCCATTTTACCCTTGATCCGTACCTTATAATGCTGAGTGTTAAGCAAGGCCGCACGAAGTACCATTTTTGAATCTTTGGTATGACTTGACCCGGGATTGAACACTGGTTTCCTAGACCATTGGCAAACACTCGACACATTAGACTATACACACACAAAATTATTCATATGCCTATAAAAAGATACATACCCACATGTCTATGTACACGAAAACATGCACAGACATATATGTATAATCATATATGTAGGAGGGGATATTATGTTTTGATATTGAATTTCCATTTTGTAGGGGTATATTTAATTTGTTTTTTTTTTTTATGTGGTTGCGTGTTCTCACAGGTCGGACGGTCGCCATTTATAGCGATGGAGATAACATTATCATTATTGTTGTTATTGGGTTTTTAGGTTTAAGGTTTAAGTTGGTTTTACGTTAGTATTTCGTTGGTTGTTATCTCCTCGCTAAATGTTAATGGAAAATAAAGGTAGTGGAGAAGAACGAAGACGTCGTTAGGTTTTAAAGGAAGGTTTTAATGGCAGCATGAAGTAAAGGGTTTTACGCTGGTATGCTGCGAGACTAGTAGTAAGGAAAGAAGGTAAGAAGTTGTTAGAGTGTATCATCTAATTTGTTTTTAACTAGGATCCCTTGGTCTAAAAGAATATACCCAAGGGGTCCATAAACTAGATGGCTCTCCTCATAATGGTTGATGCGGCTACTGCTATGCAGGAACAGACGAATAGACGTCCGTTCCCTTTGAGGATTTCTGAGCGAGAGAGAAATTCGCGGGCTTTCTTCAATTTTTGGTGGTGCTAGGAAATATGGTTCGGGATGAATAGGACAAGTTATGGCCTGTTTGTTGGGGTTTGGGAGTGTTACAATATACAATGAGAAAAACCTCATTTAACACAAAACAAACAAGGAACATTTAATAATTAAACAATTTTTATAAAACAAAAACGTCAACTTGGATTTGAATGTTCAGAAGTTCCCCTTTGCGAAACAGGGGAAAGGAGGAGAATGTTTTTAAAGAGTACTTATTCCTTTTTCTTTTTTCTTTTCTTTTCTTCTTTTATGGTCAGGTAGTGGAATTAGCAGAGAGGTAGTTTCGGCTCTTAACTCGAGGGCGGACGCTACTTCTCTACTGGTTATCGTATTTACGTGCTTCCTTGGGTCTCCTTTTGTCCTCACAGACCCGGTTCACAGAAAAACCTGAGTATTTATCTCTCTCCACCGGCTCCAAATTCGCCACTCCAAAATCCTAATTTCGGCGCGACCGCTTCCCATTGGCTACTTTACTTTTTATTATTATTTTTTTTTTTTTTCTGATTTTTAACCAGATGGATGCGTGGAGCCTTATGCGTGGCGACGCGTTTATACATTTTGTATGTGGCAGCCGACGAGTCAACATCCGGTTGGGAGTTTTATTGTTAATTCTTAAATCCCCACAAAGTCATCCTGATTGGGTGAAAATGTTCGGCGACTCTAACGGTCAAATTAAATTACGCGCCAAACAAAAATTCAAGTTTCTTTCTGCTACATATATACATAGAAAAATATACATAAAGAGACACAAACACATATATGTATCTGCACAAAAACATACATGAAAATTTACGAACACATAAACGTGTTCATATATATATATTTATATTCACATAAACACACACACACACACACACACACTATATATATATATATATATATATATATATATATATATATACAAAAAAAAAACATGTATATATATCTGCCGGAAGCAATGGACGATAGGGAAGGGTGGCGCGAGAGGGTCAGGGATATCTGAGCTGATGGTGCTACGTGATGATGAGATATATATATATATATATATATATATATATATATGCGCGCGCACACACACACACATATATATGCACACACTTACACACTCATACATGTACATACATATATACAGGCATACATGCATATTTGAATGCATATATATATACACACGCACACACACACACACACACACACACACGTGTATATATATATATATATATATATATATATAAACACACACGAATACATCTATACTTATAAATATACATATGTATTTGGTCACCCTTAAAAAAATTATTTCTCATCTTAAAAGTGTTATTTCTAATGAAAAAATTTCAACACCACAGTGGTTTTATTCATTATACAAAATAGATGTCTTCCTGAGGCACATTAAATGCAAAGTGGACAGATGGAGACAGTGTATTGAATTAGAATGGGGATAGAGATATTTTTAACTATCGTTGTTTGTCTAAGATGAAATCTTTCAACATCATTTTAGCTAAAGTAGGTGATATTTTATAAAATCCTGGTCTCTGTTGTAGAGTTTTGTTATATGAAATGGCGGATGGTTCCATAATTCTACGTTTGTTTTTATCATGAATGAATGCGGTGATATTCGAGTGTTGGAAGTCGAACGTGTGGTTGGTTGAGACGTAATGAATAACCAAAGAGTTAGAAAGATTGCCTGGTTTAAAGTCCCTTTTGTGTTCATTAATTCGTTTGGGTAAATTTCTATTTGTTTTTCCTGTATAAGATCTAGGACAGTCTTGGCACCAAATTTTATATATACCTGCGTTGGAATAAGACTTTGTTTTATTGTTGCTATTGTTTCTTTGATTGTTTTGGAGGTTCGTGTGATCGTCTTTATACCTAAACGGTTTAAATTCTTTTCAATGATACAGAATGTGTGATTCTGAAGTAGAACTATGTGTTTTTCTTTTACTGTCATGTTGGAATTTGATATTAGTTCGAAGCCTTTAGTCTTGTTAAATGACGTGCGTTTGTAGAGTTTTGCGTTGTGTATGAATAAATCCGGGTATTGGAATTTGGAGAAAGATTTTATGAAATAATCTAATTCGTTAAGTGGTTGGGAGACGAAATTCTCAGGGCTTTTAGGAAAAAGCCTATTAGAATACCTCTTTTTATTTTGTCACCGTGGTTATAATCATTTCTACAGTTGGTTTTGTGGTGGACTTTGAATTCTAATTTTTCGTCTTTGTTTATTAATAGGATATCTGCGAAAGGTAAGAAGTTTTCTTTTTCAAGTTTATAAGTTTTATGGTCGGTTCTATGTTGTTTAGTTTATTGGTGATAGTTTCTATGTTATTTGTTTGGTTAGATTATTAGAATGACGTCAATATATTTCTTCTTTCTTTCCTTTTCTGCCGATACAAGCTGACTTTTCAGAGACGCTGTTTCTTTTTCTATAACCTTGAAAAAGGTTTACATTTCATGGCGTAATCTATTTTTCGAGAATTTTTCTGTATGATTAAACCGTCATTTCAAATTCAAAATTCCCACCCGGAGGATGACCTAAAATATTTTCTCCAGATATACATTCCAACTGAAATTTGTGGGGATTTAGGAATTAACAATAAAACTCCCAACCGGATGTTGACTCGTCGGCTGCCACATACAAAATGTATAAACGCGTCGCCACGCATAAGGCTCCACGCATCCATTCGGTTAAAAATCAGAAAAAAAATAAAAATAATAAAAAGTAAAGTAGCCAATGGGAAGCGGTCGCGCCAAAATTAGAAGGATTTTGGAGTGGCGAATTTGGAGCCGGTGGAGAAATATAAATACTCAGGTTTTCTGTGAACCGGGTCTTTGTCAGGCAGTGTCCGTCGAACCAACAACACCGATTTTGCTGTCTGGTGTTTTGGGCACCACGCTACGTCTTGGGACGTAGCGTTGGTAAGTCCATTCACCAAGTAAATAAAGGAAAGTATGGAAGAAATATTTTCGTCTCTTATCTGTTTCTATCTTTTCTTTTTGTATATTTCTTTTGGGACTTTCTTTGGATAAGGCATTGCGCCGGCCAGTCAACGTGGGGTAAAATAATATAACCAAAATATGGAGTCATATATCTTACGGCAACACAGCCTTGCCTTTAGCCCCAGACCTTCAAAAGAACCCTTATTAAACCCCACAAATTTTCATAATTTTATCTCTTGGAACACTATTACAGGTCAAAACGTGTTGGTGAACATAGACTAATATTATTAGAATTTTCTCATCCATTTATATGTATTTTTCTTTCCATTTCTTTTTTTAAAAACATGTCTGATTCATTTCTACTTCATATCATACACATATGCATACATACTTAGATATGTATAAATTTACGTACACATATATACATATGAATGTGTGTTAATGAAATTTGAGAGATAAAATATGCAATACAAAGAATTTAGAGTAAAATTTAATATGAAAAGAATGATACCAAAGCCAGATTTAGTATTTAAATGGGGAATGTTTTTAGGGGGCTTTAGTGTGTAATTTAAAATGGCAATTTCTGCTGCTTTCTAGTTTAGATACTGATTCAAAAAGATAACACAGACAATAAACTTTTTAAAAAGGAATTTTATACAAAGGAAACAAGAAAGAAAGGGATAGAAAAGATTAAGTGTTGCAAATTTTAGTGTAATTTGTGGGAATATATCTGAGAGAGTGTCTGGGAAACAAAGTTCTTTGAATTTGAGTATTTTTTTCTTCTTTTTAGTTTTGTTGAAATGTTTCAGTTTTCATTTAATTTTGAGTCTTCTGTAAAGTTATCTTTTCAACAGAATTTTCTTTCAGTTGGTTTTACTTGGTATAAATTCAGTAGTTGACTTTCGTTTAATTTTACTTTTATTTCTTGGGAAACTTCTTGCCTGTTTGAGATACTTATCCGCTGTTCAAGAAGCAATTGCAGAAACCTTTTCACTGGCTATTCTTTTCTGCCTTTACAGTCTGGTCCCCAAATTCTGAATTCTCCTTCTGAGGGTACCAATAGTAGTTCTCAACAAATAGTGGTAGGTAGATTTTTGGTGCTGTATTGTCTGGGATTACTTCTCCCTTTTCTACTCTGGCCAAATCAAGTGCCACATATGGTCAGTTTGATTTTTTTCTTAGAAATAAATTCTTATAATATATATATGTATATACTCATGTCTATATACATACACATATCTGTACATGTGTATATACAGATATATATATACACACATTTATATATAAATACATACACTTATATATGTACCTACCTATATAAATACCAACATACATATATACTCACTCACACACACCTAGTGGACCTGAGAGTGACGGCAATAAAGAGATACTCCAGATTCCCCAAAGCTTCAGCATTACTGTAACCTCACCATCAGATTGTTTAGTGTCATATCCAGGACACTTGTTGGGGGTATCTTACCTGTCTGCAAAGAAGCAGTCAGTTTATTCTACAGCCCTAGCTGACTGGGCCAATACATATATACCTATACACACACATATATCTCTATATATATATATATATATATACCCACATATATGTAGTACATATATACCTATGCATATATAAATACACACATACATAGATATATATATATATATATATATATATATATGTACATACATGCATGTATATATATATATATACACACACACACATTTATATATATATATATATATATATATATGTGTTTTTTTCTTTCTTTCTTTTGCTGAAATTTCTTTGGGTTATCAAACAATAAAATATAATTCAAATTATAGACTGAAAAAAATTGCCAAGTTGTTCTATTGATTTTTTAAGATAGGATTCAATTTGCAAATTATTTTCCTTTTTGAAACAAACCTTGATTTTTTTGTAGCATGAAATTTTGAAAATCAACCCAGAAAAAAACAGATAGCCACATCCCAGCGGTTAGAGTGTTCGCCAATGGCCCGGGAGACCTGGGTTCAATCCCAGGTCGAGTCATACCAAAGACTTTAAAAATGGAACTTGATACCACCTTGCTTAACACTCAGCATTATAAGGTACGGTTCAAGGGTAAAGTGGAGCAATCCAGGGAATGGAGTAGCGCCCTCCCCTACACCTTGGTGTAGTAGCTATCGAAAAGGGAGCCTTCGGTTAGAGTGTTCGCCAATGGTCCGGGAGACCTGGGTTCAATCCCAGGTCGAGTCATACCAAAGACTTTAAAAATGGAACTTGATACCACCTTGCTTAACACTCAGCATTATAAGGTACGGTTCAAGGGTAAAGTGGAGCAATCCAGGGAATGGAGTAGCGCCCTCCCCTACACCTTGGTGTAGTAGCTATCGAAAAGGGAGCCTTCGGGTCACCCTAGACTATGGTCGCTAACTTTACTTTTACTTATATATGAAGCCATTTTCCACCAAGCAATGTTGGGTATCCCTGCTAGTTGTTTCTGTTCTTCTATATGAAATTTCCAAAACAAATTTCAGTTTTGTAAAAGAAAAACTGCTAAAACCTATTTGCTGGCAGTCACAGTTCTGAAAGACAGGAAAATTTCAAGTTCTTTGATGTTTTTATTGTCCCCTCACACCATATACAAAGACTCTGTGTGTGTGTGTGCATATACATTACCACAGTTAGTGTTGCACAGAACCTCAAGAATGGAACATTAATTAAAAATTAAGCTTCTGTGCTTTGTGAGATTACTTTGCAAAGTAGAATTCTAATGCAAGTGTCTAGTTATCAGTATTTCCATGATAAAAAGCAATGAAAGAAATTTAGTGCTACTCTTATACCCAGTGCTTGAATTCCATTTTCTGAATAATTTTACTTATCAAGTATTCAGTTGCTATCAATTAAGATAAATTTGAAGAGATTTTAATCACAAAGTTTTCTGCCATGAGATTTTGAAAAGTTTACCAAAAAAACCATAACTTTGTTGTGTTATCTAATCCTGAAATCATCAACAGGTGTTCATAGATCCAAAATTGTAAACTAATTCCATTTTAACTTTGGTAAAGAATTTCCCGATATTAATCATTAAAGATTTTTTTTGGACAAAGAATCAATCAATTATTGACTGAGATTGGTTGATTAATCAAGTGTCAGATGAAGATTAAAATGCTGTCCTCTTTTGTTAAAAAGTTCATATTTTAATCCTTTTTGGCTTCTGGCCCCAGGGTTGTGGATTTCGAAGCCTTTTAAGAAGTTGATTGCAATTAGCAAGTAAATAAATGTGAGTGTCCCTTAGCAGTAAACTTACTAAATTTGATTGGAAGTTCAAATAAGATTTTATTCTCCTGAGAGAAAATAAGGCAGACATTGTCTGCTATCTTCCAGGCAGGAATAAAAAGGAAAGAACAAAGAGATAAAAAGTGAAGGACTCCTGTCATTTGATTTGTTGAAGTTAGAGAAATAATCAGATTCGTTATTTCTAAGATCTGAAGTATCAAATTACAGAAAGAGAATTTACAGAGTTTGATAAAGGGTATATTCCTATGAAAGAATTAACTGGCAAGAGCATCCAGCATTGTTCAGCGTAAACTGCCACTAAAATTGCCATTCACCTTTACAGATTATTTTTTAACTAGTTTTATCAGCATTTATCAATCCTGAATCCTCTACATAAAAAGTTTTATCATTTAGACTATTATCTTCATCTTTATTGTTATATTCATAATGTTTCAGCTGATGTGTCTTTCAGTCTTCTTCAGGTGTTTCTTGTTGAATTCAGGAGTTAACACAAAACCTTAATCTGAAATCTTTATCTAATTCATGGGAGTAGATTGTTTCAATTGCATTAACCATAACCAGGTACAAGTGTTAAGTTATAATAAGTATTGCTTGTTATTTTTACCTATAGTCAGGAATGAACCTAAAACCTCCAGATGATTTCACTTAGAAGTACATTAACCAAACACTTATATCCATTATGCTACATATCCTGGCGGACAATTCAGAGTGAATTTTTCACTTTCATTTTTGTCCCTCATTTTGAGTTCTTATCACCCAAAGAAATAAATATTCAAAAGTCAAATTGACAACATTTTAATTCTTTCTTTAGAAGAAAATTTTAAAATTTCAATTGCATTAAAGTAAAAAAAGATATAGCAACCATTATTAAAATTCCCTGAATGAGAGTTTCATCAGTGTTTCATTAACCGAGATGATTGGTGATGGAACCAAATATAAGAACAAATACATTTTTAACCATGCCAGTTTTAAACCAGGTTTACTCCAAGTTAAACTTAAAGCTTAAATTTCAGAATAAAAGCCTTTTTGTTAGTTATTAAGGTCTTAAGGAACAGAGATTTAAAATTGAAATTGCATTTCCTTGTTAAGAATATCAACAGATTGAATAATAAATTTTAAAAAAAGACAACATGAAAAAAAAATGCTAAAGTAACACTTTCTCAGGAGGCCTCTGACAGAAAGCAAAATTGGTGCATGCCTAAAATACGGGCTCCTTGGCACCCAAGAGAAACTCTTTCTCCGAAGCTTTTACCACTTTGGCTGAGATGGATACACCTTTCTCTCTTTACCTTTTGAGTCCCAAACTTAGCAGCACATTGTGTCTCCTACTAGTAGTGGCCTCTGTTGAATATACCCACTGAACATGAAGACACATGATGAGCCCTCAACTTATAATTTGCAAAAGATGATTCCCTTCAAAAACCTTATCTGGAGGAGCACAACTATTTCTACTGATTCAGGAAAACATTCACCACAGAATAGTGGTAAATACCAAAAAATAAAATTTGTGTCAAAAGGTATCTTTGTCTTTTTCCTTCCATCCTTAATTCCCTTGCGGCTTCAACAAACAAATCAGATAAGTGAATGAAATAAGAAGAAAAAATAGTCAGATACAAACTTTATAATTACTTAATAATACCAACACTTTGCCACCACCTACAAAATTTTTTTTTAGTGCCCCATAAATATCTTGTTTTCACAAATAAAATCTTCCAAATTCAATAAAATGAATTATTTTCATCTTAAACTCAAATAAATAAAATGGAACAAAAAGTTTAAAAAAATAGATTGTGGAAGAAATTAGATATAAAGATATTTATTATTTTTAACTGATTTTTAAAAAGAAAAAAATCTAATGCTATCATCTCATTTTCTTTAGAAAAACAGAGTTACAAAAAAAAAAAAGAAGAAAAACACAATCAGGAGGTTATATATTATGATTGATAAGTTTCATTTGTAGATGGTTGCACTGGTAATGTTCCTGTGTGTGGTGTAAGGGTCAAACAAATTCAGTGTGAGATATATCTAACCTACATCTGACAGTCATTAATCATGAGACTACCACATCTTATATCCACACATTTTTCCCACACATCAACATTTTGTCTGAACTTCATTTGATGCTTTGACAGTAACAGATTTTAATAGATTGAAAGAAAAACAAACCAAAGATGAAAAAGTTGTAAATCAATAATTTGGCATAAGAATAAAAATAAACAAAACAACTTTTTGAAGACTCCATGACAGAATTTTAGGTTTTTAAAGTCTCACACTAAAATTATCACTTGAAGCTCTTCCAACTAAACTCAAAGTTTATAAAATGTTATCAAATTATATTTTGAGCTTAACTTTTTACTTATTTATTACATGGCTTATGATATCATTTTTTGATAAGTTAAAATTGCTTGGTGTAAAAAGAACTTTAATGTTTTTTGAAGGTCAGTGTACACACACATATTTATAGTAAAAGAAATGTAAATAAGAAAAGCTTTTGTATAAAAAGGCTCAATACTTTTATGATTGTGCAGGTATATAATGTCAAAAATATTATTATGCAGTATTATCTTTAAGAGAATTTGATCATGAAATATTTACCTTAACACCTTTTTTAATACTGTTTCCCTCAACATAGTCCTCTTACGAATGTACAGTGATCTTACAAAAGGAAGCAGTAAAAGTACATTCTGGTGTGATTAGTAGAATGGTTATTGTTATAGGAAATGGAATTAGCAACCTAAATTCAAATCCTAGATGAGATTGTATTTCACTTTATGCTAATGCCCTTGGGAAAAGTATGAATCAATTTGTTCTCCTCACAGCTATGGATAAATAGCAAAGCAGGCTGTTTTTTTTTAGCTTTTGTTAGGCAACCAGTCTAGGAGAAGGAAAACTGAATTCAAATCAGCTTTAATCTGCTTAAAATTTACCTTGTGTCATATTCTGCCTGTGGTGGAGGGGTTGGGTAAATACATACTCCATTTAGTTTGCTTGAGTGTGGTTCAAATTTTCTGAAATTTTGGGTAAAAATGTGACTGATAATTTCTAAAAACCTAAACAACAAAAATCAAACTTTTACTCGGCAAATAATCTTATATATATATATATATATATATATATCAGTAAACCTTTTTATCCAAATGATTTTTCCTTTGCAAGTTGAGATTTATACAAACAGCTCTGAACTATTTGCACATAAAATAAGGACATACAAATTTTGTCAATGAAAAATTAGTTATAATTTAAAAAATATTAATATAATTTTCAACTGAAAGTCAATAATTGAATCTTCCTGAAATGTTTTCTGTTTATCTTCAACAAACATTTTCAATTTTTTTTATCCAAACATATTTCACCAATGGGAATAAAAGTTGGATATCAAATTTTTTACCATCCAAACAAGAAATATAAAAAGATAACATTTTAATGAAGAGTAATTAAGAATATAGACAAATATGGCAAAATCAATGACACTTTCATGACCAATTCACTTTGTTTATCATTTCAGGCAAAAAATCAGAAGTATTAAAGGAGCTTAAAATTAATTTTGCTTTATTTCAAAATTTTCTTTGAAGCATATTCCAGAAAAGTAAGTAAGTAAAGTTAGCGACCATAGTCGAGGGTGACCCGAAGGCTCCCTTTTCGATAGCTACTACACCAAGGTGTAGGGGAGGGCGCTACTCCATTCCCAGGATTGCTCCACTTTACCCTTGAACCGTACCTTGTCAACTATTTCGAAAAAGCCACTCCCCCCACCTAAAAAAAAAAAATCATAATTCCTCTTCTTACTCAGCTACCTAATTTTCTTCAAAGAAAATACTTTTTAGAAAAAGGAAACTAAAAAATAAGTTTTTTTTTCATTTTTCTGTATGTTAAAATATAAAATTCACAGTGAGACAGAAAAGTAATTGCTGTTTTGTAAAAAACTAAGGAAGTTTCTATCCACAAAAGCTGTTAGAAGTATTTGAATGATAAACTTTAAGAAAACATTATTGGCAAAAGCTGAGTTATCATAGATTACTCAGTACAAAATTTTAGGATAATGATAGCATATGGCTTTAATTTGTCAAGGCTGAAAAAGGAAAAAACAGCCATGTTGCATATAATTTACAGAGAAGTGGATTGCTCAAAAACATTTAAATCTTCTGGCATACTAGTAACAAGAGAGCAACTTTCATTGTTTTTCATAACAGCATATGTCAGAAATTGAGAAATAAATAGATAAAAGTGATAATAACTTGTTCAGGATCATTTTTGTTTCTTTATTTTTGTTGAATCACACAAAGATGTATACAGGGAATTTTAGGTTCATGCTGAGCAGTCTTATTTGATTGAGGAGAAGTGAGTTTTTCGATCAGCATTCTAAGAAGCATTCTCTAATGAGAGCTGTTTAACTAGACCAGCCAAGGCACAAGGCCATATTTTTAGAGCACTGATTCAAAGATCATACTCTCTTACAATGGTTTGTGGGATAAAGTTGCCAACAGTTATTCTCTAATGTGTAACCCTTAACTGCCACAATTATCTGATTCAAAATGAAGAAAAAAAAGAAGAAAAAACAACAGTAATTGTAAAGATCACAAAATTAGTTGATTTTAAACAGTATGTCAACCTGTCTCAGGTTACTTTATATCTAAAGATTAGGGAATATAATTCATTTTATGTTCACATTTACATATTTTTTATGTCATTGTTTCTTCTGAGGTTTTCTTTGTATATGATCCTATCAAGTAGAAAGAATTTTTAAACACATCTATTTGATGGGATTTAGAATATGCTGACTGTATCTGCTTTTGGGAATACAGTCAGCATATTCTAAGTCCCATCAACAGATTTTAAAAGTTTTTAAACCTTGGTGGGTACTATTGAAATATCACTTAGAAAGACTTTAACAATGATAAACATCCAAGTACTTATAGTTAATAATGGTACATATAAATGACCCACTCAAGTGTTTTTATGCTGATAATTGCCGGTTGATCAATGTGCATATAAAAACTCATTTTGTAGATGTGTTTAAAAGTTATTCATATGTCTCAATTTCAAATTCAGTTTCTATCACAGTTCCTAATAAATTCAATAAGCATATTTAGTTTGAATAATTTCCAAACTTAAAATATTTACTTTACTCTGAAAGATACTGCCACAAGCAAATCAAGTCAGCTCTTTCCAATATTCCTTGAAAGAATGACATCTTGACATTTACAATTGACCTATTTCAGCTATCTATTCCCAAACATTAATTTTTACTTCATATCTATGTACATAAAAATCAATTGTAATGATTTTCTTTAAGACGTTTAAAAATCATTAACCTTTAGAATATTGTTGCTTTGAAATGCAAATCAATTTAGGCAAAGTATTTTGTGTTTGCATCTTGACTTGAAGTTAAATTAACATTTAAAACAAAATCTTGTTTCAGTTGTGTGATAAAATTTTTTAAAAATATTTTTATTCCAGTTCTCAGACAATGTTATGGAGAAATAAACAACAAAAATGGGAATGTTCGTAAGTATCTAAAAAGAAAAAGAACTTTGTAATTTCCAGCCTTTACTTTCTCACTAGAAGTTTTACAGAATATATCAACACTTTCTCGTGTTCCTTTGATGGGCTTAGAATATGCTGTGTTCCTTGCAGAATCATTAAAGAGGGTGTTCTGGCTAGAAAAATAAACTACATTTAATGATGAGGCACCTGGAGATTTGGGGAATACCCTTTCATTGCCATTACTATCAGGTCGACTTTGGCGCAGAATAAAAGTTCCTTTTTGGGTCCCATTTTTAGGGATCAAATTGATAGGTTGAAAAATTATTCCTATTTAATAGGATGATGGACCAAGAAAAAAAATTGAAAGAAACAACTTCATAAAAGATGTAAATAAAAGGAATGTGCTAAGCCAATTTCTAGGCATAAAATAACCCTGGGCAAGTTGACATGGTGTTAAAATCAATCCATTTCACTTCTTTTATATCTGCTGAAACAAAGATGCTGCTAATTCCATATAAACATAAGTGGGTGAACAAATCTTGATTTATTGCTAAAATTTTCATTATATTTAAATGCAACAATAAGCCAACAAAAAGAACACATCATAGCAAATGTTTTATTAAAATAGTAGCGATACCAATGAACACAGAATACACTGAGCTTAGTTTTACACTTTGCTGTGAATATTGCATTTATCATTCTATTTGCATCAACATGAAACTTTTGAGTATATAAATAAATTTACTGGTTTTGTTTGTTCAATGCAATATCAACTCCTTTTGGATTATTCAATGTTGAAGTTTGATTCATTTTCAAATGTTAGATTTTAATCATAATGATATTTCCAATGTTCTATTGCATTTTAACTTTTTTGTCAATAAACATTTGTTTGCACACAGTTATATAGTCATCAAGTAGTCCAATCTAATACAAATAATTTGCATGTAGTTATATGGTTTCAAGTATTCCTATCTAATACAAATAATTTGCATGTAGTTATATGGTTTCAAGTATTCCTATCAAATACAAATAATTTGCATGTAGTTAATATGGTTTCAAGTAGTCCTCTCTAATACAAATAATCTACACCCAAATATACAGTATCAAGTATTCCTATCTAATAATAGTTTATATGCAATTACATAGTTTAAAGTATTCCTTTTGTGATAATCCTTTGTTTGTATACAGTCATATGGTTTCAATTATTCTTATCCATCACCAATAATTTGCAAGCAATTATAGGGTTTCAAGTAATAATAATCCTTAGTAAACAATTATAGTTTCAAGTAACTATTCTTTATACAATTTCCAGATGAATGATAATTTTTAGAGTCTATGTTCACCCTGGATGTCATTTTTAATTATCTAAATGTTTGATGTAACAGAAATGACAATGAAATTCTTATTAAAATTCTTCACTCTTTCCTAAATAGAAACATGAGGATCATGGAAATTTTTTGTTTCAATGGTTTCCTGGTTTTAGTGTAGATGTAAATCTAAAATTATCTCTTTTTTAACACATCAGTGCTTTTAAAAACATTCTAAAAAATTCTCTTCTGACAATGACCTAAGGTCAAAACAAGTTGAGAACAATAAAGAACAAATACAAATATTCATATTTCTTTCATCACTTTTGTTCATTTTTCCGTCTGTCAGTCTCTCTCTCTCTCTCTCTATATATATATATATATATATACACATTTATACATACAATCTTTTTGTGTGCACACACACACACGTGGATAAGGTTGATGCAAAAATTCACAGCCCATTTTGTACATATGTAAGCAAAATCTTAGAAGGGTGTTTGAAGATTTGTAAAATCAGTCAACAGCAGCCCAACTGCAGTTTACAAGCCCAAGGAAAAAAATATCGTTCAGTATTTACAATTTTGTCTTTTTCTTGATTAACTAAAAAAATTTAATTTTGGACAAATTAGTCACTGGCAATGAAAATAGATGTATTACAATAAAATCAAATTTAGAAATTTCTTATTAGATGTAGAACAACTCACAACATTCAAGCTAAAACTGAATTTATGGAGAAAAAGGTCCTTTGGATTTCATGTAGTTTAAAGGGAATTCTTAGTTAAGAAAAAAAGAACTTCTACAGTTTAATTATCTGTTTTGATGCATGGCTTACATTCAAGTTAAGTAAAAATCAAGATAAAAAAACACCCCAAAAATCAATTATAGTGTACTGGATGAGCCTAAAATCCAGCACAAAATCTCTCAATTTTAGAGAATGATGGCATCAAAACTTATTGGAATATTTTTATAAATATGGTGACATCACATACATTAATTCAAATATTTCTTGTCACACCAGCAGGATCTCACAGTGTACTGCTGTGAAAGAACATTCCAATAAAGTTACATTCTATATATGTTTGAAATCCAGGAGTATTTTTGTGCCCATCTTGTATTTGTGTGTGCAATTTGTTACTTAAATAAAAATATTCTTTTCAAATACACTTTGACAGGTGAGTAATGTAAAGTGGATACTTTGTAACAACATGGTTTGTAAGAAATTGGACCACCATTAATGGTACTAGAAGGTGATGTTATGTTGTCGGATTAGGAGAGAATCCTCTCATATGAAATGGACCACCATTAATGGTACTAGAAGGTGATGGTATGTTGTCGGATTAGGAGAGAATCCTCTGGTATATGTGCTTTTTTATCTGCAAACAATCAAAGCACTACTCCCAGTTAGATCAACTGAAGGTAGAAAATCAGCAAAAATAATATGGAATTTGTTAAGAGAAAGGGAATAATATGTTTCTTTAGGGACATGCCGAAAATGACTGCATCCTTGCCAGGAAAGTTTTACTCATCAGTAGTAATTATTAGATGTTTGCACATTGGGATTACCATTTATCCTGGTTTTATAGAATTTTCTAAATAAAAAATAGTCCCCGGAAGACTGCAAAAAGCACCTTGAGCAGTTCTTTGTAGAGAAAAACAAAAAACTGTAATTTTGAAATTACCTGAAAGATTACAGAATTAGTAAATATAGTGTTTAATAAAGTTAATGTCCAAAAATTTAAAGAAAGATTCTTATTTTTACTGAATCCAAAAATGTTTTGGAGGTTCCTTAATATCATCATCATCAAGTCGTGCCACCAGCACGGATATCCTTGACCATCTCTTGCCATTTTTCCCTATCGTTCATCGCCTCCGGCAGGTCTTCTGGGTTACATCCTGTGTCCTCACATAGCTGCTGTATGTAAGTTCGGGCTGGTCGTCCTGCTTTTGCTTGGCCATATGTGGGGGTCCATAGTAGTACGTCACTTACGAGCTGGTCTTTGCTTCTCCAGCAGTGTCCGGCGTGTCTGGCTCGTCTGACCTGTATAGTTTTCGTGATGGGAGGCAGGTGGCCGTACAGTTGGCGTCTCGTGGGGTGTTGTCGCCAGGACTTGTTCAATATTGCTCTCAACATTCTTGTGTAGTTGCCGTCAAGTTTCTTCTCCAGCCGCTTGGTTAGCGTCCATGTAGTGCATCCATATAGCAGTATCGATACAACTGCTGCCTGGAAGAAACTGCGCTTCATTTCATTGGTCAGGTCTGATTTCCATATTATTGAGAGCCTATCTATAGCCGTCCATGCTTTCGTCAGCCGTGTGTCGATGTCGTTTTCTGTTGATGAGACGCTACTTCCTAGGTAGGTGAATTTGTCCACTAGCCTCAGAGAGGCTCCGTCTAGAGTGGTAATGTTGCCCGTTTGGTTGTAACACATATATTCAGTTTTGTGCGCATTGACATGGAGGCCAATGCCTGCTGCAGCTCGTTCCAAACTATGCAGTAGTATCTCTGCTTGATGAGGCGTATTTGCCAGTAATGCTAAGTCATCAGCGTAGTCGGCGTCTGTGATTGTTTTTGCGGGGTATCTTTTGCTTCTTTTCTTAGTCAGCTTGAAGCCATTTTCTCTGATTTTGTCGATCGAAGTTCTAAGCATGTAGTCTAGACAGATGATAAAGAGGTATGGGGCTAGCGTGTCTCCTTGTAGTACTCCTGCAATAATGTCGAAGTATTCCGTGTCTCCATCTGGTGAACGTACCTTTACTTTTGTGTTTTCGTAGAGGATCATTATTGCTGCTACGGTTTCTTTTGGTAGGCCGTATGCTAGTAGGATTAGTTCCATTTTCCCTCTGTGGATGGAATCGAAGGTAGTTGCAATTTGATTACTTTTTTTATTTCACCAAACAACTAATAAGGACAATCAGAAATACTAATAATTGATCATAATTCCAAATGGAATATGCAGAAACCAGAAACTGAGATACTTAAATTATCTCGGACTTTGAGATAAAATGGATCACCAAATCCCAGTCAAAATACCAGATCTAGAGTTAATTAGAAAGAAAGAAAAAAAAATTTCTCATTAAGTGGATTTTGCTATTCCAGTAGATCACAGAGTGAAAATGAAAGAAAGCAGAAAAATAGACAAATACTTAAATTTTGCCTTTGTGCGAAAAAATCTGTCAACCATGAAAGTGATAGTGATACCAATCATAGCTGGTGTGCTTGGAATGGTCTCCAGGAGCTCATAAAATTGACTGGACAAATTGGAGATAAGGAGTCCATCAAGCCCATCCAGACTAGAGCATTGTTGAGATTGGCTTGAATACTCAGAAGAGTCCTGGAAACCCAAGATGACTTGCTGTCACTCAGATTCCAGTGAAAGGCAACCAGTTTAAACTGGTGTGGCAAGTAGTGAAAGAATAATATGCCTATCATCAAATAGTTAACAACAATGATAAATCTAATTTCTGCCAAATGATCAAATAAAGCAGAAAGCAACATGAGATCCAAGACCAAAATCATAGTGAAATTGAAATTGTTATTAAAAATATTCACCTATTGAAAACTTTGAAAAGGTTGAATTGGAAATCTTTTTCTAAGTGACCAAATTCCCTCTTTTGCAAGCAAGTAAAAGAGACTGATCTCAAATAGTAAAAGGCACATTGTAATTGAAAAGGTTCAATCGATCAGAAGGAAATTATATCTTTAGAATTTTAATACTTAGGCTTTTTATAAATTGTGTTAAAAATGATCAAGATTGAAGCTGAAACAATTCTGTTTCAGCAAAAACATTTTGTTCAGAAAGTACCAAGACTGCAGACCAAAACGTATTGACACAGGACATTGTTTACATCTAGACATCATCACTTTATTACATAAATAGATCAATTGTATTTATCTTAATTTGAATTAACAAAATTAAATACACCTGATCAGAAAATAGATGATGGCAGAATTTATGGTTACTTACTCTCACTAAGAATTCTTGTTTAACAGCAGGTATTCTTAGTGAACAAATCAAACAATCTTGACCAAAGAGTTTGATAAGTTGATATCATGTGACAGGCATCTGCATTTCCAAGATGTGGAATTTCTATTCTTCAGTCAATTATTTTAGTATAAAAAAAATGACGTTTATAGTGGATGATCTCATTTGAAAGATAAATTCAAAAACTATATGAAATATTGAGCCATCTATCATTTTAAATCAAAGTTTCAACACACCTAACATCTGTTACTGATAAACATAGACACTTTACTTGAGGATTGCAGATTTGTATGCTTCTCGGTGGATACCCAACACCAAACTGATACATGCTTTCTATGCATTACAAATATTCTACACACAGTAACATGTTCATGGGGAATTTCTTGTTGATTTTAGCCTTAAGCATTCAAAAAGTCTCATTATACCTCATGCCTCTTTGTTTGTCCACAGATTTATTGTGGCAGTCATCTTTGTTATGATGTTACATATGCATGGGCTCAATATAAAGACTATTCTGGCTGTTATAGAAAGTATTACATAATTCTGACTGCATTGTGTTTACAGCTTTTTAATGTTTTAATTCCAGTTGTGTGTGTGTGTGTGTATATATATATATATATATATATATATATATATATATATATATATATATATGCAGATTTAAAGCAAATTTACACTCATTTATGCATTCATAATATACATATTCCAATTTATATAACCATGCATTCATCATATAGATAGGTAATTATCTGCATTAGCTATATACTACAAAGAATAATGCATGTACACAATATTTTCATAATGACATATAAAGAAAAATGGACACATTTTTTTTTACTTATATATATATATATATATATATAAGAGAGAGAGAGAGAGAGAGAGAAATGTATATAGTGTGTGAAAAATGTTTTTTTAGAACCTTTGATTTTCAAAAAAATTATACAATTTGTATTTTTATATAATAGGTCCTACCTGGACTAAATTTAATTACAAAAATTCTATATCTCTCTTGTAGTTCAAATATTTTTCAGCAATGTTTTATTTGGCTCTGAATATTCAAAAAATTTTCACTCAATTTACAATACCAGTCCAAACAGAAAATTAAAAAAGAGTTATATTTTTCTTTAAATGAAAATTTATTTTTTAGGTCATTTACCACTTTTGTCAAATTTTGCATCCATCTTCCTTGGCCTATAAAATGACAGCATCTTATTTAACCTTTGACTTTTCTGCTGCCATTTTGAAATCAAATTGAATATCAGTTGTTAAAAACATCACATTTTTAATTATATCCTAGATGGTATAGTGGTAGAATTTTTTTTATGTACATACACATGTGTAAACATTATGACTCATGTCTTCACAGATTTTTGCAATCCTAACAACCAGAATTAAAACTCAAACATTCTGATCAATAATTAATTCAACTTGGGAAAAATATACAAGATGCTTAAGATGATAAAGTAGTAAGACATTTGTACATTTGTTGGATTATAGTGATATATGCTTTTGTATGCACTTATACCATTCTCTGAGTTTATAAAACTACAGCTGAGTGACAAGCATAGCAAGATATCTGACAACGAAAACTGCAGGTTTTATTTTGGTAGAGCTTCTCTTATACTTTTCCCTGTCAAATGATACCTACAAGTCAGCAGAGGTTTTATGTTGAAGCCTCCCTCTTCAGTTTTGATTTTGGAGTTAACTTTAAAAATGTTGATTTCACCATGGTTTTGTTATAAACACACACACACACATATATATATATATATATATATATATAAACACTCGCATATATATGGGAGAGAAAGAGTATACATACTGTATATTCTTTCATAATTAATTAAATAAAAATGAAAATATTTGAGACAGAAAGAAAGGATGAAATAGCCAATAAGAATTATTTATCAGAAAGAGAGAGAGAGAGAGAGAAGGATAAAATAACACATACAATGAGAGGGAGTGAAGGAATGTGGCTGGTAGACTGCACTGTTACTCTTTACTAATGGATGCTCTCTATCAGTAAATTTATGCAACCCTCAAAGCATTTATTATCATAATGATTGAATTATCTTCTGGTTTTATCAAATCTAACAGGCTTGTCTCAGATCATTGTACACAGCTCTTTTAATAATACCACAATACCATTTATATGACTATGATTTTATTAGGGAAATTCTTACTTGTAATATTATTTACTGATGATGCTTTCATTAATTACATTTATGGAATCTACATGAATCATTTCTCAATTTCCCTAAATAGTGATGCACAACATTCTTTTTAGCATGAGTATGTATTTGCCCAACCTCTCCACCACGGGCAAGATGTGAAACAAAGTAAAATATTCAGCAGAGTACAACTGGTTTTGAATTTAGTCTTCCTCTTCCTTAGCTGAAGAGCCTGATCTGCCCAACTGTTTATCTATTGTTGGTGTGAGAAAAGATGGATTCATGCCTTTCTCAAGGGCATTAGTGTGAAGGGAAATTTAAACAGTATCATCCATAATTTGAATTTGATTCACCACAAACATTTCTTAAGATAACTATATTTATACTTCATATCTGCTTATTCTCACGGGTTGATATACAAATGCCTTTCTGTTGATACAATAATCAAGCATGCAAATCTATGTATGAAATGTTTAAAGTTAGATTTTAGGAAATTCAACATAAGGTTTATCAAAATATTTGATGAAATGTTTTTTTAAAAAGAAACTATGTTCTACCAAAAAGGGTTTGAGTAAATGTAATTGCCAAGCCAATTCAAATATGTAAGAATTTATATGTTAACTTTGAGAAAGAAAAAACTGCATCAGAAATGATTCAAATAAATTTTTTTCTCTAAAATCTTTGCTCAATGAGAACTAAAAGTAAATTGAAAGCAAACAAAGTTTCATATTCTGGGAACCATATTCAGTTCATTTTGTACTTGAAATTTTGAAGGCCAAAACAAAAATTTCCCTAATTTCAATCTAATGTTGACACTCATGGAAAAATTAATGAAAAAATTGATTGATCTGAATGTCAACCCATCTAGGGTTATTTTGTGCCTAGAAGTTATGAAATTATGTTCCTATGTACATTTTTTGTGTAGTTGCTTCAGTTGTTTTTGTGGTCGATGGCTTTATCGAATATAAATACTTTTCAAACAGATCCATTTGACCTCTAAATGGAACCATAACAGAAACTATCACTCTAGGTCAGAGTGGACTTGGGAGTAATGGCAATGAAAGGATACTCCAACATTAGATACTGTTTAGTGTCATACTCAAAACACTCCTGTTTGAGGGAGTCTCACCTCTGCAGGGGATATGGTCAGCCCTGCTGACAGTGTATAAATAAAACAAAAATTGGATTTTTCACATTTCTCATGAAGACTATAGAAAATAAACACTACAAAATTGGAGACATTAAATAAAAAAAATCTGTTTTAAACTTTTCCTCTGCAGATGGATTGAAAACAAATCTGATGAAACAATGACCAAAACAACTAGATTACAGGAAAACACTATTCTATATTTTCTAAATAATAATCAGTTGATTAACAGTTTGTCATTGTATATTGAGGTGGATTGATTATTTGTTTACACAAAGAATGAAGAGGGAAAAAAATGGAAGTCTGTTGGCAAAAAAGAAAAGTTGAACATTTTAAACAAAAGCAAAGTCTGTCAAACATTAAAAAAAAATCTTTGACAAATTATTTCTGGGCAGATTTAAGTGAAAACTTTAATACAAAAAGAGAGATTCTTTCTAAAATATTCACGAAAATAGTTTTTCTTCAGTAGAATTGTAGATATGGAACATAAATATCAAATAATTTAATATGAAATCCCTGATCTAAATAAAAGAAATAAACAAATTGATAGAAAAATTACCAAAAAAAAAAAAGAAAAAAAAAGAAGCTTCATGAAAAGAGAGGAAAAGAGAAGGAGGGGTGTTCAGAAGAAAGTGGATGAAGATGAGAGGGGAAAATGAAAAAAGTGTGGAAAGAGGTGACTAGAGGATATAAAAAAAGGGTGTACCATTAAGTCTTGTTGTCTAACAAGTAGATATTAGCTTAATTTTGATATGAAATTTTCACTGTATAGTATACAATCTATGTAATTAAAATTCACAATTGAATTAAGTGCTTTAACAAAGAAGGAAATTATGATATAGAATAAATGCTTGTTTTACAAAATACTTTTTATTGTTAATCTGCAAACTTATTAATGTACTTATGAGAAAGGTAAGAGATATAAATGAAAAGACTGATTGATCTTAATGGCATATCAACCCATCTTCAGTTATTTTATGTCTACAGGGGATTGAATTCATTGTACAGTTATGTTCTTATTTTTGTGTAGGTGTTTCTTAAGAGTTTTTTTTTTAATATACAGTTATATATCAAATATTCCTATTTAATACAAATAATTTGTACACAGTTGTATGGTTTCAAGTATTCCTATCCAATACAAATAATTTATAAGCAATTATTTTGATGTAATAATAACCATTTGTTAGCACAAAGTTACATAGTTTCAAGTTACTACTAATAATAATCATTAGTAAAGAATTATAGCTTGCTTCAAGTAACAATAAATACAAATAATTTACAGTTATATGGTATCAAGTTTTCCTATATAATACTAATGATTTTTAAACAGATCTATTTGACTCATGGATGGGAACCTAACAGGTACTACCATTCTGGGTCAGAGTGAACCTGGGAGAAGGCGCCTCTGGTGGTGTAATGGTTAGCAAGCTCGGCTAGCAAACCTACACGAGTGAGTTCGAGTCTCATTGGGTGCCCCTTTCATATGGCCTTGTGCCACATCTAAGCAAAAAAAGCTTAGTAAATTTCCAGAGTGAACCTGGGAGTAATGGCAGTGCAGAGGTGCACCAGATTTCCAGAACTAGAGCTTCACCATCAGATATAGTTTAGTGTCATACCTTGACAACACTTTTTGAGGGGGTCTTACTCCTCTCTAGTTGATATACTCAGAAGATTAGAAGTAAATAATGGAAAGGAGATACACTCAGCAGATTCTAAACCCCACTGATATGACAATAGAAATGAAAAGAGTTATTTCCCTTCTTTTAAACCTCATTTAATGCAATTTGAAATAATAAATTAGGAGCCATCCAAAAAGAAAGAAATTTCTTGATATCAGTAAAATCCTAATGACCATGAACATGAAACTAAATTAATTTTGTTTAGTTTTTAAAAATGCTTTGAGAGAATTAGAAACTCCACCCCCCACCCTAACTAACACTGCCCCAAATCACTTGTCAGTTAGTGACTAGAGGAGATGAAATATTATGAAGAAATGCTCTCAGAAGAGAGAATCAAGTGTTGAAACTATTTAATCATCCATTAATTGGACAAGCCTCATGTGAGTGAACAGCAGCTGGCACTCTCATCTGCGAAAGAAAAAGAGCTACAAAGAAATGCGATGCATCACCATAGACGGTTAAATGATATGATCATTTGTTAGAAAGTCATTCATTGGTAAGAGTTTTGGGAATCTCCAAACAAAAAATAAAGTCGATTCATTTCACACAATCAAATCAAAGTACATTCATATAAAAAACTGAGGCATTATGGTCACCACCAAAGAGAAATCAAAAACATCTCCAATGCATGCTGGGATAGATCAAGCTAAAAGTTTTTAGAAGAGCAATGATATTTGACTAGACGAAAGGATACACACATACATGTGCTGTCCATTTTGAGTCAAGCAGAAGCTGAGCAAAGTAGATGAAGCCAGACAAGGGCAGAAAAGTAATTTCCTTGCTTGAAACAGAGATACAAGTAGAAGATCAGTTGGAACAAATCAGTTCAGAATCAGCTTGTCGATTCATATCCGACCAAAGGTCATTGTATTGAATCCAAATGAAGAGTTTCTTTATCCTTTTGTCTCTCTCATACACAAACACATACATTTCAATATGTAGGCTTATATTTATATGTACGTATACAAATATACACATATATATGCAATGCCAGTAGGATGTCCATCTATTGTTCACTAATTCTTTAGGTTTTAATTATGAGATGGTAGACAAAAATCTGTGTGTATAAACCTCATTTGGTCAAATTAGCCTCATTTGGAACAAGCCCACTGGGGTAGGAGAAATTGCACAGATCAAACTCCCTAACAATGTCTTTTGAGTTTAACCTAACAATCTTAAAAAATAGCTTGTGCTCTATCCTCATATATAAAACAAGTATATATGTGTGTATGAAATATTTTTCACTGAAAATGCTGATGCTAAACTAATCTTTGGTTGAAGTGCTGTAAAGTGACATTAATTCTTGGCAGAACATAGATACTACATTCTGGTCATATGCAGAGGATCAAGAAACAACATTTTGATATTAGAGCACTCATACTCTGATTCTAGGCAAGAGTGCTAATCTATACAGTGGTAATGATCATTTTTACAGGTATTATGCCAGAGTAAATATATTATACATATATTGAAAAAGAGAGAAAAAGAAATAGATGGAAAAATTCAATGAATAATTCTTGATTCTTGATAAAGAAGTAACTGATAATTTTAATATTTTCAATATTTGCAATTTGTTATTGGGTGGAATGATAAGCATTATTACAAAATGGAAGTTTGATCAGATGATATGATTCCAAAATTGAAGTATTTTATCTTTTAATTACTAATTTCAGTTACTCAAAAGCTTTTTGCTTTCAATAGAAAAAATAATTTCTTTAAACTCTTGTCTTTCTGGCTGGAGACATTGACAAAAAGCAAAAAATAAATGGAGATAGGGAGAGATCTAAGTATGCTGAGATCAGTCAATCTGTTAATTTCTAATTGTTACAAATTCAGACACAGATATTTTGATAGATGAAAATAGCATATATTTATCTCTCACTTTAATGAAAAAGAATATAGTAATATATATATATATATATCTCAAGATATTTACTGGAATATTACAATGAATATAGAACTGTTCTATCAGAAATAATATAATGAAGGTACTCATGGCCTATGGCTATTGTTGTAATGAATGGAATAAGAGACTAGAGTTCAAATACCGGTCAAGGCACTTCACATTTCACTTCACACTAATACCCTTAGGAAAGGTATAAATCCATCCCTTCTCTTGCCAACAGGGAAATAATTGGGTTGACAGTTCTTTAGTCTTGATTTGGCAACCCAGTCTGAGAAGGAAAACTCTGAATTTAAACCAGCAGTACTTCATTTAAAAATTGACCTTCTGTTATATCCTGCCTGTGATTGAAGTGTTGGTAAATATGTACATTTGAAAATAATAAAGAAATTGTGGCCTGGTTGTATAGCATGTATATCTGAGCATGTTTATAGGAAAAATGCATGTAGTTACAACCCATAAAATGGGTCACTGGTGCCTTAACAGTTAATGGCATGAAAAATGAAATTGGCAGTCTGAGTTCAAATTCTGATTGAGACAGTTTGTATTTATTTTGTACAAATGATTTTTAGAAATTCATGAATCCATATCTCTTTCAAACTATAAGTAAATAGTGGGGCAGACTGGTTGGTTGGTTTTTATGGTATATATATATATATATATATATATATATATATATATATATATATATATATATATCCCAAATAGATATGATTTGTAAACAAATAGTTGGTAGTTAATATTTTAAACAAGCCAGAGCTCATTTGTTTGCACACAGATGATTTCAAGTACTGCTATATAACACTAATAATTCTATTTAATATTAACCACTAGATTGCAATCAGTTAAATGGTTTCAAATATTGCTATTTAACCCTAACAGTTCAATTTAACATCAGTCATTTGTTTGTATATGGTTAAATGGTTAAACAGTTTTATTTGAGCCATAGATGAGACCCTAACAGGGAGTTATGACAATGAGAGGGGTACTTCACATTCCCCAAAGCTTCAGGACTAAAGTCTCACCATCAGATAGTTGAGTGTGTGTGTTGGGAGCTTTCTTACCCCTCTGTAGAGGTGCAGTCAGTATATTCTACAGCCCCAGCCAATTGGTCTAAGCAAATTGGGTTCTCTCAATTTGTTTGATAACCAATCTAGGCAAAAGACAATCCTAAATTCAAAGCTAATTTGGCATGGGCCTTGCAACTCAACTTCATGAAATTTACTTGTTACTGAAACTGCAACACCATCCGTGATGTGATTAGGCAGTTGTCTGCAAGAAATTTACAGATTGTAGCTTAGTTATGTGGTTTACATACAATTATTACAAAGAAGTAAATATTTTATTGTATTTTACATGAAAATGCATCTCTTGCATTTATTCAAGCAATTTCACTTAAGAAAGAAGAAAGAGAAGTGGGGGAAGTAAAAGCAAACAAGTTGAAAGGAGGAAGAGAAGGAAATAATGGAAGGAGTAGGAGATGGGGGGAAGAGAACAAGAAAAATAAAGAGAAATATTGAGATGTACAGAGAGGGAAAGTGAGAGAAGAGAGATGTGGAGGGAGGAGAACAAATAAAGTGTGAAAGGGAATGAAAGAAGAGACGTGACTAATCTACACTGCCATAGAAATTTAACATTTTTTCTTCTGAAAATTCAATTTTATTTTGTTGCTGTCAACAAAACATCTGACATAGGAATGATAATTTATATCTAATGTTTTATATAACACATTTTTATCCATCAAAAGAAGTAATTAATCAGAGAAATCTTTAAATGTATTAGATTTTATTCCATTCCTAGATATAAATGTCCATTTGTAAAACGTTTTGAATATGTACATATGTTCCTTGGTTGAACATTATCTCAACCCTTGTTGAGTTATTGTTGGAAGTTGTTACATATTAAATGTTAATACAGAGAATAAACATGTAAAAAAGAGTTTTAGTTCCTGTTAACTGTTTGGTATCAAGTCCTGTGTTAATAAAGATTAGTAAATCCATTCAGCATTAAATCAAAGATTGGTAATTGCAGGAAAGATTAAATGGCCCACATGAGTCATTCTTTTTTATAGTAATTAGAAGATTGATTTTATTTATAAACAAATAGCCATTGATATTGCATTTAATCTATAACAGAATAATCTCATAGTTATTTAATGATGAAGTTAGTTTAAATTATATGGTTTCAAGTAACAAATGATGATAATCTTATGTAATGAATTATAGCTTCAATTAATTTCTTAAAACAAATAATTTGCACAATGTTATATGGGTTTAAGTATTCTTATCTTATACTAATAATACACAATTACATGGGTTTAAGCAAAAATTTGTAATTAATATTAATTATAATCATTTATTTGCACACAGTCATATGGTTTCAAGCATTCCAATCTAATAATTTTTAACAGTTCTCTTTAACCCATACATAGTACCCTAATTGGTACTGCCACTCCAATCAAAGTGGATTAGAAAGTAGTGGCAATGATGGGTGACATTAACCTCCCATGGAGCCTCACCACAGTTTCATGTTATACCCAAAACACAATTTTTTTTTAGAAGGGTCTTATACTTCTGTAGGATATGCAGTTAACATTTTTTCAGTCCCATTTCTGAGACATGCATCTTTTGGATAGTTGATTTCTCACGACGACTACAATGTGACCTGCTTCATTTGTTTGGCTGAGGGCTACTGTGTATAAATTATTGGCAGTTGAGTGAAGTGAGCTCAATTTGAAGAGTAGAAGACATCATTATAGTTAAATTAACCCAAAAGTATTTTTTGACAGTATCAATTAGAGACAATTATATTTATAAAATACTAGAGATTTTCAATTCATTACAACTTTTTCCATATAAAATCTGGCAACTAAAAGAACAAAAAGTCATGTATTTTCCCAACCCCTTTACCATGGACAGAATGCAAAGTAAAGTCACTTTTTTAGCAGAGTTTAACTGATTTGAATCCAGAGTTTTCCTTCCCCTAGACTGATTGCCATACCATGGTTAAAGAATCAGTTTACTCAACTATTTAAATAAAGCTAGAGAGAGAATAGTAGTAAGAGATTCTTAGAATGAAAATTAATCAAACAACATTTTCTGATGATAACATTTCTGTATTGAGATTTTTATAGAATCTTTCTGTTATCCTAAACTGTGTTTATTGAGTGTTTTTCCAAAGATAAAACTAAAATATTTCAGCATGATTTTTATTCTAAAATTCAAAATCATCTTTCATTCATCATTTGTGATTTAAACAGATGAAGACGGTATTCCATTAAAAACAAAAATAAGTGTATTTAACTCATATATTGGCTACATAGACATTTGACAAGGTCTTTAATCAAATAGCTAAGGGAAATATAAGACCACACTTTAAATAACTTTTATTGAATAACCTATAAATAAAACTTATGGGGGTGGACTGAAAAGTTCATATGATCATATCTGCTGTTGTTGACTTTTTGACCAATGGGATCCAAGCATGGCGACATCCATAGAAAAATGTATGGACTTCAAGGAGGACTATGTTGAACAACTACCTCATTTGGTCACATTCCATGAGTGTATCTCAGTCAGCTAATGAACTTTTCAGCTGACGTACAATAGAATTTGCAAAAATCTTTTTAGATTCCTTGAATTTTTCAAAAAAACATCCTTATCTTTCTTATTTTGATCACATTTAAATTCTACAAAATTCTATAAAAACTAACAGGTTACAGAGAAGTAAAAATTTAAGGAACCCTTTGAACCTGTTATACCAGGAGTACATTTTCTCCTACATTGTCACACTAGTTCACTGGTGAAAAGATCACACTCAAATAGCAGAGGGCAAATTTAAGTTCAGGACTCAAAAGGTTAAAAATCCATGATTGATGAGTTAGTCAATTGTGCCCCGTTGTATTAAGAATATGAGGCCACCTGGTCGGAAGGATGATTATATGGTCAGTTCTTGGACAATAGGTCAGAGGTTGGGTGAAGAGAAAGTAAAATGAGATGTACAGGCCACCTGGTCGAATGGATGATTATATGGTCAGTTCTTGGACAATAGGTCAGAGGTTGGGTGAAGAGAAAGTAAAATAAAATGTACAGGCCACCTGGTTGAATGGATGATTATATGGTCAGTTCTTGGACAATAGGTCAGAGGTTGGGTGAAGAGAAACTAAAATGAAATGTACTGCCCAGCATATGGATTGAACTTATTAGCTTCAGGTCATAAGTAATGTTTTTATTATATATCTGTTACATCTGTTAATTAGAATGGTTTTGACATATATAAAAGCCAATCGAGTTTCTTATTTTTTGTTGCATGGAGAATCTCTGCCACTTAGCTTTAACACCCGCTTTATTTTGCCAATTACTAGGAAAGATTGTTGTAGAGAAGAAAAGAGAACGCTAAGAAGTCAAAGGGAATAGAGTTTGGAATAGATAAAGACTATTGAAGTGGATGCAAATGTACTCATTTGCACTGATGTGAGTATTCACCAAGTGATTTTATGCAGAGATAAATGTTGATCAAAGAAGGCATGAAATCAAACTTTCCTAAAGACCATTATGCACAATCATTTTTTTCTAAAGCACAAAAGAATTTACTTGACTGGTTTTGTTATAATCACCTCCTTTAAAAAAAACCCAATAAAACAAAAAAAGAACAATGAAAGAGAAATGTTGAAGCATTTGCTTTGCATCATATATTTTCTTTCCAAAAGTTTCAACTAAATTTGTCCATGACTTTCGGGGGAAAAAAAGGCCAAAATCTGGTTGTAAGTCTCTTTCTTAACTTGAAACAATTTATTAAAACTCAGCCTATTGTGTACATGAAAGCCAAATGGTGTTACTATTGATTGACTTGATTCAGTCAAAAGTGAGTCAAAAGTTTTGCAATATTTTGGTAGATGCTTGTTTGTGGTGTGTAAAGTTGCATGACTGAAGCCGTTCAAGTTGTGGTAAGCAGCCACTATGGTTGGTAGTATTGTGGTAGTTGGCACACTGACATGTTGTGCATTGCTTCACTCCATGTATGATTTGAATGTGACACGGATAAATGTGCAAATAGTCTAATTCAAGAACTTATGCTATATGAGGTTGAACTTGGGTTGCAAGAACCTTGACAACCAGGCAATGTTAGGTAGGTCTAATACATGGATTACAAGGCATAGTTTGTCACCTTCACAAGCTCATTTAAAATGTTTAGTGCTGCTGAATTGTGCCTCACATTATCAAAATATTGCAAAACTTTTAACTCTTCAAATTACAATCAAATAAACAAATGACAAATTTTATTTAAACAGACTTCAACATGATATATTTCTAATTGGTTTCTAAATTTTGGAGCAATTCAAGATTGCAGCTTCGTGTCAAGTGTTTGACTTGATAATCCAAACTACTTACAGATGGCAGAAAATTGCTATTGCTTCTAACAGCATTTTCTCCATCCATGGGACTTTGAATAATGCCTTGGGTATGAAACCAACTTGCATCTGGTGGTGAGGCTCTACTTCTAGAGATATGGGAGTGTAGTGTACTACATCATTGCCATTATTCTCAAGTCTACTTTGACCCAAAGTGTTAGGACCTCATCTATAGGTTGAATTTCTCAGTATTTGATAGGAATACTTGAAACCATATAACTATATTGTTTTAAGAATATTTACTTAAAGCTATAATTATTTCTTAAGCATTATAATTATTCTAATCATTAGTTACTTGAAACCAAATAACTATGTGCCAACAGATTATTCAATCAAAATAATTACTTGATTCATGTAATGTATATAAATTATTCCTCATTTGATAGGAATACTTGAAACCATACAACTGTGTGCAAATCATTTGTATTAGATAGTTGTATGATATCAAATATTCCAGTGTGCAAAAAAAAAAAAAAAAACCTTTTTAGAAACACCAACACAAAAAATGTAAATATAAATATACAATCAACATAATTCCTTAACATTTAGACGGGTTGACATGCTGATCAAATCAGTCAATCAAATGGTATTTGTGAAAATTTAGGGTTCATGCCTTCGGAAGAAATATTTGAAAAACCTAATATCCTTTCTTAACATTTCTACTGAATAGAATTAAACCTTATGATTGATTTAATAAAAAGATAAATCACTGACTACACTCAGGTAAAATTTGTAAATTTTGGATTGGTTTGGTTTCCTGTTTAATGGCATATCAAATTTATGGATCATTTAATGCCAAAGTCATCCTTGTAGAAGAACAGTAGTGGTACTATTTAAACCATATCTGGCAGGGATAATGGATTTCATACCTTTCCCAAGGGCATTAATCCAAAAGTGAATGTAATAGCCTGACTGGAGTTTGAACTCATTTAATATAATATTGCAATCCAGAACAGTAACCACTATGTCACAGGGACCCACCCAATTTTGATAATTTGGGGTTTCATTGATTTTTGAGTCAACATCATGATATTAATTCACAAAAAAAAAAAAATCTTTCAACAAAAGTCTCAAATTGTCAAAAAAATTTCTTGTTTGATTGATGTCTGAAAAAGATAAGTTTTAATAAATTCAATGCAAACTTGATCCTGAACATTTGTTAATATTGTTTCAAATTATTCACCACTATTTTATTTAGAATGGACATCTGAATGTTATGAATGCTTACTGATTAATGAGTATAAAATCTTTTAAGTATTATTATTTATACAAATTTTAGAATATTTACAAAATCAGGTTTTGTCTGGTAAATATTTATTTTTAACAAGAAATATTTTCATCTATATCACTTGTTCATATCTTTTCATATTTTTTCTTTCTTTCTCTTCCCCTGTCAATCCATTTTTCTCCTTTATGGATGGTCCATACTCCCTTACGATCTCAGCCTCTCTTTCTCTCTCTCTCTCATCTTGCCTGTCAACACCACCACCACCACCACTTCTTCATATCTCCCTTACAATCTCAGCCTCTTTCTCTCTCCCATCCTGCCTATCACCACTACCACCACCACTTCATATCTCCCTTACAATTTCAGCTTCTCTCTCTTTCTCATCCTGCCTGTCACCACCACCACCACCACCACCACCACAACTTCTTCATATCTCCCTTACAATCTCAGCCTCTCTTTCTCTCTCTTTCATCCTGCCTGTCACCACCACCACTTTTTCATATCTCACTTTCAATCTGTCTACATTTCTGCTATAGATTCTTCACGTTTCCTTTTCTCTCAGCTGGCTTATTTACCTACCAAGCCATCAGCAATCATATCAGCAGAAAATATCCTCACACTCAAAGTAAACGTGAAGGTGTCAGAGTTTTTCAAAGTTGCAAGACTGAGGGTCACAAAAGTTCAAAATCAAGACAGCAAACTGAGGAGAAAAATAAAAATATACAGTTTTTCTGACATGCCACCAAATGTTGCCAAGTTTTCACATTTCTAAACTCTAATCCTTACCAGAATATTTCAAAAAATGCCCCCACCACAACACTTTTATAAATTGTTTCTATCAAGTGAATTCCATAATATGTAAGAATGCCTCTTGTGTATAAATTTTAGTCTTATTCAGAAAGACTTTGTAAAGGTCAAGGGAATCATTATTTTGGAGAGAGAAAATATTAGTAATTCACTCTAGAAGCTAATTACCAACTATAATGCATTTTTAACTATTTCAATGAAATTCCATGTAAATTTTAGGAGAATTCAGTCATACTGTGAAATTCTTTCCAAACCAATTGTAGGAAAGTAGAAATATTTGCAGAGTAAAAATAGTTATTTTGATAGGAGTATAAATATTTTAAAAGGAAAGGTCAAATTGAAATATAAATGAAATTGACCATCTAAGTATTCAAAAGTATAGAAAATAAAAGTTGTTCCTCATAAACACATTCTAAGGTGTATAATATTCAAGAAGTAGACCATAAAATTAAAAGCAAAAATTTGAATAACTTCTTTACAAATTAAAAAAAAATAGATTTTGCTTTGATGATTGTGCAAGTAAGCATTGAAATCAAAACATTTGTTGTTCTCATTGTTTGATGCACTTACAGATTAGAATGTTACATGTGTAAGGCCTTCAAGGGTGAAGATGAGTAAATTCAACTATTGTAAGAAGACTGAAAGTGAGTTCAAATGATGGATTAAGTGTATTAGGTAAGAAGAAACAAATTGAAGAAATCTAAAATATGTTCTTTTTGGAAGAATTTTGTGTCTTCAAGAAACAACACTATCAAATCAATATTGCTAACTTATCCATTTTGACACTAAACAAACAGTTGATGATCTATTGCTAGTTTGTCTAACACTTCACTAATAGGAACTGAAGATGGAAGAAGAAAATAGATGGAAAGCAGGAAATATAGATGATAGAACTAAAGGAATGAAAGAAAAATAACCAAAGAATAAAGAAAGGTATGGAAATCAAAGAAAGAGAGAAAAAAATCTAATGAAAGGAAAATTGAAGAAAAGAAGTGATGAAAAAAAAGATGGAAATGAAAAAATTAAAAACTAATCCAAAGAAAGAAAAAGTGTGAAAGGAAGAAAAACTGGAAGAGAAAAAATTGGAGAGAAGGAAGCATAACATTTTACATCAATTGAAGGAAGAACTATAAGAAGAAAATACACTTCCTCTTGAGCTAGCAAACCACTATGATCAGCTTCATTTGAGAAAAAGAAAGAAGTAAATTTTCTTTAAACGCTCTCTCAATGGTCCTATAAACTGGTTTTGTCACAGGGACACTACTCATATAGTATGTCTTTGGCAGGAATAACCTGGCAGGTCGACAACTGGTTTGAATTCAGAATATTTCTTCTGGACTGGTTGCCATATCAAAGTTAAAGAGCCCATCTTCCCAACTATTTACCCATAACTGGAAGGAAAATAGTTAGATTCATACCTTTCCTAAAGGCATTAGCACAATGGGAAATGCAAACAGCTTTGTTCAGGATTTGAACTCAAGTAGCTAAGTTCACTTCCAACAACCCTAAAAATGACATTATAAGCATTAGTCAAGACATGCTCTTTTGACAATGGCTTCACTTTCAATCAGAATTTGGTTATTACATAAGTTTCAGTGTATCAATGTTAACCTTTTATGTCATTTGAAGACTGTAAATATCTGAAAATCAAATAAAATTATAACTGCCTTCTTTGAATTCTTTATCATTATCCATGCTAATTCCTATCAATCTGTTCTGCTTTGGAATGGTTCTCTCACTCCAGGTTAATATGCTGATCTTGAAGGTTTTCTTCTAGCATGAAAGGGGATAAAAATATTGGTAACAAAAAAGTTAATGACAGAAGATCAAAGGAATGGTAGGTTAAAAGAAATATAACTTGTAAATGAAATAAATCTGATGATCATTAATTATAAAGATAAGACAAACATACTTGTCATTCATAAGCTGAAATTGCTAATTTGTGAGAACACTGTAATGTAGATCTAAAAGTCTTTGTTCAAGTTTGGCTATTGGCAGTGATATGTTCTATTTAATGTGAATAGTATTTTACTAGATTGGTTGGTTGATTCTTTCTCCAGTTGCAATGGATTGGAATAAACAAAAGTAATCAGTATACTTTTTGTCATCTAATAAAATAGCTTTGACCAAAGAATTCAATACTCTTTTGTTCGAGCCATCAACTTTGCACCATCATTGTTAGTCTTAATAAACTTTAAGTGACAATTCTTCATAGAATTTGCTTGAGACAAACAAAAATTAATAATCTACCTGAATGTTCCTACCCTAACATAGTGGTTAGCATGCTTGCTTTGTTAACCAATTTCTTATCAAAGTAACAGTAATCCATGCTAATTTCCTCAACTGTTGTTAATTGATCAATCTTAATGTCTACCTGTTTAGGGTTATTTTATTAGAGGTTAGGGAATGGCATTCGTTGTGCATTTAGATGTACATTGTTGAAGTAGGTGTTTCTGAAGAGTTTTTTTTTTTTACACATGGTCCAATAACAGATACTACCACAACAAGCAAGAGTGGATTTGGGAGTATTGACAATAAAGGGTTACTGTATAGTCCCAAAGTCTGGAGCCTGACCATCAGATACATTTTAGTGTCATATTCAGAGCAATCATTGGCAGCGGATACAGTCAGTGTATTCTGGGCTCCATCAACAGGGCAACTCTGCTATTATTTCCTTGTATCAAAATAAGTTCATTAAATAACTCGAACTTGTCTCATGTCTGAATTCATTGCTTGTTACTCATAGTTGATTATTGTACACAGGTCAAACAAAAATGTCAAGATTTTTAATGATGATTATCAGATTAGAGACACCTTCACTTGAAATATTAGAACAACATGATCTTAATATTCATTTGGTCATGATCTAGATTCACTTAAGCTTAATAAGTTTTTAGAGAGCATTATGATAGCTGAATGTTCAGCAAAATGACTTTATAGATATGAACAGACTGAGATGAATAGATAGATATGTAGATATAGTTATCTTAAGGAGAGCTAAGGTATTTTCTTCAACATGAAAACTTGTCTGAACACAAATAACTTTGTTGGCTCAAACCAATTCTTCAAATCTCATTTGATTTTGTAATTTAAAAAGATTTTTGTCATCATTTCCTGCCAATATACTTTGTCATTTTTCTCAGACTTTGTCTTGTTATCAGAATCTTTGATACGAGTTCAGGAAATTCTGATTCATTTTTTTATAATGATGAAAGATTAAGAAATAAAAATAATATAAATAGATAAATAAAAAAATGAAAACTGTAAATTGTCCTTACATTTCTTTTAAATTTTTTTTAGAAATATGACTATTCAAAATTCTTCAATTAGTTATTTTCATTAAGATTTATTTATTTAAGAAAATTAAGATTCTTTGCAAGGAAAAATTTTCAGTTGACAAATTCAAAAATTTATCACTATTGATTCTCAAATTAGACATTGGATTCAGAAAAGAAAAAGAAATTTTCTGAAACTATTTTTGTAACTTGAAAAGCCATGACAGTGGTTGAATAGAAAAGCCCTTTAAGTACAAATAAATTGTCTCTGAGGTGATAAACTCATTTTTGAAAAGCAATTTATTTACTTGAGGCTTCTTACAATTTTTCTTTGTTTTTGGTAGATTCGTTTTTATCTTTCATTGGATTGAAATTAAACCAAATAGATAAAGAAAACAGTTGCTGAATATTAGGAATATATTCACTTCTTACACACTGGAATATATATTTAAATAAACAAACACATACATGTAAATTCCCATTTTATAAATAAACACATATGCAAAATTAATTCACGTTCCTGTGATAAATGACTAAATCAGAAATAAAGCAAAAAGTGAATAGTTTTTATTTGACACCAGAATTGAAGGATTCACCAAAAGTTTTCATTAAATATCAGACAGGCCAATCATAGAGAATCTGTTCTCTATATTAAAAAGATTTTTTTTAGGTTACTTAAAAATGTAAGTTATAATTTGTTCATCTAGTTTTCTAGATTTCACTGCTTCAGACATTTTAAACAAGAGGATGAGATGGCAGAACCCAGGATGTAAAACTTCAAGTGCACATAAAATTTTTACATTGCTTTAAGGTTTTTGCTATTCCAAAAAAATATAGAAGACAAATTCTATAACCTGGTTTAGTCATGGGACACTCCTTATGCAGTTCGTCTTGAGCCTGGTGGAGCCTTTCCCTCTCCACATCTGGTTTTGAATTCAGAGTTTTACTTCTTCTAAGCCAGTAGCCATTTCAAAGTTCAGTCTGCCCTACAATTTACCCATTGCTGGAGGGAAACTAGTTGAATTCATACCTTTCCCAGGGGGGCATGAGCACTATGTGAAAGGCAAACAGACATGTTTAGCATGTGAACTCTGATAGGTGAGTCAACTTCATATGAAAAGGTTATGCCATAAGCACCTATAATTTTTACTCTTTAGGCCATCATTACAACATCCTCAAAAAAAAAAAAAAAATAGATTCCACAATGAAAACATAAAATTAAAAAGCTAAGAAATGATGGATCTTTTAAGTGTAAATAATGGCTGATGAATTTCAAGGTCTAAAAAAAAAAAAAATCATCACCATAGCTTCTCCTGACAATTCTTTGAAAGAAAGTCTGAATATAAAACACACGACCTTTTCTAGCATCAAAAATCTGCATCCTGGAGGGTTTGGTTTGGTTTTATGCCATATCAACTATTTTAGGTTATTTAATGTCGCATCCTCTTTGTATATATGATTTGTAAACATATTTTGTTGATAACGTTTCTAAATGAGCCTAAATTCATTCTTTTGCATGCAGTTAAATCATTCCAAATATTGCTATGTATCACAAACAATTCAATTAAATAGTCATTTGTTTACACACAGGTAAATGATAAAACAGTTCTATTTCTAACAATTCAATTTAGCATAAGCCATTTGTTTGCACATAGTTTAAATGTCGAACACTTCTATTTGATCCATGGAGTGGTAACTCCTGATCAGGAGCTACCACTCCAGGTCAGAGTGGATCTGGGAGCAATGGTAATGAAGGGGTACTACGTATTCCCCAAAGCTCCAGCCTCACTATATCCAGAACATTCGTTGGGGAGTCTTACTACTCTACAGTGATGCAGTCGGTGTATTCTACAGTCCCAGTTGAGTAAAGGAAAATCATTTTTCTACTTGACAATAATTAAAGGTCATAAATAAAATTAAAGATGTAGTGTAAAAAATAAGATTAACACAAAGTGTAAGATTGTAAGCAAATTTGTGCTCAGATATGAAGAGATGGACATTGGCCCAGCGGTTAGAGTGTTCGCCAATGGCCCGGGAGATCTGGGTTCAATCCCAGGTCGAGTCATACCAAAGACTTTAAAAATGGAACTTGATACCACCTTGCTTAACACTCAGCATTATAAGGTACGGTTCAAGGGTAAAGTGGAGCAATCCAGGGAATGGAGTAGCGCCCTCCCCTACACCTTGGTGTAGTAGCTATCGAAAAGGGAGCCTTCGGGTCACCCTCGACTATGGTCGCTAACTTTACTTTACTTACTTTATGAAGAGATTAGTTATCAAAAAAGCCAGCAGCAGGAAGAAAGACAAATTAACAAAATTCAACATCTCATTAAGTGAGTCGGGTATAACAAGATATTCTTGATCAAGCACTTGAACTGGGTTTTTACTAAGGCCACCATTGGGGTTGACTGAACAATGTCACTTACCTGAGGCAAAGTTGGAGTGGGGTATTCTGTGAATCTCAATAGGAAAGATTTTTTGATTCATCCTCTCTTTTAGTAGTTGGGGTATGAAGAAACAAATGTACATGAGAATGAGGAACCTTTCAAAGACACATTTGGTTGGCTGGTGTTTTATGGCATATCAACCCTTGTGGGTTATTTAATGCCAAATCATGTTCTTTTTTATATATCTGATTTGTAAGCAAATAGTTTGTAGGTAACTATATTTTTAAGTTCTTAGAGCTCATTTGTTTTCACACTGTTAAATGGTCTCTAGTATTCCTATCTAACACTGATAATTCTATTTAATGTTAATCATTTCATTGCACACAGTTAAATGGTTTCAAATATTGCTATTTAAGAGTAGAAATTCTTTTTAGCCAGTATTCCTATGTAACAAATAATTTGCACACATCTGTATAGTTTCAAATTACTACTTATAATAATCATTTGCAAATGATTGAACAGTTCTATTTGGTTCAATGATACCACTCAAACCGGTATTAGCAATCTAGGCCAAAGTGGACCTGGAAGTAATGGTAATGAAGAGGTACTCGATGTTCCCTAAACCTTCTGGACTAGAGGCTCATCATTAGATGCAGTTTAGTGTCATACCCAGGACTCATTGCAGGAGTGGGGGGGGGGCAGCATATTCTACCACCCCTGCTAATAGAGCTATCAAAGATACTGGAAAAGTCAGTTCCAACTAGAATCAAAAAACTATTCTGCATGTTGTGGTATTTTCACCTATTTCTACTGCTTCAGAAACTGAACGGAAAGAATAAAGTTAAGATGATTTATGTTTTTGTGTTTCTCTTTCCACATCTGATGTTTAGTCATCACTGACATAATGGTCATTGTTGTCCATATCACAATAGTGGTGAGATATTGAGAAATAGAATAAAGGATGAATTTGATTGATGCTTCCAGAAACTAATGGCTCTTCATTGCTCAGTTAGAACAGCTGACGTGTTTAGTCTGGGCAAAAAGTGAACAAAAGTTCAAATCTCATTGAAACTTTATCTTTTATCATTGTTTCTTACCTCTACTGTTTCTCACTGTTACAGAATGACAATCTAAGTAGCTGGCAATAAAAAAAAAAGCAACAAAAATTTAAGAAAGAAAATACTAAGTTTATAATGACTGAAGCTAATGTCTTAAATTCCAGAATGATTTGTCTTAACAGTATCTATATTTGAAATGCAACAACATTGTCACAAAGAAAAAGAAAAAGGCCCAAATGTCAAAAGCTTAAGAGAAACAATTGACAGGCTTTATTTGATGGAACAGAAAGTAAAAATAGCTATTACATTAAAACAAAAAACTTCAAATTCTACCATTCTTATTATTACAGATTATTTTGTCTGCCTCTAAAAGGGTTTTCAGGGGGAAAAAAAACAAGTCTTCAATTAGACCAGCAAATTTTATCAGCAATCTAGTTTGGCTGAATAGAGATAAAAATGCACAAACACAATTTTTATCTGGATTTTGAAATTTAACCTAAAAGGGTTTTAGTTGAGCTGAGGTTATTTCAAGTTACTACAGAACAATCATTTAGAATACAAGTTCTCTTATAAAAGATTCAGATTTTAGCCTGTCTAGTCAGAGACACTGGGGCTCTACTCCTGATACATTAAAGTAAGTATGAGTTGCCAGGAAAGTTAATGTGAGCATTTTCATGAGAAGTTATTTTTCATGGTTTTCTTTGATTTTTTATATTTTTTTTTTGGTATCTTAATGCAGTTGGAAACTTGCTCTGGGCTCTGAGAATGTTTGGAACTGAAAACCAATAATAAATGACAAAAGAAATCTAGAAGAAACAATAAAAATGTGAAAAGAAAATGGAAAGAAAGGAGAGAGAGAAGGTAGAGAAAAAAATAAAAAAATAGAATCAGTAGAGGTTGATCCTTTTTTTTTTCATTTTAGTCTCTCTACTGCCGACCATATAAAAATATCCAAAGGAAGAAGAATGACAACTCATACCTTCCAATTTTCTATAAATATTAGAATTTTGGTCTGAGACGACCTTATTAACTCATGTATAGTCTTCAGTCTAATGGTACTTATTCACATTTTGGTACATCTTTTACGTTTTTCATTCTCCTTCCTTTTAAGATTCTTTGACTAAGGTTTCTCGCACATATACACCCTTATATAAACTAGTGTAACCAATGTAACAGCATAAATGAAATTTCAAGTGTGTGTGTGTGCTAAATATCAGTTATGTTTTAATGATTGATAATAAAAGTGCTCATAGAATAACAGTTATCATTGTAAAAAGTGGACTTGCTTACCAGAGTTCAAAACCTGAATGAAGCTGTTTGTCTTTCACATTGCACTAATACCCCTGGGAAAGATATGAATCTAACTAGTCTCCCTCAAGCAAAGTGTAAATTGTAAGGCAGACTAGGCTCTTTAACCTTGGTATGGCAACTGTTCTAGGAAAAGGAAAACTAATAACCCTGGGAAAGGTATGAACCCAACTAGTCTTCCTTGAGCTATGTGCAAATTGTAGGGCAGACTAGGCTCTTCAACCTTGATATGGCAGCCAGTCTAGAAGAAGGAAAACTAATACCCCTGGGAAAGATTTGAATCTTACTAGTTTCCCAAGAGCTATGTGTAAATTGTAGTGCAGAGTGGGCTATTTAAACTTGATGCAGCAACCAGTTTAGGAGAAGTAAAACTGAATTCAAAATGAGATGTGGAGAGGGATGGGCTCCACCAGACTATTTCAGCTCAAGACACCCTACCTGACCAAATCAATTTATGGAATACATCTTCAATTTGCAAAGATTTTACAAGCAATATTAAATAAGTGAAGTGTCCATGACAAGAATCAATTTCTACTGAACTGGTTAGGCTTGTAATATTGAAACATTTGGAAAAGATTTCATGTTTCAAGAGTAAATATCTTGGTCTATTAGTTAAAATAATGGAAATGATGGCTGAACAATAATTAACATTTTTCTGTCTTCATAAGTGGATGGAATATAAAGTTAAATTGTATTTATTAATATTCTAGATATATATCAATCAGATATGTGAATTTTACCCAAGAATTTTAAGATGCATACATTTGTATACTGACAGAAAGAATGTATATTTATATATAAGTTAAGTAAAGTTAGCGACCATAGTCGAGGGTGACCCGAAGGCTCCCTTTTCGATAGCTACTACACCAAGGTGTAGGGGAGGGCACTACTCCATTCCCAGGATTGCTCCACTTTACCCTTGAACCGTACCTTATAATGCTGAGTGTTAAGCAAGGTGGTATCAAGTTCCATTTTTAAAGTCTTTGGTATGACTTGACCTGGGATTGAACCCAGGTCTCCCGGGCCAAGAAACTAAAAATGAGAGAAAATATACTCATTTGACAATGTGATATCCGAGAAACTTAAAATAATTCCAAAAATACATTTGTCAATAATCAATATTTAATTAAAGCAAAAAGGAAGATGCTGATCTTATTTTTTATCTTAGATTTATTAATGTCATCTTCAAAACAATTGGATGGGAAATGACATTTATTCCTTTTGTACAAGAATTTGTTTTAAATTAGATTAATTTTAATAAGAGAAATGAGATCACTGCATAAAAAAGAAATAAACTAAGATGCAGAAAGCGATTTTTAAAAGCTGCAGTGGTCCATTTATTTGAAGAATTATAAAAAATAATTACAAATATCTGACATGGTCAGGAAAAAATAAGCTTTTCAACAATTGGAACATGATGACTTAAAATGTTTTAAAATGTTTAATGGCATTATTAATTTTAAGAAGTGAATCTTTTTGTTTGCTAAACATCCAACAACTGAATTTAAGCCAAAAAAAGAAGTAATTTATTAACAAGCAAATTATCAATGTCTCTAAACTCACTGATTAAAGATTTACTAAAAGGAGGAAAAACAATTGAATTAATGACTGATATATTCATATATTTGTTCACATCTAACAGTTTATTTCTGCCTCCTTAGCATGTGTAAGTCAATCACAGCAAAACCCTCAAATATATATCACCTCAATGTTGTTATTGATTTATACCAATATATGTGCATGTGTTTTTATTGAAAATTTTCAAAAATGCTTACAAGTTCCTTCACATTCCTCCAAATCATAGAGGCTTTATAAAAAAGTTGCTTTCTAGCAACTATTAATGATTATTGGAATCTAAAATCTTTCTATGTCATCACCAATATTTAAGTGAGAAACAACTTCCGATTCCCTTTGGCCAAAACCAGAACATAAAATAAAAATGAAAAATACAAAAGGATCAAGTATAAGAATTTATCTTATATGTTAGTGTTTGGAATTCTTCTATTTTTGCTTGGCTATTGAGACTTTTCATCTGGTAATAATACAGGGTGGTAGAAAAAAAAGGAATTTTCTGAGCATTGAAAATAGCCTCTTCTTAAATTTCAGTCATATTTTCTCCAGAAGCAGACACATTGCTAACAGAGTAAACCACTGTTTTAAAATATATAATCTCTCAACTTTAAAAAGATGAATTATACCTAGATTGCAAAGATTCACCATGGAATTTCCACAAGTCCACTTGGTAACAAGTGTATTAGCTTTATTAAATTTTCTTATTACATGCCAATTGTTGAAATAATGATTTGTCTCATGACCCAGAGTCTGGCACATTTCTTAAAATTATTTTCCTTTTCTCGGCTTTTCCGTCTTTCCATTTGTCATATCGCAATGTAGACAACATGGGCTGGCAGAAGAGCAGGTTGAGGAGGCAGGCAGATTATTTGTATCAGTTTAGGAATCGGGTGAGAATAATGCATTTTAGTTTATTATTGATTCAGCAGTTTTGCTAAGAAAGTGATTCTGTCTTTTATAAAATAAAAAATTCATATACAAAAGATTAATCTTAACAGCATGTCTACCCGTCTTTGGTTACTTTAATGTCCTACCCTGGAAACCAAACAGAAGAAAGAAAACAGAGTGAAAAAATGTTGATAAGCTGGTTGATATAAAAATTGAAAGAAAATACTATTGTTTTAGAAAAAGTTGGTTATTTGTTGTTGGCAGTGAAGTTTCAAATGAATTCAGTCTGATATTTTAGCACTTCTTTTAAATAATTGAAATTCTCATAAATGTCACTATCATGTTGCACTATCAGCATGGATATTCCTGACCGTCTCTCGCCACACCTCCTTATCATACATTGCTTTCGGCAGATTCTCAGGATACTTATAACTGTAAGACTAGTTTATATGATAATCACAAATTTCACAGATTAATTAATTAGATTCTTTATGTTTATTAGCATAGTTCATATCACGAAAAATGGATCAGAACTTTTACTGGTCAATGGGTTCAAGATAGTGGCATCAGAAAGAACAGAGTATCAGTTGATGAAAATCCTTTCAAATCACTGAATAGTAGAAAGAAAAGCAAAAGAAACTGAAAAAGGATACAAAATGATGCAAGAAATACATGAGAGAAACTCAATAATGTAGTCTACCAAGTTATTACACATGAAAATAATCATAGACATTGATTTCTAAAATGTTTTACTATTGTTGTCAAAGTTCCATCTTTTATGAAAAATCAATTTTCTAAAAAGAAAATTTCGAAAAATTTTTTAAAAAATTGGAAATTTCTCAGAATTTTTTCCCTTAACATCCTAATTTGTGATTAGTCCTTTGCTAATGACATTTTGCTCCAACTAAGGTAATTTTGACTAAATCACTTTCTATGTGTGTCTAAGCCATTAAAGTTTCCTAAAGATTTGTGGTAATAATAAAAAATGCTTCAGTTTTTCACTTTTTTTTTGTCCAATACTGTATATGCAGGAAGAAGTCCTTCAAAGACAATAAAACTTTCACATGTTTTGAGTGAATTTCAGTTTGGTGCATTTTGCTAATGCATCTGTTTTAAGCATTTAGCAAAAATTCTTGTAGTTTAGAATGGTCAAATGCAAATAGTTCCAATCAATAAAAGAATTCTGCAGAGCCTGTTTTTATCCAACACTTGTCAGTTTCAAGCAGGGAAAAATCAAGAATTGATAAAGTATTAATAATCATATTAGTCTAAGAATGGTATCTTAACTAAAAAAAAATTTTAAATGTTGAAATTAAATTTAAAACATTTATTGATTCTTGTTTTTCTACTTTAATGATTAAATTTATTATCATTTATTTTGGATGTCTGCATCATCTATAGTTTTAGAACTAATTTTTTCATTCAAAGGTTATAAAATCAAATCTCAAAAAAGGCAGAATATATTCCATTATCTTATATGATATATTATGCAAATAGTTATAAATATTTTCAATTAAATTTGAATTATTTTCAATTACAATGTGGGGATTTTCTGAAGTTTTGGACATCAATCGTTTCTTTTTTTTTACAACAATAGTGTTTCTGTAAGAAAATCTTTACTAAATGATGATTGATATCAAACATTGTTTTCAAGCAGAAATATTTAGAGATCTTTACCAATACTTCTTGATATCATTGTTGGTTCTCCATAAAAAATGCTCAATTCATTCAGATGTAACTTTCACAAGACCTTCATGTACTTTGATGTATTTCTTTCTTTATATAGCCATGTCAGTATATACATAGAGATAGATAAATTATACAGTTTGCTATATTTCAAAGTAAAGAGTATTCAATATAGATGATAGAGCATATGTAAACCAAAAATAACCTGGAAAGTAAGAAAAATACTGCCAGCTTACTACAACACCTCACCACACTAATTTTTACCTCGAGGAAAAATAGCCATAATCCCCCTCCCAGAATGAAATAAACTTCTAAATATACAATTAAAACTTACATATATCCAAATGTAGGCATGAAAACAAATTCCTATAAAACCACTTATAAACTAACAACTGCAAAGACCAATAAAAAAAATAAATATTAAATAAGAAAATAAACAGATTTTATTTACATGGCTATATTGTTAATTTAAATAAGGAATTAACAATTCACAAAATAAATATAATATAACCATGTAAATAAACATGCACTATAAACTAGACTGGTTTGGTTTCTTTGTTTAATGGCATATTAACCATCATGGGTTATGTAATGCCGAAGCTATACTTATTGAGGAACAGTAGTGGTACTATTAAACCTATAAGTGGGAGGATAAGGGGGTTCATGCTTTTCCTTAAGGGCATTAGTCCCAAAGTGAATGTAATAGTATGACTAGAGTTCAAACTTGTTTGAACTGATGTCACATTACAGCATGTTTACCACTCCATCATGGGGACTCCCCCCCCACTCATAAACTAGACCGCTCTTCTCATTATGCCCAAACAATATTATAAAAGGATACCCACCTTGCTGTAACTTTTGGTCTGATGGTTGCATTGGTGATAAACTGAGTCACCAAGTGCTGTTGGCTATGTCTATGCTATCCTAACTTAATATATATATATTTTGTCATAGCCTAATAATGCTATTTACTGATTTTCAAAACCAGAAGACTAGCAAAATTATGCACTGCTGAATCACCATCTATATGAATAAGCAGCTAAAAATCAGACTCACCAGTTGGTACTGCCCAGCCTTGAGTGAGAAGGATTAAAGTGTAGCACTGTACCTGCTGTTATACACTGTTTCAGTGGTTCCTGCCTTCTTCCAACTGCTCCCATAGCCCATTACTATTACTGTCCTTTTTAGGGCACTCCTCTTACCACAATAACAATACTTTTCAGAGCTCGTCTTCCTATTGCTGCCCTTTTCAGGGCAAGTCAATTCCCGCCCAGGGCAGACACTGACCAATTTGCTGCTCATGCAGCCAGTTCTAGATTAGCAAGCTCAATGCAGTGACCACCCTAAGTAGCCGACCACCAGCCTAATTCAGCTACATCCAGTGTAACAGATCAATCAGCCCAGTGCAGGGATGCCTAGAAACTTGGGGCACATTTCCTGGCTAATGAACTGCAAGCCTTAAGCACTGATGACACCAGTCAACAAGTGATAGACATCACTTGGACCACTGATGACTTCACCAGTAGTCCAGTAAAGTCTAGCAACTCATGTTGAATTTCCTGGTCAACAAATTGCTCGCCTTATGCACTGACAACACCAGAATGTGAGCAATGGACACTGTTCGGATCCATAATGACTTCATCAGCACACTCACAGCTAACTCTGACCAAACCCTGGGATAACTGTTGATTCAGCCACCAGCACATTAACCAGATTAACATATCTCACACTTTGGCCATCTGCTGACCACCCGGCCACAGCTTCACCAGCATGTCTCACTATCTGGCCATCTGTTTCACCAGCAACCTGTTCCAGTATCACAACAGTCAAGAACTATTTAGCAATTGAGTCTAAACCTTCAACATAAATAGAAATTTCCATCAAACATTTTTCTTGTCATTTCTTGCCAAATAAAAATTGGCTCATCTAATATATCCTCCCACATTTTGTTGCCCTTGCCTTTCCCGTGTCACTTAAATTTTTAAAAGTTTGTGGGTTGGCTACCATAGACAGGCTGTATGAGTATATATATATATATATATATACACACACACACACTCATACAGTACTTTATTTCATGTAGATTACAACATTATTCCAAAGACTGTAAAACTTAACTGAAATGTTTATTTTTTGTTCTTCCTCCAAAATTTTTATAAGAGTCAAATCTATAAATACCAGCTACTGAAAATAATAATGATAGTTTCTTTAAAAGCAGACGGTGTTCTTGGGTTAGTATAACAGGCAAATGGCAAATGAATGGTGCCAGTGACTGCTGCAAATCATTCCCTTTATTCCCCTTAAAAGTTGCTAATAACAAATTACTAGCCGTCATTCTAATTACCTCAACTCCCAAGAGCTCACTGATATATATATGTATATATATATATATATATGAAGTAAAACTTAACAGATAAGTTCAATAAGAAATTTATTTCAACAGACCTTTTTATTAAAAGGTCGTTTCATCAGATAGTTACAATATTTGAAGGAGATTTTTTTGTTACACCAGGGAATACTATCATCCTTGAGTTAGATGTTTAAGTAATTATATATGTATATATATATATATATATATATATATATATATAAACAAAAAGAAAGAAAGCATCTTGGCATACTAACAAAAATATTAATCTTATAGATTATGAATTAAAATTTTTTTATTTATTAACAAATCTAATTAAAAATATTTTTCTTAAATTTTTATACTTTTTGATAATTTCATATATTTTTTTTTAAATGAATTCCTGTTTTATTCAAATTAAATCTTATTACTTAAATTGTTTCTAGAAAAAAATGTTTCTGATAATTATTACATAACATAATAACAACAATTAGATTTATATATAATTACTTAAACATCTAATTTAAGGTAAATTGTATTCCCTGGTGTAATGAAGAAATCCCTTCAAATATTGTGACCATCTGATGAAACATCATTTTAATAAAAATGTCTGTTGAAATAAATTTATCATGGAACTTATCTGTTTAGTTTTACTTAATATTGTTGATATATTTGCTCTGCATGTGAGTATTTTTATGTATTTTTGTATATTCTTATATATTAATTGCTGTGCATTGAGCACTCTATTTGAATATATTAACACCATATATTCATTATGAATTGTTCCTTTTAAGTCTATTTATAGACTTTATCTATATTGTATATATATGCATATATATAAATATATATTTTAATTTACTCAAGAATCTAGAAGTGATTTTAATTTTGAAAGATTCTTCTCTCTTTTGAAGCTGTGATTGATTATCATTGGAAGTTTCTTACCTAATTTTGATGCACATTCAACAAGTAAAATGCTCATCTGTTGTCCAACATTTCATAATGACAACAAATTTGGCAGTACTTACCTGAAAAGAAAAAGAAAATTGATTAATTATAGTGTTCAACATTTTAAGAGAGTCTAAAAATATTTGTGGGGCTTGAAAATGAAATTAATCTATCACATAATGACAGAAAAAAAAACTTCGTTATAAAAAATTTCTTTGAGAAAATGAGCTCAAGTCATGATGAAGACTATATGTAACCTGTTATCTTACAGAAATGATTTCATAAAAATGTTAAAATTTCCATTTACTCTAATGCTACATTTATAGGGACATGTTAAATACTAAAACATATATAAAAAGTAAGAGTCAAACATCTTTCCGTTGTACATTTAATGCATAAAAAGAAATGGCAAATATTTCAATATCAAAATTTAAGCAGTTTTATCACAAACATAGATACTTAAAATGCTTTAATTTGGTTCATAAATTATCAACTTATCATAAAATTGGCCATGTTGAATACTGTCTATGACAGCACTAAGACAATAAAAGAATAATAAGACAAGATATGATTGAAACTGTGTTTAGGTGTAACATTTCTTTTATACAGATACTACATTCTTATTGTTAGTAGGTTATAAAGAAACAAAGAGAAAAAGTCACATTATGGATAAATAGATCTGGATTTCAAATAATAAACAGGATGTATGAAGTAATGAGAAAACAAACAGTTATAAAAGATGTGAGAAGATGAAAGGAAGAAAAAAAGGTCAAGAGGAATCAAAATTAAACTTGACATTTTTTATTTTGGTTTATACATCTATTTAAAATTTTGAGCTTAATCGTAATTTTTAATTGTGAAACTCTCCTAAAATTACTAACAAATCAAATATCTAGAGAAAAGAATCAATAATGATCTATGGCTGATTGTTTGTCAATATTAAATGAGTCAGTACTGAATAAATGTCTACAAATTATGAAGACTTAAGTAGATTAATTTCTGACAAATATCTTTACTTAGCATCTTCCCAAACTGACCATTTAGACAATGACAGTTTCTCTAAAAGGTTTTCACAGAGAATCATTGTTTCCTTGATGATTATTTCTGCACACTTAGCCTGATAATCCTTCAGATTATGGCAGGATATTCTGTAAAGCTCTGATATAATCTTTGGTCAAAGACTTTGAATTGAGAGTCTTGTATTCTGAAGATATAATAACCAATAACCATTTAACAGTAATTCCCTGCCAAGCAGAACATATTGTCATTTGATAAGACATATGGTAGCAATCAATATTACAATAATGATACTAATACTCACATTCCTCCATACACACTTACATGAGAGAAAGGGACATATAATGCATTCCAATTGGCAACTTCTAAGGGAAAATTTGCCTTATTTACTGAAAGAGCCTCTTATATATTAAGGGTAGGAGGTAGAGTTTGATTCCTATTTAGTATATTAAGCTTGGTTCACTCTGACAAATGAAAAAGAACATTGTCTTCATCCAGTCTTTCAAGAGGTACTTAGGCAGCTTTTAAAACCATCATTTAAAATCCTAGATTTTTACCGGTGTTCATATTTACTAACCCCTCCGCTCAGGCAGGATATGACACAAGGTCAATTTTTAAGTGGAGTTTAACAGGTTTGAATTCAGAGTTTTCCTTCTCCTAGACTAGTTGCTTCACCAAGGCTGAAGAACCTAGTCTGCCCTACAATTTACCCATAGGGTATTTGTGCTATGTGAAATGCAATTAGTCTCGTCCAGGATTTGAACTCGTGTCACTGTGTCAATTTCCTACGATGATAACCATTACACCACGGGCACCTCCTTTTTACCGGTGTTACAAACACACCAATGTTTGGTCAAAAATATCAAATTAGCCAAACGATTCTAAAGAAGGAAGAAAATTTTCACTTTGAAATTTCACTTCCTCGAAATAAGACAAATTCTATCGAAAAGTACAAGATTCCTATGTAAACAAATCCTCGTTCATGTGGCCCAGCAGAAAATGTTTTAGAATTAAGTGGATCCTGGGTGATTCTACATCCTGACTGAAGTTATTAAGCAAATCACATAAACCTTGATAATTCCAATCTGGTTTAACCAATCAGTTTAGATTCCCAAACAAAGCCCTAATTTAAATTTTAGGTTGTATCAATATGTTTTAATAAAATTATTTGAGGCATAAAAAAAAAAAACTGCTGTCGAAAGTTATTAGATAAAACCAAATAATCACATTTTACTTCAATAAAAATGCAATAAAATTATCAAAAATTGATCAACATCTATAATAGAACAAATAACAAACACATATGATAAGCGTTTGTATCATCAGCATTTTGATAGAGTGATCCTTCTCAATAACAGCTTGTAATCTATCATCCTTTGATTTTATTAATATTTTATTTTAGCAGGTTCAATTTCCAACGTGGTAGTTTTAATTGATTCCCATAGGTCTACTGTGTTGTTATTTTGTTCACTACCTTTATATAATTTCATTTTTACAATAACTTTTCAACCAAATTCAAATCAGAACTTGATGGTGGCCATTCCATCAACTACTTTTCTGTATTTCTCTTATGCTTAAAGAATTCATGGATAAGCTTAGATACATGAGAAAGAACATTGCCATGCATAATACACATATCACTTTGAAACTGTGAGACTGAGACTTGTTCCATTCAAAGGAAATTTTGTCCATAAAATTGCAATTGTTAACAGTTTAAATCCTTCATTGACATTGAATGGCCCAATAATAGTTTGGTTAAAAAATCAAGCCCATACCATCATACTGATACCTTCTTGTTGCTTTCTTTTAGCCACAAGCATGCCAAAATTGGATAAAATCCATCCTTTGTCTCATCCATCTGGTCAAATGTCACTGGAGATTCGTCCATGAAAATTACATTAGAAAAATCAATTTCTTGGATCAATTTTGATGCTTTAATATATTTGTTCTAGTGAGAGGATGATCCCTTGGAGATTTTTTTTTACAAATCCCAATTCACAAAGTATCCTATATCTTTTGTCCTTTTTGATTTCCTCAAATCAAGCCTTTTCAAAGTTCTAAGTGCTGGTCAAAAGTGATTATTTCATTCTCACTTTATGTTCATATAGAGAAAGCAAGTTTTTAGGCCTTTTCCTCAACTCTGGACTTTCAACTTAGTAAGATTTTTACAGTTTTCTTTATCATTTGATGATCTCCGCAAAGCTTCTTGATATCTCGGATGGGTTTTGACAGGGTTAGGGGACATTCTCTCACTCTATAACTTAGTTTTTTTCTGTTTTTCAGTGTTCGTTAGATCCTTCCCTTTACTCATGTTTCAACTTATGAACAAAAAAAAAAAAAAAAAAGATTTGATTAGATTTCAGAGGTTTTTAGTTAATATTAGTTGAAACTGCATATTAACTTCAGTTAGTCCATTTTTTTTTCAAATTCCAAATACCACAAAAGCTAAGCATAAAAAATGGCAGAAAATTAAGTTGAACATTTTACTAAAAGGTGGAAATGAATGAGTTTGAAATTGACAAATATTTGGTCCAGAACTTTTTAAGATGTTGAGGTTTATTTGAGTTGCAATATAATTTCATTTAGGTAGTAGATACCTGAAATCATACATTTAAACTACCAAAATTTTCATTCGCAGAAGAAAATGTTTATTTAATGGGCTTATTGTAAATGCTGATTTGATGATAATTTAAACTCTCTACGTAATTTTTTGAGAATTGTGACAAATCTTTTTTTACCATAGTGGAAGAAAATTTGTTTGATGATACTAAAATATTTTATTGTTGCACTATTTGTCATCAAGTTATTTTTTTATAAACAAATTTTCATATAAATAAAGACACACATTTTTTTTAAAACTGAAAATCTTCTCCAACCCTATGTGTATATACTCAATGTCATTTCTTTCCAACAATGAAAAATGTATTCAAATATAATCATTAAGCAGAATTTTTTTCCGTGCATCATCTTGTGACTAATGAAAGATTCAGGGTCAAAAATATAACTTCTGCTCTTGGCTGCATCCAGAAAACTGTTGACATCATTGATTTGGATTGAAATCTACTTGACTTGACTTTTGTAGATTCTACTTGTTCTTTTTCAATATTAATGTTGATCCATATCCTGCTTTGCACAACTAATAAGTCCACTCCATATTTTTGATCTTTCAAATTGTCTCAATGCAATCTAACCATCACCAACTCCTCATCATTGATTTTATTGATTTAACTGTACTAACATTAATACAAGCTCTAATCAGGTTGATACAAGAGGCATATTGTGCTGTTAGTAGCATGTTACAAGTTGGTATGCACAAGCATATACAAAATTTGCTAACCTTACTTGATTTTTCATTGACCAGCCAACTTTCATGCTTCCTAATCATAAAGTGCATTGTGAACATTAGGTGATTTTTTTATGTCTATCCATCCTGACAAAATTTTAAATTTAAGTAGACAGTTCATGCATCAGTCAGTTACTAGAACACACCTGAGAAAAGCCAGCAATAATATTACAAAAAACAAAAAATGAACAAATAGGTGATTAAAACAACAAAGATGAGAATATTAGTTGAAAAACTTCTGGAATAATTGTTTTTATAATATTTTTCAGAGCTGGTTTTAACTTTAAATCAATCATAGGCAAACAATGACTGAATGAATATACAGGTTTATACAATACAATGGTTCATGAGAGTTTCTTTATATGATCCACTTATCCCATAATATTCTTCAAAATATACAATTCAAAAATATGCTAATTAGTCAAAAAATGAACATGAGTGATTAATTTATGAAATTTATAGATTATTTGGGTTTCCATATTAAAAGAGAAAAAAAATTTTATTGTTAATATTCAACTTTTTGAATATTAAGTGTTTTTTTTTTATCACAGAAATTGAGATTACAAAACTATAGCAAAATGAATGTATGTGTGTGTTTTTCTTCTTTTTTTAAGAATGATTCTATCACTGGCATTTTAGGGGTCTTAACATAATCCTAGTCACAATTATTGGCACCTATGAAATTTCAGATCATAAAAAGAAAAAAAAAAAAAAGAAATTAAATAAACATAGTGGAATAAGTTTGGTCAACTGACAACTCATTGTTAATAAGGAACTGCAAATAATAAAACAAATTTATATAAATTTGGTTATTATCTATTAATTTCTAAATATATAGCAAAAAAAAAAGGAGAGAAAGGGTGTCAATAATGGTGATAAAGATTGTACATGTTCATATTTGATAAATATGTGAGCTATTCATAATTTTTCTTTTCTTTTCTGGTTAAGAGTTAAGATATTTTAGAAACTAGTATTGCCTCACATTTATGAACCCAGTCCAATTTTTGCTTTGCTTTCTGAAATGAAGAATTTCTTCAGCAATTGACCCTTTTGTTCTTAAATGTTGCAAACAATTTAATAACAAACCCTCAGCTGGGAATGGCAGTCTATTTCATATAAACTGACAGTAGACATCTTATATTTTTTGTCATTATTTGTAGCCATAGAGTTAAGCATTAATTCTACCAAAGTTTTTTTTCTTCCATCTCACTGGATTTTCTTTGTTCAATTAAAAGTTTTAGCCTCTGACTTTTTCCAAGATTTTTCTCATTAGCAAAGTGTTAAAAAAATCTGTTTCGCTCGTTGAGTAACTCACCACCATGTTTTCCCAGTTTTACTGTCATAATAAGCAAAGATGGCTGTCTGTTCAGTTAGCCAAAATAGGCAATTATGCAAAAAAAAAAAAAAAGGAGCCTCTTATTATCCGATTTGTTTACTTCCAATATGGACAATTCCAAATGAAATCTACTGCCAGTGGGTTGCACAAGAACCATGGTAGAAATTAATTGCTATGACAGAAAAACATTAGACTGAAAGCAAGGAGAAGGGCATTTACTTCAACTTCCTTAAGTGTTATATGAGTAATACTCATTCTTATAGCACATGTTTATAGGTTTATAACAAACTCCTAAAAAGTGGAGCATGTAATAAAAATTCAAAGTATTGTATTAAAGATATTTTATCTTGTAAAAAATTTAGACTACTAGATTTCAATCTTACCAACATTGTAGTTGTTTTGAATTTTTTCTTCGATTAAATTTCAGGGTATAGCATATCTTTAAAATGCTTATTGAACATGTTCATTGCTATAGATTTGTCCAAGCAACACATCAATTTAATGTTACAGATAAGTTAACAAATTGTATGATGATGCATTATTATTTCCAGAAAATAGCAGAACCTCTTTGTGCTAACAAAAAAAAATCACATATTTACTTTGTTGATACTACAAATACCGAATATTTGTATAAATTTGTGCCTTATGTATACATCCATGTTATAAGATATTTTGTACACATCTAAATTATCAAAACATTTAAACACATGTCTGAGATATTCTGCTGCATATATTAGTGGATCTGTTGGAAAATAAAACTGTTAAACATGCAATGGAGAAGGTCTATTTTCATCAACATTTTTATTAGAAAAGTAGACACAGCAGTTACAAACTTAAATGTCACCATCAAGACATGCTAACAGCATAGATTATCTTGAGTCACTCTTTCCCTCCATCCCTATTGGTCATCACTCTTGGTAAGTGCTTGGAAGGTAAGTGGTCATGCTGCTGCTGTTTTTTGGGGTACTGCTTCCAGGATTTGTTCAAAACAGCATCCAGCATCCTTATATAGTTCTCATCTAGTCTTTTCTCCAGGTGTTATGTTAAAGTCCAAGAAGAGAAATCATACAATAGTACTGACACAGCTACATCTTGGAAGAATTCCTGTTTCATTTTATCCGAGATGAGATTTCCATACGATCATTAACCGTCCGTGTTTTACCTATGTGTATGTTGACTTTCAGTCAATGAAAATAACCATGAAAAGATATCATAGTTGAATGATTTCAAATCTTAATTCTCTCTCAATGTATATTGAATAATGAGAATAGTTAATCTCAAAACTTCAGACTAAAATTTGAATTATATACAAATGTTTGAAAGTATAATGTTTCAATTATTTTTCAATAAATTTGTGTTTCCTTCTGAGAAGTAGAGATTTAGCATCTATATTAGCAGACCAATAATCTAAACTGTAGAAAAAGAAGCATGTCGATATTTTGTCCTTGTTGGATAATGAAACGTCCAAAGTAAATATTTCAGATTTTAGCCGACAAAATATAAAATAATCAAAGAAAAGGAAATGTACAAACAGAGTTTAATGCAGCCAGAGAAATTTCTAAAAAAAGAAAGCAAATAAAAAATAAAAATTATATATATATATATATATATATATATATATATATATATATATATATATAAGTAGCTCTCAGGTCAGAAAGTTTTTCATTTTGAAGCTGCTCTTTGAATTGTTCTCACTTTTGAGGATCTTGGATGGGAGGTGATATGGAAGGAAGAGATCAGTGAGAAAGGCACTGCTTTTGGTAAGGTGCATGACATGACTGATATGATTGTTTAGAAGATGCTTGATAGACCTTTGTTAACCTATAAAACTCCTCATATGATAAAAAAATATTTCACTTGCATGAGCAATTGTCTGTGTCAAAAACTGATTTGCATCCCATATAACCCAGAAATAATATATATATATATATATATATATATAGTCAATGACGAAATTATTTGTACACCCATGAATTAAATCGTCGTGGTCAGTTTCTATTCTACCTATTTTTATTTAAATAACGTTGCATTGTGCGAGTACTTACGCTGGTGCCCATCGTATCCAAACTTTTGGCGATGTCTTTCAAAATAACTCTTGGCTTTATATTAAACTCGCGACACAGTTTTCGTACAGTTCTCGGTGACAATTTCGGTTTTCTTCTACGCTTGGACAAATTCACTGTCGTGCCAAACTGAGTAAACTTCTTTATAACGGACTGTACCGTAGATCTAGGGATAGTTAACCGGGTTGAAATAGTGCTGTAACTATTTTCCGACCTGTTGCAGTAAATAATTCTCTTTCTTAAGCCAACACTAAGCTCCTTTGTTTCCCCTTCGAGTTGTTAACATAATAACAGTGGTGACACTATGCACCACGTGATTTTTTTTAGCTGGAATTGTCACAAATATTCTGCTGAATAAATAGTCTAGAAGGCTTCATCGATAAAATAATCAAGTAAATTACTTTATTTACACGAATCAATGAATTTAAAACAATATTTTCAACTATATGAATAATTTTGTCTTTTCCTATGTTGCATAATTTGCCTGCCAAATTTGTTGTATTTAACCTATTGTTCTGATAATTGAATTATATATTACTTTTTTGTGCTTATTAACATAAAAAACCTGGCATCATACGGGCATTAGATTTAGAGAAACAGATATGTATACAAATAATTTCGTCGTTGACTATATCAAAAGATACAGAGTACCTTCACTCTCGTCCCTCCCCAAAAGACTCAAAAACAATGTCTACCTTGAAACTACCGAGGGAAAAAGGGCCTTAGTCCTCTTCAAAGCTTCAATGTACTCTCCTTGATACTTCATGCACACATCCTAGTCTGCAAAATCCTCTGTAGAGATTACCATCAGCTAGTGCATAGAATTCCTCTTAATCTCATCTATAGTCTGAAATCTACCTTTCGAAAGCAAGATTAATAGCGTGCTGACCGAATGGACTGTTAAGATTCAAAATGGTTGAATATTTTTCCGAACTATAGTTCAACCAATGATTTCCTGTAATTGTTGTCCACACGCATTTAATATTTTCAAGAATTCAGTTAGTTGAAGGCTTTTCAGAACATAAATCGAGTTGATTTGGATGTCCGCACCACAATTTTATCCAGGCTGCAAATAATCCTTAAAATCATTCTTAATCATTCAAATAGTTTTTGTGAATGAATGTCCAAATTTCCGGCGAAACCTGAAGTAAATTTGCTGTGAATGTGTCAATTGTCCCATAAAAAGTTTCACCAAATGGTATCTCACTGTTGAATTAGAGACTTCATGCATGAACAGTAAGGCCCTCCTTTACTGTTTGCTGAATTACATAAAGGCCACACAACTGGTTTTCCAGATAGTCAAAATGGTGGGATACTTTCTCGACATGGAGGCGCTCATGGTGTAGGAAACGATCACAGTGATCCGAGTTTAAATCTTGGACAAGGCTGTTTACATTTCACATAGTGCTTATAGCCTTGGGAAAAGTATGCATCAAATTATTTTACTTCCAGGTATCGGTAATTAGTAGAGCAGACTAGGTTCTGGGTAATGCAACCAATCTAAGAGAAAGAACACTGAATTCAAATCTGTCAACTCTGCTTAAATCCTGTGTCATATCCTGCTCATATAGAAGGCTTGGGTAAATCCATAATTTCCTGGCAAATCTCATACACACATGCTTTAAAAGTTAATCATACCTTGAAGTCTTTGATAATATTGTGACGGGGAAATTGACTAAAATCCCTAAACGGGACTTTATTTTCGCACGTGTGAAGACGGGGCAGGTTGGCACTTGATCCCCTACAGAAATAAGTCCTGTTCAGAGTTCTTTTCTCAGGCAGATAAGAACTGGCATATTACGTGAGGGAATAATTTAGGGCCAGACTGACCACCGCTGGCAAAGGGGTCCAAAATTTCACACTATCACACACCCACCAGGCCGCTAAACTTCTTTCCCTTAGATAATAGAAGAATACGGGCCTATAGGTCTTAGTTGTAATAATATTAATGTTGTTGTAGTAGTCGGCAACTCCGGTTTCCCGTGTGATACTTTAGGAATTAATAGGACAGTTCTAAGCAAGATAATATAAGGCGAATAGAAGCTGAAAGGAAAGCATGGAATAATAACATAGACCACATGGTAAAAATGAAAATACATAGGTTCTTTACTACGATTATATACATATATATGTTCAAAGTGTCAAACACATATAATAGGATAGTCCATGAATATAAATGTCTTTTCTTGGCTTTTATCCTTTTTCAAATTGAGAGAGAGAGTGGTAACAAAATTTGGGTGTAACGGAAAAATGTCCCAAAGTTACTTATCTTATTTTTTTGACGGGGTTCCACTGGAGAATTTCTCTTCTTTCACGGGCTAATAGACTTTGTACTGTTTTTAATGCTGGCTTGAAGGATTTTGGAGTTCTTCGTGTCTCAGTCTTTTTGTCTTTAGCCCGGAGTAAAATGGCTATCGTCCGTCTGCCACGAGACTTGCTCAAAAACTTCCTTTTTTGTGCCTTACTTCCGCTGAGGGGAAGGGAACCCCACTTCCGTTTGGGGCCCCCGCCAATCATTTGCTTCATTTTTCTTTCCCCTTCCGATGTCCGGCGACCCAAGGTCACTTAAGTGCGAACATCTGCGTGACCCACATTCTCTCCTAACGGCTATTTTTGACTCCTAGATAATGTTAGTTCAACGGGGGGGGGGAGTATCATTCCCACCTCCTCGTCTCCGTGAGCCATCACGTGACAATATGATGTAAACGAAAACATATTCAACAAGATTATGCACTTGAACGGTTATACCTTAAATAAAACATTTCCAGACAAATTGCACAAAAAAGCTAAATCAAATATCCACTGTTTTTACCAGATTTGATTCGACTTAATTTTCTTGAAAAACAAGATCCAATAATTTGTAACATTAAAGAGTGAAATAAAAAAGAAATATGGATTTGCAAGAAGTTGACATTAGCGAATCATTGTTTTAAGGATACCATCTCAGTCTTGTAACAAAAAAGGACATTTTGAATATTTGAGAAAATGATTTAATTTATAAACTTTATTAAAACACTCCATTTTTTTCATGAAGGTCTTTAATTGTCTTTCAGTCACCATCAAACCTTCTGTTTACTAAGTGTGGACATATATTTCTGCACAAATTTTCAGGCAATCTAATAGACCTTTTATATTGTGTGACAAAGAAAATTGTGACAGCAAATTGACTAAAATCCCAAAACGGGACTTTTATTTTCACACGTGTGAAGACGAGGCAGGTTGGCACTTGATCCCCTATATAATAAGTCCTCGTTCAGAGTTTTTCTCTCAGGCATGTAAGAACTGGCATATTATGTGAGGGACTAATTTAGGGCCAGACTGACCGCCGCTGGCAAGGGGTTCCAAATTTCACACTATCCACACACCCACCAGGCCGCTTTCACTTCCTTCCCCAAGATAATGGAAGAATATGGACCTATAGGTTTTAGTCGTAATAATATATTGTAGTAGTTGGCAACTCCGGTTTCCCGTGTGATATTTTAAAGGAATTAATAGGATAATTCTAAGCAAGATAACATAAGGCGAATAGAAGCTGAAAAGGAAGCATGAAGTAACAAATTCGTAGAAGAACTGCAAAGAACAAACTTAGACCACGTGGTAACATGAAAATATATGATTCCTTTACTAAGTTATATACACTTTCAAAGTGTCAAAACATATAATAAATGGACAGTCCACGAATATAAATGTCTTTTCTTGACTTTTGTTTTTCTTCAAATTGAGAGAGAGGGTGGTATATAAAGTTTGGGTATAAAGGAGAAATGGCCCCAAAGTTACTTATCTTATTTTTCGACGGGGTTCCACTGGAGAATCTTTCTTCTTTCACGGGCTAATAGACTTTATGCTATTTTTTTTTACACTGGCTTGAAGAACCTGGGGTCCCTCGTGTCTCAGATATTCTTTTGTCTTCAACCCGGAGTAAATGGCTATGGGTCTGTCTGCCACGAGCCCTGCTCAAAAACTGACTTTCTTATTTACTTCCGCTGAGGGGAAGGAGTCCCCACTTCCGTTTTGGGGTCCCAGCCAATCATTTGGCTTCTCTCTTCTCCCCCTTGGTGTCCGGCGACCTGAGGTTACTAAGTACCAACACCTGTTGATATCCCCTCTGTGACCCATATTCTCCCTTAACGGTCACTCTTTGACGGCTAGATACTGTCAATTCAAACACGAGGAGTAGTAACTTTATCTCCCTCCTCCCAGTGGGATATCACGTGACAAAATCCACTTACATAACCTAATCAAAACAGCATGAGAAAGTGAAGAGTTAATTTCCTGATTTACATGCATATATACATGTCCGATATCTTTGGATATATCAATATTATGATTAAACAAAGAAATATGGTTTTCATTTATTAAAAAGTAGTTTCATATTAGGTGGAGATTTATATGTACATGTAAAAAGAACTATGCACATAAGGTTATATAAGTCATAAATATCAACAAACATATTTCTTGTGATTAAATGTATGCGGGTATATATATATAAACAATACCTACATTCAATAAATCTGAATATGTGTTTTCCTCTATATAAAAAAAATCATATTATATATATATATATATATATATTCAATTGGACACCAACATATTTGCCAGCTAGATGATTTTTCTTAAGAATAATTCTGTATTTGATTACATGTATCAAGTCAATTAGCATTAGTAAAAACAATTAACTATATGAATTGATGAGAGAGAGGGTTATATTCCATAACTATCACAATTTAGTTTCAATGATTTTTGTATGAATTCTTGATGTTACATTATAATTCAATGTACCCTCCACCAATCTATCTCATGTAAGAGTATAGAAAAACAGTTTCATACGGATCCTCAACGACCGAAAATAAAGAAGTAGTAAAGAAACCCCTCGTGAAAGCCCCTAAAGGATATAATAGACCAAATTTGAACATGTTAAAATGATTAATTTTCTACTGATCAATGATGAAAGGATGACGCAGATACGCAGAGCAATGGATAAAGGTGAAGTGTGTGATCATCTCAGCAATATCAGTAAAGGGCTGGCCTACTGATAAATCTCTCAGCCACTTTATACCCACATTTCCCTGTGTGAGATGAGGTGTCGTCCTAGAATGGTCTCATATTCAAAGGTGATAAAGTTCTCATTTCATCAGCCCGCAGTGTGATACACACATAAAGTATCGATAGGTGCCGACGACGCCTCGAAGATTCTGCTTTTTTTTAGCCAGGTATGTCATTAGACATAAGAAATAAATATCCACATGTGAGATCTGCTGTGATTTCATGAAAGAACAAACCAAAAAGACTAATATCACACGATCTATCAGATCAATAAAAATTAGCGTTGATCTTTTTGAGTTCGAAAACTGAATATATTGAAAATGTTGACTCCTACTCAAATTTTTCGGGAAATTGACCAGATTTGAGGAACCGATCACTTTCACTCTCATCTGAAAGTTGATGAAACCTTTTACAAGATATGGAATTCCATGTCAGATAATTTCTCGTAGCGGTTCCCAGTATGCATCATCATTCAGGCCCTTTTTGTGTTTAAAGAATAAACGAAGATGATGCTGCATGATGACAATGCTTTTATTCTTTTGAATCCTTCGGTCTCTTGAGGAAACTACCAGTGGGGGTGGGCAGAGTGAGGTTAGGTGGTAAGACATAAGGCCAAATCAGCAAAATGTGTCGATCTATTTCACGCATTGCTACATTTCCGAAATACCTGCATGAAAAGAATGGGAAGCAACCCCACTAAATGACGACTAAATCTCCACAATCGCTCATTGCTACCCCTGATAAGCGATCTGTTAAAGCTCAGGTTTATGTGTCATGGTGGGGATGACAAGATCCTACTCGAAAGTAGACAAACATACAAGCGTCACGTACTTAACCTGCCTGTGTTAAATGAGGTCGTTGTTGTTAGAATGCGTTCGTGGGAGAAAGATGTTATAAATCATTACCTGATCAAACGATCATACGAAATTCTCACACATAACAGGGGTGTATATCAATGCAATAGGTATCATTTGTGAAGATCGTCGGAACAACCACGGCAAGTATCAAAATATTAATTGCTATTCACTTCAGATGACACACTGTTTCCTACACATAGTACGCAGGTACTGCAGAGCGTTTCAGCATCCAGAATAGCATCTTCATTGCCGGTAGCTATCTCGTCCAGAAAGAGTAACTCGTCAGGACCCAAAAAGTTTTAATCTCCGAGTAGAATCCTCACCTGCATTAAGACAGAGATTAGTTTACCATCGTACTTGGACTGCAAAAGGTTACTATTATCCTGTTAATATAAGGATTACATTCCTTGTCTTCTCAACTGTACTTTTAAAAGCTGCTAGTGGGTGTGAATAATAGTAGCATATCAAAAGGTAAGGCAAAGTCAAACTCTTTTTCTCTCCCGTCGTGCCTCGACAAATAGAAGCAGACACAAGTGTTTGCGTTTCCTGACAAACGTCGTGTCATACTACGCACGGTATTATGCTTTGCATATTATTAAATTATTAAGTCTTTATACATCATTCATTCTATTAAGAACTCTTAACTCATCCCAAAAGACTCTTCAACTACATGAGAGGACTTTTCAATATTATGTTTCTTAGTCTTTCATGTCATAGCCTTATTCATTCAATTGTTTGCTCAAACAATAAATATGTTGTTAATTGGTAGTAAATAATTTTACAATATTTGACACAAGGAAATATTAAACCATAATACATTTCTTCTGTTACAAATGTCCGAAATGTGTTCCATGCTCTTAGAGAAATTACCATTTATCCTCGAGACGGCTGTGTACCTGGATGTAAAGAGGCCGAGGGTAGAGGTAGAACACAGGGCAGAAGAGATTTGAGCACATGACTTGGACACGGAGAGGGAGAGAAGCGAATAGGGTTTCCACGAGGCGAGACGTGGAAAAAGACAACCTGGTAACAAAGGGTGTTAGCAGACCACTCAACTCTACAAACAGAACCCAGAAAACAATTCTGAACCCAGTGAAACTAAACGTCCTGAACCCTCTTAAACACAACCAGAAAATATACAGAAAAACAACAGGACATTTACCAACCATAGATATGTGTATTATAATTTTAACTTTCATCTCTTAAATACTATTGACCGCTAAAGGAATATGCTTTAGCAACTCTTTCGCACTTCTTATATAAACGTATTTAAACGTCGTACCGCGTTGCTTATTCTTTCTTACGACCCATATGGGGTGGTGTCGTTAAATTTCCCATAACACTCAAATAATTGTGGCGGTAGGTTATGGGACTTTCAAGTCATCGATTACAAAACCCGGACGATTCAATCTCCACATTAATAACAATGAAGTTCATCAATAAAAGGGGAATTTAAATGAAAATTCAAGATACGTTCTCCACCTACTTCCTGTTAGGGTACAGTCTCACACGGTACCCCTCATTATTTCTTCCATATGAATAAAAGCTGGTTCTCGGCACCCTCTATTTCTCTATTCTCTTGTTTGGTTTGGTTTATTTGTCTAATGGTTATCAACCTTTATAGGTTCTTAAATGCCAAAACCATCTTTGTAGAAGAACAATAGTGGTACTATTTAATTCATTGCTAAGGGATAAAAGGATCTATTCTTTTCCAAAAGTATCAATCCGAACGTGAACGTAATAGCACGACTAGAGTTCGAACTCACTTTCTACAATGTCGCAGTTCATATTCTCGTGTTACAGTACCATAACGTTACACTTTAACCTCTCAACTAAATATTAGTTGAGGCATCTTTCGCAGATATCAATAATAATAACTTTTGATAATGTTTTTGCATCTCTCAACTCGTATTTTTTTACTCTTCTTTCATACAAAATCGTACTAAATCATTCAGATTCAATGGTTTCTATCAATGAATAGCAGTTTTCAACTTAATGCACAAATTTTCCATTGTAACTAGGTCGGGTGATTGAGAAGGTCAATACATTACTTGAAGTTTATTCTTAAATCATTCAGATGTAATTTTCGAAGAATGTTTTCGGTTGTTTTGCTGAAAGATGAATCGCCTACCCGCTGTGAGCTGGATAGCATAAAAAATAAGATTTTTCTAAAGAATGGACTGATATATATGTATGTATTCATATGTGGTGCATTGCAGGAGAGAGGTAAGGATGAACATATAAGCGTTGTTCTCTTATGGACTCTTACAAATGGATGCGCCAATATTGGCCGAAAAGTAAGGAGTTATAGACATCAACTGTGTGCGGACACAAAAAAGAAAGTCTAGAAAACCTGCTAGGAGCGATGGGCGATAGAAATGGATGGTGAGAGAGAGTCAAGAAACTTATATATATATATATATATATATAAACATTCATATATTCATATATATGCGTGTGTGTGTATGTGTGTATCTATGAGCACACACACAGTATTGTTGAAACAGAAGCCCTTCAGTTTGGCCTAAAATTCGTGACAGGAAGGAATAACCTCAACCTTGTAAATTTAATAAACTTAAAATATAAACTTTATAGAATTTACACTCCTATATTTTTAAAATGGCCATGATATCACTTGTTCCCGAAACAAAGATGGAAGACATGACAAGGATGGCCTATATATACTCTTGTCTTCCAAGAACTCACTCTCTCACATTTTGACTTCCAGAGACAGCACTCTCTCTCTCTCTTCATTTCGACTTCCAGAGATAGCACTCTCTCTCTCTTCATTTCGACTTCCAGAAACAGCTTGACCTTGCCAGTTAGTAAGACACAACTTGATACGCGTAACATGGGTGTGTATACATTCTGCGACCTTTTTTCTTTCCAGTTCTGCCTTTTCGGTTAGACTTTTTCCAGTCTCGAACACAGCCTCAGAAATTTCGTCAAATCCCGAAAGAAACAAACAACCGACATGGGAGAAGACACGTTCCTCCTAGAATACATTGCTATATTTCTGAATATTGATACCTCGCATGAAATACTTAGTCAACATATATTTTATAGTCCGCAGGACACTTTCAATATTTAGTCTTTCACCATTATATTCGCGTTAGTTACATACACACGCGCACAGAGGAATATTTAACAGACTATATTAGGATATTCGTAATGTCTTGTAATGTTTCCTTTTTATGTATTTGTTGATAAATGAATTTAATTTTATTTGTACTGCTTTGTTTTGAATGTTCTTTTGTCCACGTCGTTTTACATCGCTGACTTCGTTTGCTTTTCAATAATGAGCCAACAGAAATTGTGGGACCAAAATCACTACCAAAACATACCATCACAACTTACACACAATGACTCTAATTTCAACAAATGATTTATACAAACTCGCTGACGACTAATGTGAACATTCGATAAAAGTTTTCTCTAATAACCACGACACACACTGGCAGCAACATGGACATACGAATACCAGACGAAATTTCCCTCTCGTTACTCTGACAACATACCAGTCAACTGCAATTTTATACACACACTAAAATATTCATGGACATTGCGAAAATAAGTCTTTCTATCTTTATGTCTGTCCACTTCATTTTGGAACCATCTAAATCAGATTTCAGATATCAGGACTCAAACACTTATATAAGGTAAAATATATATTTCTTTCTTTTTTTTTTTTTTTCCTTCCACCGTCATGGAAATCTCTGCAGTCCCACATATTCAGTCAACACGCATGCACCGTCTGACTAGAATGTGCTCCATACACACACGCATTCAGTTAGCAGTCAAACACACACTCAGCTGGTATGTGTACTTTGCACATACACGCACACATATACAAGCATTATATTGACTGATACTTACTCTTAACAATTATATTGACAAACTTTTCAACTTTTGTTCTCTTGTGACCACAACAAAGCAAAAATTATCTTGAAAATGACAAAACTTCAGGAGTATATAAATACAGGATTATTTCAATCTGGTTTTCCTCTTACCAACAAAAAAAAATCATTTCTTTTGGTTGTAAATGTGGACAGGACACTAAGATTTTAATTTTTTCCTTTTTATTCCGAGTAGACCGACCCCACAGATTCCTTTCATAACAACAAAATAACGGAATTATTAAATGACAAAAACACATATTTCTCAAAGATAAAATACTTGGCAATGATGTGTCTGTTTTATCTAATCAAGCATGTTTAAAGGAGTAAATGCTGCCTATATATATGTACACACAGATGTATATACATAGAAAGAGTCAGACCGTATTATATATACATATACACACACACACATCTACATACACTTACTAATATATGTTATATATTGTGGAAGCCTTTGGAAAACATATATATAAATATATACACATATATAAGTGCATGATTTATAGAAGCTAAGGTACAGATAGTGTAAAGCAAAAATAAATACATAAATACATCCATATATTTTGCATACAAATATACATGCACACAAATTTTATGTAAACACAGATGAATGCATGCATATGCAATTTCTTTTTCATATGCACAAACAATTATAAATGCCATTAGCTGTATATATATCAATATAAAGACATGATATCTTCCTGATGCAGCATTGTTGCAATGGAAGTTGATCAGAGGCTAGGGTAGAGTGGGAAGGAAAAAAAAAAAATAAATAAAATTAATCTGTCAATATGATCCACTATTGGATCCTGGATCAGACAAAGATCCAAGCCAAGCGACACTGGATTATACAATAGAGACGGAACAAAAGCCGATAAATCCTTGAAAGAAGTGAAGCTACTATAAGACTGAAAGAAGGAATGTAATGAGGGTGGGTCCCTGTGGTGGGGGGTCAACGAGCATATATCCCTCTTCCTGCTTGAGAGTTGTAGAAAATGATATTTATTTCTTTATTGAGTAAACCCCTGCCCAGACACTCACTTAACTCATAATCAGCGAGACAAATTGATATCAAGGAAAGAAGGATTGTTAATCAGACACCAGAACTTAAGAGAAATCATAAGCTGAGAAAATAAATTGATCTGGAATAGTGTGGGAGAGATGATATATTGAAATATTAACATCTGTAAGGACCATTTTCTTTTATATTGGTTAGATATATTTTGGTATTTCTCAAACTTTCTTCATTGAATGTCAAAATTTTGATCTGAAGATAAAAATTTTCAGAAAATTTTTTATAAGAAAATGTAAAATTCTGAATACTTAAAGAAAGATTCATAATTTTTAATGAAATGCCTTTGGGAATGTCATGAATGCATCTGTTCTCCCCTCAGCCAAGGGTAATAGTTGGGCAGACTGGGTTCTTTAACCTTTGTTAGGTAATCAGTTTAGAAGAAAAAATGAATTCAAACCAGCTTTACTTTATTCAAGAACTGACCTTGTGTCACATCCTGCCTGTGGTGGGGGTGATAAATACATATATAAGAACAGTATACAGTTTAAGTAGTCTGTACGTCAAACTGAGCAAAGTTGAGCAAAATCTGAACTTAGGCAAAAGTTACTCAAATTTCCCATGTTTATGACTGAGTTAAAACGTTGATAACTTTGTGAATGATATAAGATTTATTTACGAATTCAAATTTATTATCTTTATGATACATTGTAAGGCATTTAGAATTTGATTTACTTCTCATTAGCAAAGATAACTTTTTCTTCTGCCCATTTGGGAGGGCTTAACATGTGTTGACTGTATCCCCAAAAAAGGGTGCCCTGGTTAAAACACTAAACTGCATCTGGTTCTGAGGCTCCATTTTTGGAGATGTGGGTATGTGGAATATCCCTTCCCTACCATTATTCCCAAATTCACTCTGACCTGGAGTGGTGGTACCCTGAGTCCAATGTATGGTCAGAAAGATCTGTGTAAAAATTATATGTATTCCTTAGGACTGTATGCAAAAAATGAAACCAAAAACCTTAAGAAATAACTGCACAAAAATATAAATATAAACATACACTGAATGTAATTCCCAAACCTCAAGGCATAAAATAACCCTAGATGGCTGGAAAAGGGATTAAAATTAATGATGAACTGACAGAACAGAAAGAGGTTTGTATTATACAAGCCATTAATAGTTTGATATGCAAAAAAAGATATGTATTTCCATGTATTATCTACATGTTTGGTTGAAGTGCAGATAAAACTTAGTTCATCTTACCTGTTTAATCATTTCAGCATACACTCTTGACATGTAATAAGTATTAATGTACATCTTCATACTTACATTTTCCTTGGAATTTCAGTTAAAGATACACAAGGGTCATCATTTCAAGTTATGAACAATATAAAAACATTATTTTATCCTACACTCAGATCTAATGAAATAAAATAGATTTGTACTTGAACAAAGCAAGAAGTACATGATATATAGCAGAAACTATTACTCTCCACATTGTATGGTAAGCCTCTGAAATTAGACCAGTTGACAAACCTTGGTAGCAATATCTCATCTATATTAAAGCAATGTCAATACACGTATAGGTAGAGTACAAACTGTTACTGACAGGTTAATGACCATAAAGAAATCTGATCTCTAAGATAAAATAAAATGGAAATTCTTCCAAGCAGTAGCCATATCAGTACTACTATATGGTTGCACTACATGGACTAACAAAATGCATGGAGAAAAAGCTAGATAAGAAATACATAAAGATGCTAGATGCTTTATTAAAGAAGTCCTGGAAATTGCACTACAAAACAGTTGCTGCCTAGTTACTTACCTCCCATCTCACAAGATGAGCAAGACATGCTGGGTACTGCTGGAGAAGTAAGGATAAACTCAGCAGTGACATTCTCCAATGGACTCCTACATATGGACACACCAGCATTGTCTGACCAGCAAAAACTTACATTAATCAGCTCTGTGCAGGCACTGAATGCTATCTTGAGGACTTGAAAAGAACAATGGCCAATAGGAATGGATGTTGAGAGAGAATCAAGGGAATCTATGGTGTAGCATGTCTTGATGATGATATAATATGTTACTAAAATCTTTGTGATCAAACTTTTTCATTGTTTATTTCACAAAATACTTCTCATTCCATATTTGATGTTGTTTGACTGTCGACAAAAGAACTATCATAGGTATGGAGTGGTAAAGTTAGGGTCACAATTCTCAATCCTTAAATCTCACATTACTAATATGCACGAGTCATGCTTGGACCGTGAAAAGGTCTAAAATATTCTCCCACACATCCCAACAATTAGAACCCAATGTTACTGCAATAGCAATCACACACAATATATTTATTTGTATCATACTGAGTTTGATCATTTATGTACTCTATTGCCAAGGGTCAAGTTGTCAATTTTACACCTTTAGGGACACATCATTTATCTTTATTAAAATGGGAATGAATAAAATATTCTTCAGGTTTGCAAAGAGAATACAAGTGTTTCCAAAGAAATAGATTTTGAGACTAAGAAAGTTGTAAAGAAAAGTTATTGTGTTTATCGTACATTTATGTTTCAGCATAAAATGCTTCCACTGAGAATTTCCAAATATGAGGCAATTAAGGAAACAACTCAATATTCATGACCCAAGATGCTGTAATTTTTCCCCAGTGAAAAGTGCTGTGAAACACTCCTTTACTGCCCATCGATTTCTACTATCAAATTAAGCCAGATGCTGCAATCATTTAACTGTAGAAACACTGAAAACATTTCAGAAAGTAACCTTGTTAGTCATCATCAAGGCATTCTAACTGTATGAATTTTTTTGACTCTCTTGCTATTTGTCTTGGTAAGTCTTCAAGAGGAAACTCCAGTGTCTGCTAGTTCAGTGCAGACTCTGGAAACTTGTTCATCATTTACATTTGATTATTAAACAAAAAAAAAAAAAAAAAAAAAAATCAGTTAAATCTTTTAATATTGTAACATATTGCATCAGCACAAGATTTTTAAAAAATTAGAACTAGCCAATTTTCTTTCTTAATTAAACAGAATAGAACAAAAAGTTTGGTTCATATCAACTTTCCATGGGACTGTGGTGTAAACCATTATTTTTAGAACATACTCTGGCTAGTTTTTTTTACCTACAATAAGTAGGTACTATCTGGTAAATGAACTATGATGATCTCAACTATCTTGCAATTTTTAGATAAGTGTGAAAATCAAATCCCAAAATAGAAAAAGGAAGCCTTAAAGGAAAACAGTTGTCTGGCAATAGAAGAAGTTGGCGACTGTAGTTGAGGGCAACCAGAAGGCTCCCTTTTCAATAGCTACTACACCGAGGTGGGTGTACATATTTTTTAATAAGAACATAATTATCATAATCAAATCATGCAAACAGTAAAGATTCATTTGACTCACATGCTATCCATCCCTATCTCTCATGGTAAGCCCTCTAGATTCACTTGACTATAGCACTATCCATCCCTATCATTCTTGCTAAGTCCTCTAGATTCATTTGAAACTCACATTATCCATCTCTATCATTCTTGGTAAGTCCTCTAGATAGCATCCAGTATCAGAGCAGAGTAGACGAATGCAAGTTATTGCTGGTTGGTGCAAAATGGTGTGTCCATATCTAGTAGTTCATAGAAATATCTTGCTTTTGAGTTTATCCCTACTTCTTAAGCTGGGTACAGCATGTCTTGCTTATTTTATTTGGATGGCTTGTGATATGGGAAGTAATTGGCCATAAAGTTGGTGTTTTGTAGTTCAAGTAATTGTTAAAAACATCATTTGGCATTCTTAAAATAATCATGACTCAATTCAAACCAGATGCTTATATCAAGATACCATCATCTTTTTGGATGTGTTAACATAAATTTTATAAAATGTTACATGCTGCATCCCCAGAGGGGGATAAAAGTCAATATTGTTACCTGAAGAAACAGGAAAATTCTGAAAATTATGAGCATTTTTTATGATTAATTCTTTTACTCATCTCAGGATTAATGAATTTCTATGAAATAAACTTCAAGTCAACTTTTAATGTTCATTTTTCTTTTAAGTAGAGGAATGATATTGTGAATTGAATTATCATGACCAGAAAATCCGGTGAACACTTGCGCGTGATATACAGAAACACTGGATAGCTATTTTGACCTTATTAGGTCTCATCAGCAGTCTATACCATGATCTCCCCCACTGGAGATTGAACCAGTGACCATAGAATGCAGGTTCGATCTCCAGAGGGGGAGATCATGGTTTCCACTGTTGATGTGACCTAATAAGATCGAAACAGCTGTCCAGTATTTCTGTATGTTGCACACAAGTGTTTGTCAGATTTTCTGGTCATGATAATTCAATTCTCAACTTTTAATGTCATTAAGAGTCAAATTTGGTGTTCGTAAGTCAATAATTATCAAATTTAACCATTTTCTAAATTTATTTTTTTCATAAGAAAGACTTCTAATAAACCCATACATTCTATAATCAATTTCACTGCCATTTAGGGCTAAATATTTAGATTAGCTCCTGAAAATTTCAACCAGGCATCCAACTTTAGTCAGCATCATAAGACTATAACCATTACATCTTAGTTCATCTACCTTCAATTCAGTTGCTCAATGAAAGAGGTGTACCTAGTGTAACAGTTATAACCATAGGAAATAAAATTGGTGACCCGAGATCAAATTCTGGATGAGGTTATATGTGTTTCACTTCCTACTAATCCTTCCTGGGAAAGGCATGAATCCATACATTCTTTCCCTGGTTAGAGTAAATTTGTTGGCTAGACTGGGTTCTTTAGCTGTTGTTAGGTAACAAATCTAAGAGAAGGAAAACTTTGAATTTAAGCCAGTTTTACTTTGCTTAAAAATTGATCTTATGTCATATCTTTCATGTAGCAGAAGGGTTGGTAGATACACTATCAAACAACTTGACTAAGATTACAAAAACTTGTCTTGCCAAGTTGGCTGGGGCTGTAGAATACACTGATTGCATCTCTGCAGAGGGGGTAAGACAAACCCCACCCCACCAATGCATGTCCTGGATATGACACAAAACAATCTGATAGTGATGCTACAGTAATGCTGGAGCTCTGGTGAATGCAGAGTACCCCTTCATTGCCATTGCTCCCAGGTCCACTCTGGCCTTGAGTGGTAGCATCTAAGAGAGTCCTATCTATGGCTCAAATAGAACTAAACAACATACTTATGCTAAACTGAATTGTTTGAAAGAGAACTGTTTTTGATATTGAAACTGTACTTATGATAAAATGAATTGTTTAAATTAGAACTGTTTGATAAAACTGAATAGCTTGAAATAGCTTGTTTTTGTCAATTAAACTGTACTTATGCTAAACTGAATTCTTTGAAATAGAACTGTTTGTTTCTATAAAAATGGATTTAGCATTAAATAACCTACAAAAGTTGATATGTCATAAAACCAAAACAAACAAGCAAAAATATGTCAAATTTAATCCAGTATTACATCTACCTTTTCTACTAAAATCTGTGCAGATTAAACAAAGAGATATTTTAATTTTGTATATTCTTTGTTATCACTGTTTATCATCACATTCATAGCAACATTGACTGCAACAATAAATACGTACACAATTGTTTGTCAAAATTTTACTGGAAAAAATGATGTACAAATAGACATATATAAACGATAAAACATCAACACCTAATTCTATTATCAAAACTTCAACATGGCTTTTCTGAATGCCATGACAGATTGAGCTTAATGGCATGTTAATGCATCTACAGTTATTTTATGCCTAGAGGTTAGGGAATTGCATTCATTGTACATTTATATTTTTTGTGTAGTTATTTCTTAAGAGTATTTTGTACATAGTCATATAGAATCAAGCATTCCTATCAAATACAAGTATTTGGTACATAGCAGTATGGTTTCAAGTATTCCTATCTAATTCTAATAAGATAGATCTATTTGACCCATAGTTGGGAAACTAACATGTACAACCATTGTGGATCAGAGTATATACGAATAAAGGCAATGAAAGAATACTACATGCTCTGCAGAACTAGAGGCTCAACATAGATGCAATTTAATGTCATATCTTGGACACCCCTTTTGGAGGAAGACCTTAGCCCTCAGCAGAGGATACAGTATCATTGTATTCTAAGGTCTACCAACAGGGCAATCTGATTACTAATTAAGAACATTTGTCATCTAAATAACATGTTTGTCAGTTTTTAATTTTCTTCACAAGTTAAAGATGACTATGAACTTTGCAGTTAATATATTCATTGCAGTAATATTTTGGTATAGACTAATTTGGATTGAAATCTCAAATTTGTTACTTAGACACTCTAACTTAAGAAGTCTATAATATACAAATAATCACAACAAGATTTTGAACTATAGACTGTATAGCCAAGAGCTAAATCCTTTACTCATTGAAATATTTTCTAAGAGTAATTATCAGGTATTGAAATATAGATCCTATGGCATTCATTATAATGATTGAAAATGTGTTTTCCTTGACTTCAGTGTAACTATTATGTTGATTTGAACATTAATTTTTTTAAAGAGTTTCATCTTGTATTAATTCACTGGTTTCTCTATATTTATTTAACATCCTTCTGGTTTTTATTGATTTGGTTTACCAAACTAAAATTAATGATATACACGTTGAAGATTTAAAAGGAAAAAAGTAATGTAACATTATTTGTGTACATGGGTATATAAAATTACACACTGATCTTGAAAGTCGTTGAGGATAATTTCACACTTCTTGAAAGGATAAAAAGTTTGGCCAAATAAATATTTGCATATAATCACAAGTGCCAATGTAGGTATATAAAAAATACCAGTTTTAAACTTACTTATATAATAAGTAAGAATAGCATAGACACTTATGATCACATACGGAAGAAACAGTCACCAAGTGCCTCTGATTCAGTGTCTATATAATCCTAACTTAGCCCTATATTATGCTCGATCAATTATATTGACCAACTTATTTATGAATATTGCAAAGTACGTTATTGATATTGATATAATCTTTCTCTCTCTCTCTCTATATATATATATATATCTATATATATATATGCATTTAATAGTTATGTAAATGATTATTTTAGTGCATATACCATAAGTTATTTAAAGGTCAATAATTTGAACATAATGAAGAAAATGGACAATTGAACCAAAATCACAACTCAAATATCCTGATTGATAACTAATTATGAAAAATATACAAGATGTATAAGAAACTAGTAAAACATCTGTACATCATTGAATTATAGTGACACATACATAAAACTTCTGCCACTGTCTGGGTCTACATGGCTATAATCCAATAACAAGCATAGCTAGTGACTACAGAAAATACATATATATAAATATTTGAGGTCAAATATTTATATTTTATATATATATATATATGCTTTCATACTCACCCACGGAGTCTTTCTTAATTTTAAATAAATGCGCATATATATATATATATACACACACACACACACCTATGCCAGATTATGATCAATAAATTTGTTCATGTATGATAGCTTTTTATTCATGTCATTTGATAAATTTATTTGCCCATAAATATTCTGTGTGTTTACTTAACCACTATAAATGCAGATACAAAACTACTCACACAGAAAAAAATGTTATACATATATTTGTGTGTGTATAATACAAAAACAGGAAAAACATCTTTCCACTCTGAAAATTTCAAGTTTTTTAATCCTGCATCTTATTCAATATTTCTGCTTATATATATATGTCCATGAATGTGGATTGTTAGTTGCCTTCTCCCCATTAATTATCAGTGTGCATTTTGTCAAAAAAACATGGCACTGGAAACTAATCCTAATTTGCGTTGCTATTGTTTTCATAATTATTGGCCAATCAGGTTCTAAAATAAGGGGTGAATCAAAAGTAATAATGTACTTACATTATCCATGTGAAAATTAGCATTGTTCTTTAAGGTCCAGCAGTTTTACTTTCTCTCTATTGTAAAGTTACTGCCTACCTTAAACAATATATAGAATTGTCTATTAGACAATATTTTCTTAATAACATTTCTCTACTTTAAAGTATCTCAGTTTCATGCAAGAGTATTTTACATTTTGACATTTTTATCCTAATGGTACACAAGCAGAGTAACATTAGTGTAAGGCATTTTCCTATTGACTGCTTATTGACCAATTCAATAATATTGTGTAGAAACATCTTGAGGAGACTCCAATCTGATGTAGAATTGTGTTTGCATATCAAATTCCCATGTTTTGTTTGTTTTTTTATATAGGATTAATTGACTTGTTTGAACATATCTTATATTTTGCAAATTTCCTGAAAATAATTCAACAAAGATTTAAAAATGATAAAATAGGTTTAAAAATGCTAAAAGAGGAAGAAACTATTTTGAAGTTAAGGACTTGTATTCTAAATATCAATTTGTAGTTTACACTTTTCTATAACCCAACTTCATTATATCAAAGTGCGTCTTCTAACGATACATATACGACTTCAGTTTTAAAGGATGTCTTGGTTTTCCTGAATCTAGTCCAGTTTTAAATTTCAATTTTAGAATGAAAAGAGAAAAGTCAACTGATTGGAATTTATGATCACTGAATTATAAGGATAAAGGAAAAACATGAACTATATTACAGGTACGTGGTGCATTCAATATGTTTCCAGACCTTTTTTGTACAGGCATTTAAAATAGCTATACATCTTATGAGATGACTGACCAATTTTTATGATTTCAGGTTCAAATGAACAGCTACAGCAACAATTGGAATACACCCTACTAAAGCCTGATTGTCACAGCGAATGAATTTAAAAATGCAATCTGTACATGAGGACACTTTAGAAGAACAATATGCAATAAAACTCTGTTTTAAACTTGGAAAAAATGCCACAGAAACGTATGGAATGCTTCACATTGTTTTGGAGGATCTTGCATGAATCGAGCATGAGTTTTTGAGTGGCATAAGAGATTCAAGGAAGGCAGGGAGTCTGTGAGGAATGATGAGAGGTGTAGGAGGAGTAAGGAAGTTAATACACCAGAGTTGATTGGCCAAAGGGTTTGGGTTACTATGTTGAGGTTTTAAGGCAGTTCAAGAGGAGATTCCATCGGAAGAGGCCAGCACTCTTCAAATTGGGTCAGTGGTACTTCCAGCAGGAAAATGCCCCAGTCCACAACTCCATCCTTGTCACAGACTATTTCAGCAAGGTGGGCATCCAGACAGTTCCTCACCCTCCCTATAGTCCAGACCTTGCTCCCTGTGACTTTTGGTTATTCCCTAAGCTCAGAGGCTGTCGTTATGAGACAATTGAGGAGATGAAAGAGGCTGTGATGAAGGTCATTGACATGATCACACAAGAGGACTTCCAACGTAGCAGTTATCATCTTAAGAAATGGATACAATGGCCAGAGTTTAAATCTTAGACAAGTCTGTTTGTACTTCACACAAATTCCTTCTGGAAAGGCATGAGTCCAACTATTCTCTCTCCATCTATAGGTAAATAGTAGGACAGACTAGGCTTTTTAACCATAGGATGAAAAACCTTGAATTCAAACCATTTGAAACTCAGCTTAAAAACTGATCTGATGTCACATTCTGCCCAGGATGGAAGGTTTGTTTAAATACATACTGGATAATGAATATTCCTTTAATTATCAAGTTGTATACTTTTATGGAGGTGCCCGTGGTGTAATTGTTATCGTCGCAGGATATGGACACGGCGACACGAGTTCAAATCCTGGACCTGACTGATTGCATTTCACATAGCACTAATACCCTTGGGAAAAGTATGAATCCAATTATTCTCCCTCCAGCTATGGGTAAATAGTAGGGCAGACTAGGTTCTTCAGCCTTGGTGAGGCAACTAGTCTAGGAGAAGGAAGACTCTGAATTCAAACCTGTTAAACTCCACTTAAAAATTGACCTTGTGTCATGTCCTGCCCGAGCGGAGGGGTTGGTAAATAGGATCAAGTTGTATACTTTTCTTTGATTACCAAATGCTTCTTGTAAAAAATATTCATTTGAAATCTTCTGTTGTGATTAACAATAAAGAGACATGGCTCACACAAAAAATTCCATATGAACAGAAAAGGATGATGCTTGGCCCTCAATAAACTCCCTGCAACTGTGTAGATCTTGATCTTGCACTTAGCAACAAAATGACAAATCCCATTTTAGAAGCATCAAGTTGAATTGACCATTTGGAAAGGAGTAACTTGAATTAGTATTGGCAGAGACTGAAAACAGAGCCAGGAAAAGTGATGGACAAATTTTGGCACACACTTTGTCTCCAGAGAGTTTGTGTAAGAAGTTTGTTACCATGTATCATCAGTGAATAATAATGGAAAGATGCCAGAAACATCAATGAAGCAGCATTATTGGCTAATGGATGTTGACAGATGGAGGTGGTACATAGCAGTCAGCCATGTCAACAATGCAGCACTATGGATTGCTAAAGAAATGTAATTTTTTCTCTGGCAAGAAGAAGGATAATAGTAAGAGTTGTTGGTAACTTGAACCATTATGCAGCAACATTCACTTTTATACTCTTCCCAGTCATGAAAAGAAAAACTTCAGTTCATTGAACAATACTAATTTCAAAGTTTGAGATGAATCATTACTCGGATTCTAGAACTTTTCTAGACTCACATCCTCATCTTTTTTCTTCAATGCTAACTTTCTAATATTTTACAAATTAGCATGGAAACCTTGCTTGAAAGGATTTAAATTGAACTCTGCAAGAACTCAGACACCCCCACTGCAAATAACAGAGTTCATGTATTTTAATCAAGATGGTGCTATCTTCTTATTAAATGGTTAACATTTGACATAAATAGGCCAGTGCATATATCTCAGTAGCAATATCTCATCTACTGAAAGCAATGTCAATATATGCATTGGTAAAGCATGGGCTACTATTAATAGCTTAACAACCACATGGAAAATTTGTCTCAGATAAAATAAAACAAGAACTCTTCCAATTTGTAGCCATGTCAATACTACTATATAGTTATACTTGTTGGAATTAAACAAAATACCTGGAGAAAAAGCAACATGGAAACTGCAAAAATGCTGCATGCTGTTTTGAATCAATCCTGGAAGCACTGTTCAAAATAGCATCTGTACAACAGTTTACCTCCCATTTTATAAACCATCCAAGGTACAACTGGAAAAGTAAGAATGAATTCATAAGTTACATTCTTCAATGGACTCTAACACATGAACATACCACTGTTGTCTGACCATTAAAAACTTACATTCATCAGCCATCTAGAGGATTCTAGATGCCATCTAAAAGACTTAAAAAGAATAATGACTGAGAGGAGCAGATGGAGAGAGAATGAAGAGAATCCACGCTGTCAGTATGCCTTGATGAAAATGATGATGAAGAAGAAAAATTTTTAAATGAGTTTTTGCATAATTATCTTCAAATGGCTTCAAATGGGATTTTCTTCATGTCCAAGTCATTGCTTACTTTATTGAAATTTGTCAACTCAACACAAATTCTTATTGCACTACACTTTTATGTGATTAAAAGATTTCCATTTGACAATAGAGTTGGCACAATCTACATTATGTATTCATGAATGAGCTCTTACAGACCTACAAAATTGTACACTATAGTGCCTTGAAAACTCTCCACTTCTGCACAAACTCCCCTCTATGCTTCCACATTGAAGCATTGGTTTGCAACTAATAAAGAAGAATCTGAAAGTGAGTGTTTGGAATTATAACTGTTCCAAAGCTCACAATTCTAGAACTGTGTCCTCCCAGAATCTTGTGGGTTCTGGTGGTGGTATCCTCTGCATCTGTAGGTATCTCCCATAATAAGTTACTGGCTAGTTTATGGTGTGCCTACCTGTAAGCCATCTAAGCATCACAGTGTGTAATATAAGTTTCAACTGATAAGCTAGGCAACTGTGAATACAAGAATGATGAACTATCAAGGACAATGTGGCTAGAGACTTTGGACACCAATCCCCAAGATTCTTCATGCATGAGTATGCGTAGGACCAACTTAAACTGCATTGAGTGAATGTCATCACACACATGATAAAATGATATACACTGTGATCCCATCCAAAATACCACAATGTTGTTCAAAATATATCATAAAGCATATGTCAATTTTTCATATCTAGGACAAGAAAGGTCATTACAAACCAGTCAATACATCTAATACGGAACCATAAAAGCTGTTTCTGTTACATTATAACAATGGGGCTGTAGTAACCATCATGCTAACCTGTGCTGAAAAAGGATAAGGGTTGTGCCATGTATCATCTGTCAGAGAAAGACTCAGAATTGAACCAGAAACAGATGACTTATGGAAGAGGAAGAAAGCATCTATTATTTTCCACCTCCTCTTTTGATTGGTTCTGGCATTATGTTGCCTGGAAGGGTAGGCTTTGGCCTGAAAAATGGAAAAAACTTCAACAGATCAGTGAGGAGGCAGTTTGTCCAAGTAGGGAGAGAGAGAGAGCGAGGGAAAGAGGTGGACAAACAGATGGATGGATGAGGCAAAGACAGAAAAGAGAAGTGGGAGAAGGAAGAGGAGAGGAAAAGGAGAAGAAAGATTACTCTGCCAGTAAGTGTCGGACTGGATTATTGACCCCCACTCAACAAAGAATTTCTTTTTTACTTCAGGGGCTTCAGTAACCTTTCTATAAGATCTGCTTCCTAGAAGTCAGAAGTCTATACATCAATGTAATAGTAGGATCCTCATTAGCAATAGTGTAAAATAATTAGGGATCTTAGTTAATCATTTTAGCCATAAATTCTTTTTTTATTTAAAGCAGCAGGATTTTGTAGTTACGGTCAAGGCTTGAGAAGGCCTTTGTTTTTGTGAACATGTCAATCATAAGCAAATTCAAAGATGGACACTTCATTTTAAAATCAGCTGATATTCAATATTCTAAGATAAAAAATTGTGGAGAATCAGCTGATATAAGGGATTTAACAATGATGTGTCACTAAAGAACTTATTGATGACTTGTGATTTAACAATTGAATGATGATTAAGTTGAGGAGGTAGATATAAGAAATGGATTTGCAGTCCGCACATGGGGCAGACAGCTGAGACCCAGGGTGGGGAGTCCCCAAAAAGGGGTGGCTGAAGGCAGAAGTCATGCATACACAGAACGGCCAGTCAGTGGAGAAGTGATAAAGTCTTTGTCTTACACTTTCATTTCGGCCCTGTTCACCTCTATGCCTATCTTGTTGACACACTTTATTCGCTCTTTTTGGTGACTTCTGTAATATGGTTCAGGGGTCCCACTACCCTGGGTCTGGTCTGTGTTCTGGTGTCTACCCTCAACTGTTGAATATTATTAAATATTAATCTTTTGTTTGCTCACAGTTAAATGGTTTTAAGTACAGTAAATTATTGAATAGCTCTATTAGAACCATTGATAGGACCCTAATAAGTACTAGTTGGCAACCATAGTTCAGGGCGACCAGAAGGCTTTCTTTTCAGTAGCTACTACATTGAGGTGTAGGGGAGATCGCTACTTATTTCCCTGGATTTCTCCACTTTACCCTTCATATGTATTTTATAATGTCAAGTATTAAGCAAGGAGGTATCAAGCACCATTTTTTGAGTCTTTGGTATGACTTGACCTGGGATTGAATCCCATTATCCCGAGCTATTGGCAAACACTCTACCAGTGGCAGTGAAGGGGTACCCTACATTACCCAAAGCTCTAGGACTTGAACCTCACCATAAGATATTTTAATGTCATACCCAGGACATTTGTTGGCAGTGAAGTTTTAACCCACTGAAGAGGTAAAAGTAAAGTTGGCAACCGTAGTCGAGGGTGATCAGAAGGCTCCCTTTTCAATAGCTACTACACCGAGGTGTAGGGGAGGGCACTACTCCTTTCCCTGGATTGCTCCACTTTACCCTCGATACGTACCTTATATTGCTGAGTGTAAAGCAAGGATGTATCAAGTATCATTTTTAAAGTCTTTGGTATGATGCGACCTGGGACTGAACACAGGTCTCCCGGACCATTGGCGAACATGACAGTCAATGTATTCTACTGCCCAAGCTAACAGGGTAACTTATAAGTTGCTTAATAGACTGTTTCTATGTCATTGCTTTGCATGATAAATGCCAGTATATCTTTTTTTAAATGGAATGGCCTGGAAATTGCTATTATGACAACAGGGAAATCCACACTATTTTTATTTCCTTCTCTACAAAGCTTGTCAAAATGACATCAATCTTAGATATCTCTGGTTTTAGAAGAACCCTAAAATATGGGTTCCAATAAAAAGATTTGTTCAACCTAACAAAGACAAAATATAGAAATCAAGCAAATACTTAAGTTTTCACTCTTTTCATTGGATTACTCCTTCTCTTCCCTATGTTTTCTGATCATTTCTTTTTCTCCTTCCTTGTCACTCTCCTCCTCCTCTCATTCATAGTTTCTTTGCATTGCCTTGCTTAATCCTTCTCATTTTATAACTTTTACTATCCCTTTTCTTGTGGTCCTGTCTAACTGATACAGTCATTTTCTCTTTCATTTCCTCCTTTTTCTTTCCTTACACTATCTCTTTCTTCCTTTCCTATTTTTACCCTCTTTTCCCTCTCTCTCTTTTGCTCTACACCAAAATCTGAGACTTCATTCTCAATCATTCTCTCCATTACTAATTCTTTCACAATGTCACTCATTCTCATCCTGTGACAACTAGCTCACAATTTATCATCCAATGGAAAAGGGTGGGAATCAATATTGATATATTATATATAAAGAAATATGACCCTTACACGAAACCCACAAAGACCAATACATAATGAAGCAGGAAGAATTCATTTTATATCATCTGTAGCTTGAGAGAAAGCCATTGCTTTCACCCTCCAAATATATATATATATTTATATATATATACACACACACATACATTTATATATATATATATATATATATATATATATATATATATATACACACACACACATACTTTGAAATAATTATATTTCATAAAGAGAAGCATTTTTGAGTATGTGCTTTTTGTTTTGTTAATATACTCAGCTAGTATATTCACAAGTTAATAAGCTGCAAATTTTTAAACAAAAGTAATGACTCGAATATTTTAATGCTTTCAAGTTACTGGTATCATAGATAGGAGGCCAATCATAAAAGCTTAATATATGTAGATATGATTGATTTTAATGGCATTTCAACCTGTCTAGAATTGTATATATTTTTTATTTCTTATGTAGAGGAATTAATATTGTGAATTGAATTACCATGACCAGAAAATCCGCCAAACACCTACGCATGACATACAGGAACACTGGACAGCTATTTCGACCTTATTAGGTCTCATCAGCAGTATATACTGTAATCTCCACCACTGGAGATTGAACCAGATTGCAGTACCGAAACTCTGTGGTCGCTGGTTCAATCTCCAGTGGTGGAGATTACAGTATACACTGCTGATGAGACCTAATAAAGTTGAAACAGCTGTCCAGTGTTCTTGTATATTGTGCTTAGGTGTTCGGCATATTTTCTGGTCATGGTAATTCAATTTACCGTCTAGAGTTATTTCATACATAGAAGTTCGAGCATTGTGTCAATTAGATATTTAAGAGTTTGTTTTTTTGCTCACAATAATAAGATATCAAGTATTCTGATCTAACACTTAATAACAATCCCTTGTTTGATTAGAGAGAGTTGAAAATGTCTGGTAAATAAGCATTGATTCCTTATCAAGAGTAATGCTTCTATATATTTTGATTGGTGTATGTACATCTGTGTACATATCTATTAATGAGTATATATAACTAATTTATTTTCACAGGTTTTCTTTTTTTTTTAATCTTAATTTTGGCTTGCAATTTTTTTTTTACTTGACTTAGATGAAAGAAATATAAAAAAAGTTTGAACAAGATGATTTTTTTAGTTAGGTTGCCTTTGATGGTTTGGTTTGTTGGGTTTTATGGCATATCAAACTTTGTAGGTTGTTTAACGCCAAATCCATTTTTATGTGAATAACCAGTTCCATTTCAAACAATTCAGTTTAGCATGAGTACACAGTTTAATTGTCGAAAACATTTCTATTTCAAACTATTCAAGCTGTTATATATAACAATTCAGTTTAGTGAAAGTACAGTTTCAATGTCAAAAACAGTTCAATTTCAAATAATTCAGTTTAGCATAAGCATGCAGTTTAAATTTAAGTACAGTTTAATTGTGAAAAACATTTCTATTTTGAGCTATTCAGTTCTAATTCAGCTAATTCAATTTAGTATAAGTACAGATTTTGTTTACACACAGTTACATGTCAAAACAGTTCCATGTCAACCAATTCAGTTTAGTGTAAATACAGTTTCAATGTCAAAAAACAATTCTATTTGAAATAATTCCGTTTAGCATATGCACACAGTTTAAATGTAAGTACGGTTTAATTGTCAAAAACATTTCTATTTCAAGCTATTCAGTTTATTCAAACAATTCAGTTTAGCATAAGTATGCTGTTAGTTCTATTTAACCCATAGATAGGGCTCTATCAGGTGCTACCACACCAGGCCAGAGTGGACCTGGGAGTGATGGCAATGAAGGGGTGCTCCGTATTCCCCAAAGCCCCAGCATTACTGGGACCTAACCATCAGACTGTTTAGTGTCATATCTAGGACACTCATTGCAGGAGGGGGTCTTGTCCCTCTGCAGAGGTGCAGTCAGTGTATTCTACAGCCCCAACGGACTGGGCAAAGGTTTCCTTTGAGTGAAGTTTGATATATGTATATGCCTTTGTGCACATGTATATATGTATATACGTATGCATTTATTTTGTGTTGCTTATGGACGGGTAAGCATAAGTATTTACTTGAATAAAGGTTTGAGGGAGTTGGGTTGAAGAATAATTTATAGGTAAGTCTCTGCTCCCAAACATATTCTGTATGTTGATATTAAATACTAAAAAAAAAGACTATTATCAATATTATTTGTTAATCAATCCATTCTATTCAATCAATGAATATAGAAATTGGTTTTCAGTTTAGGTTGAAACTAAATGGCCAAAGGATTCCAAAAAAGAATATATGCCATAAAGTCTTCTGTTTAGAAAATTTATTGAAAAAAAATCAGATGCAAGAAAAATTATATCTGTTTAGCAACATTTTTTCTTGGAGGCTGATCAAACTTTCATGAAAAACTGCTTCTCTCTGGAAGATTCAGAAAACTTAAATTTGCTTTCTTCTATACTAAAGAAATTTTGCTAAGATATATATATATATATATATATATATATATATATATATACTTTATATGTGTGTGTGTTGTTGGGTTGCAGTCTTTCATTTAATGATAGCCTATGAAAGATCCAAAAGTACACGGAACAATTTTGGTAAATCCATCCACCAATTCCAACCTGAAACCAAGAAACTTGAAAGGATCTTGATAAAATTATATTGACAAAATGTGTCTTTATTATCTAACCAAAGATTATATATATATATATATATATATTACATATACACACACACACAGGACATTGGCATGATGGTTAGAGTGTTCCCCAATGGCCTGGGTGCAATCTGAGGTCGAGTCATATCAAAGACTCAAAAAATGGTACTTGATGCCTCTTTGCTTATCACTCAGCAATATAAGGTAGGGAGCAAGGGTAAAGTGGAGCAATCCAGGGAAAGTAGTTGTGTCCTCTCCTACACCACGATGTAGTAGCTATCAAAAAAGGACTCTTCGGGTCACCCTCGAATAAGGTCGCCGACTTTACTTACTATATATATATATATATATATATATATATAAGACTGATGAAGTCTTTTTGACATAACGACGAAATATCCTTTTTGAATTTGTTGTCAGTGTTTTGGTTTATTTATTTTTCCATTTATTTTTTGACATATATATAACATGGTAGTGTCTGTGACCCTGGGTTTTATGCTTTTCATGTATGAAACCCAGGGTCACAGACACTACCATGCTGTATATATATATATATATATATATATATTCCTATATGTATAAATACTCTTTGATATTGAGCACTATTTGATAATACAGCAAAATCTGGTCCATCTTACACTCACTAAGTGAGCTTGTGATAACCATAAACCACTACAATATTGTCTGAAGAATGCAGAAAGCATGAAACTCAGGGTCACAGACACTACCATATAATATATATATATTTCTATATGTAAAGGCTCTATCATTGATTTTGAGCACTCTTTAATATTACTACAACATTTGATCCACCATTAACTAGTGAGCTTGTAAGAACCATAAACGCTTTAATATGTATATATACCCATACGTGTGTGTATATATATATATATATATATATATATATATATATGCATTTACATACATATTTACAAATGTATTTTTGATTGAACAATATTAGCTGGTGGCCTTAGTTGAGGGTGATCTGAAGGCACCCTTTTTAATAGCTACAACACTGAGGAGTAGAGGAGGGTGCTACTCCATTCCCTGGATTGCTCCACTTTACCCTTAATCCTTACCTTATAATGCTGAGTGTTAAGCAAGGCAGCATCAAGTACCATTTTTTGAGTCTTTGGTATGACTAGACCTGGGATTGAACCCCAGTCTCCTAGACCATTGGCAGACATTCTATTCAAAGCCCTAGACATTAGAAACAAAAATTGTAACCTCAATAAAATTCATTTTCAATCCAGTACTCAAATGTCTTTAGCTACTGCTGCTATCTATCGAATTAGATTTTTAAAAACAAATTCAACAACATAACAACAGTGTAGAATATTGGTTAACTCAATAGAGTATATCAAAAGACTGCCCTCAGTAATTCTGTTGAGGATAAATAGATGAATGGATACCACTCATGCAAATGAGTTGGATAGGTCCATTCTCGTGAAGTGAGCCAATCCACATGCTGTACACATGCTGCTCATGCACTCTAATAAAAGAGGTGAGCTTTAGCTGGCTAGCTTTTCAAGGAGCCAGCCATGTTACTATTGGCTTGAAGGTACTATTTACCAACCCCCTCCGCTCGGGCAGGATATGACACAAGGTCAATTTTTAAGCGGAGTTTAACAGGTTTGAATTCAGAGTTTTCCTTCTCCTAGACTAGTTGCCTCACCAAGGCTGAAGAACCTAGTCCGTCCTACTATTTACCCATAGCTGGAGGGAGAATAAGGGGGTTCATACCTTTCCCAAGGGTATTTGCCCGAAAGTGAACGTAATAGCGCGACTGGAGTACGAACTCGCGTACTACGATTCCGCAGTTCATCGCTTTAACCATTACACCATGAGGACACCCCTAAAAATTGGCTTGAAGGTGAGTGCTATTCATTGATGTTCTATAAACAGCATAAACAATCAATGCTTTATTATTACAAAAGTTTAAAGTATTTGCAAAGCTTGTCGTGCTTTTGCAATATACATCCCAACCAAATGAATGCCCCAAAAGAGTCTGAAATTACAAGTTTATTAGTCAATTCCAGCTGGAAATTATTATATCCATATGGCAACTTGAAAGGATTAATACAAAGATATCTAGACAAAAAATATCTAAATTGTTCAATCAAATTTGTCTTAACAAAGAAATGCTACCCAAATACACATATTTTAAATATGTATTTTTACATGTTTATATGTTGTTGTGCATTCTCTCTCTCTCTCTCTCTCACACACACATATAAGTATGCAACATATACACTGGCCTTGAAATTACTCAATCTTAACCCCAGTCATGCTATTGCATTCACTTCTTGACAAATACCCTTAATAAATGAGTGAACTTCCTTATCCCCTCAGCAATGGGTTGAATAATATCTTTGCTTTTCTTGTACAAGGAGTGCTTTGGCATTAATGTACCAAGTTGATTAGCATTAAACTAAGAAACCAAACCATGTACAAATATATATATATATATACACATACATACACATCTATCTACTCATATACACACACATATACATAAGTATATATACATATACACACATATATACATATATATATATATATACACACATAATAATATATACATATACACATCTATCTACTCATATATATGTGCATATATATATATATATATATACACACACATACACACACACGCATAATCACATAAATATTCATACAAACATTCATTCAAACGCACACATGTAGACACAAATATATATATAGCTTTATACAAATACACACACACACACATATATATACATATATTTACAGAAAAACACCCATATGTCTACATAAGCATGCATATCTACATGTACACACATACATATACATAGTAACTGCCTAATCAGATTCCTATCATCCTTCAGAAGTAGAAAACCCCATCATCAGCATCCTTCATTGAGGTCAATCTTTGTCACAAGAGGACACAACGTTAAAATAAATCTCCTGCTGTTCATGGGTAGATATTGAATTGCATGCTTTCAACTTTCAAGTCTGGATACGTTGCTACACCTCTATCACCATGGGACATTTTTGAGAGAAAAGCTTGATAGATGAAAAGATCTTTATAGTATTTTTGTACATCATGGTATTATAGTGGCCAACGTTTGTTTAACATGAAATTCTACGTCGCCATGATTATTATCCAGAGGCAAATCAAAGCAAGAACTAATAATCATTTCAACCACTGGTGTTATATCAGAGTTGTCTTTCTCCTAGTTGGAGAACTTGACAAAGAACTAAGGGTCCAGCATGCCAAGAAAAATTGTGCTTGATTGGTATTGAACAAAAAATGTCCATCACCCATATGTATATGTATGTCATTTATCTTTGTCATATATGTCACCCATATAAGTAATTTTTCTTTACTATACACAGATATATCTATCAGCACATTTAAAAATCTGCATAGATGTGTATGAATGTGTGTCTGTGGGTCTGTATATGTGTGTATATAAATGTTTGTGTTTATGTAACTTTATATGTATGCATATATATGTATGTGTGCCTTATATAACACTTGTCAAAGAATTAGAAGTCTGACATTCCCTCCAAAATTAGCTACCACCACCTATATATATACATATATATATATGGGTAGTGGTAGCTAATTTTGTGGGGAATGTTGAACTTCTGAATCTTTGACAAGTGTTATATATATATATAAATCTGTTTAAGAATTATTCATATTAAATAAAACTATGTGCAAATCAAAAAATAAACAATTACATAAAGAATGTAAATATGAACACTTACTGAATGTGATTCCCTAACCTCTAGATATAAAATAATCCTAGCTAAGTTAACATCCTGCTAAAATCGATCAATCAATCAATTTTTAGTCTTGGCATTTTGCTTTTTTTTTTTTTACTTATTTCAGTTAATGTTTTTTGTTGGGATCTTTTCTTTTACATTTTTTTTATTTAAAAAATTTGATTGCATTTTTGGTTTATTGTATATATCTCATGCTGAACATTATTTTTTTTTACTCCTGTTTTGCATACTCAAAGGTCACCAGTTGTCATTAAATTAAGGTTAAGTCATTTTGTATTCATAGCAACTAGATTACTGAAATCTTCATTGTGTCTATGTATATATGACCATCACCTCACAAAAATGCTACATCATCGCAAGACTCTTTTATTAGAGAAATACATTTAAAATGTTTAAACAATTCATGATATTATTTGCAACTTAATGACAATTTTGTGAGGGTCTGCATTTATGTTGACATTTTTTAATCATCCAAATTTTTGATGTAATGAAAATAACCATGAAATGCTAATTAGAATCTCTTATTCTTACTGAAATCATTGGTTACTGTTACTCTGGTTCACAAGTCATAATTTATATTAAAATTGCTAATAAATAAGAGAGACTATTTAATTGATAACATTTAATGTATCTTCTCATGAGAATTCTGATCATTTGGGATGAGAAGGAATAAAGTTCCTTCGATTATTAAAAGTTGAAAATTGGGTTTGAAAATACTTTACGTTTGGAGTAAGAACAATTCAATCTTATAGAGATTGGAGTAATCTCATGATGTTTCGATTGTTTTTGAACAAAGAGAAATTGGATGAGTATCATTATTATTATTACTAGGGTGATTCAAAGGTTTTGCCATATTTTGGTATCAGCAAGTTTGTGGCATGTATATCATGTGACCAAAACAATTCAAACAGTGGTGGATACTCTCTGTGGTTGGTAGTAATTGTGATACACAGAGCACTGATACTTTGTGCTTCCCACTGTGTAGTATTTGAAAGTTGTTCAGATGAACTTGCAATGTTGTCTAATTCAGGAACTTATGATTTACGAGTTTGAATGGGGCCATAATGGCACAGAAGCAACCAAAAACATTTGTTGCATAAAAGGTGAAGGTATAGTTAATCACAGTACAGTAACCAAATGGTTCAAGAAATTTTACTTGAGTTGTAAAAGTTTTGATAATCAGGGTTAGGCCTTAAAGGGTGGATTTTGAGGTTGTGCCTCAAGTCATAGACAAATCTGGCTAGTAGCACTCAGAGTGTAGCAGGCATCCTTGGCATCTCACAGTTCAATGTTGTTTGTTCCGTTCACAAAAGCATCCAGAGCTGCAGAATTGTGCCTTGCATTACCAAAATATTCAACAAATTTTGACTCATCCTAGTTTATAGACTTTAAGCTTTTGTTTCTTGAGGATTATCAGTTTATTTTTTGTATCACTTGTGTTTTGTATATTAGTTTCTTTAAGATTTTCCCTTATTGTTTATCCCTTAATTTTGGCAGTTGTCTTAGAACATTTCTTTGTCAAAAATTCTTGGCTTTTTTCATCATTTGCTTCTTTTTATTTAAGGTCTTTCAGTTTAATTTATTCCATCGTCTGTTTGTTTGCCCAGTTGACTTGCTTATGGCTTTTATGTGTATTCCATGCAAATTGAGAGATTTTTTCTTTAATCAGTTCCAAATCAGAACTGGTAATTGCTTTTTCCAATTTTCTTTGTAGGTTGGGGTTTTTTTTTGCCTTGAATTGTGTCAGTTCTTACATTTACTCTCTTTTTATTGCTGGATATTGCATTATAAAAACTATATATAAAAATAAAAACTATGTAATATCATGAAAGCCATATCATATTATGTAAAATAAAAACTATGCAATATCATAAAGACCATACATCAAAATAAAAGCTGTGTAGCATTATGAAAGCCAGAGCATATCTTATAAAATAAAAGCTATGTAATATCTATTTGCTGCCTTTTGTAGTGCTTTCTCTCTTGGAAATGAATTCACAACAGGAAAAATGACAAACTTAGAAATTTAATAATTCCTTTCAAACCTGAATGCAAAGATCCATTTGATTTGAAGGTTTCTAAAGAAAGAAAAAGAGATGCCAAGTATTTTTGGTTACAACTGCAAAATAGAAAAATGAAGAAAGTTTGGAAATAGATTTTTGAATGAAAGCAAAAGAATAATTGCAATGAAAGTGAAGGCCACAAAGAGACAGAAAAGCTCGCAATGCAAATCTCAGCTTTGCTGAATGGCAGATTTATAGAGCTTAGAAAACATTAAAACTATGCCAAGACAAAACCAACCAAATTCCCAAATCAAGAATTTCTGTCTGTTTAAATAGCTGACAGTAAACAGCAGTTCAGAGGGTGGATTGAGAAGTGTGGTGGTATTGTATCTGCTTACAGTTACAGATAGAATTTTATGATTGGAATATGAAAAGCCAGTTAAGGATGAAAGTACTTGTTGTTGGAGGTAGAGCTTTGTAGTTTGATTAAAAGGCTGATTAATTGAAGTAAAAGGCTTAGAAGGTTTAATTATCACTTTGTAAAATAGTAAATGTCCAATTCATTCTTTCATTTTTTAAGTTTTACAAGAAAAATTATTTGACTAGATGTTCATGTCAAAATAAGTAAATAATGAGATATATTAAAAAATTTAAAAATACAATTTGGATCATTTGATATAAAAATGTGTTAAAATTTTTCATAATAGAATGTTTTCA
>OY757933.1:82426604-82549104 GCA_963585895.1 Sepioteuthis lessoniana
ATTTGCAGAAAGTAGAAAATTCTAAGAGAGAAGAAATGTGAATAATAAACTGGATCCACAAGGGAAGACACCATCATAATTTTTTTTTTTTCTTGTGATGACATCAGTAAAGTTGCCAAGATGAAATGTATGTATATATCATGCATACATTGTGTGAGGTAAAGATGGTGTTATATAGCAGAGGAGAGTGGAATGCCCTGTTTTCATTGGCTGTTTACTAAAAGACAGATGTCTATAAGAACGGCCAAAGTCCGGCCTTTTTATTTTTTTTTTCTTTGCTTTGGTAGAGGTACAAGCGTAGCACATCGCGATCACGGAGGCGGCTTGGCTCTTTCAGAGTCAAGCCGGGGTTACTGTGGGAGCTGATATGATGCAGAAATAACCCGAAATCGGCAATGAAGACAGCGCATCACTGAAGACCTCCCTGGTGCATCTAAGATGTATGATTGAAAATGTGAGTGTGTGTTTTTGTACATTTTAGTGTTTGTTTGTGCCTTTCTTTATCAAAATATAGGAGCAATGCAGCATTTTTGACATGGAAAATGTTGAAGATAAGAATAATTAACTGCTTCTGCAATAAAATTAATTGCTTATAATTTTCAACAATTCTGTGAAATACATATTGAACAACTGCACACCATAACTGGTTCCTGCTTAAAAACTGGGACATTAGAAATATGTTAACACTAAGAAATAAATTCGATGCACTTCAGGAGATATCAGACGCACCAACTCCAAATGACGAATATGAGAACTTTGAAGCGACAGCAGAATGCATGCCAACTAAATAAAGAGCTAAACCTAGAGTCCCAAGGGAGATATTAGCAGTTAGTAAAAAAGCATGCAGACATGAAAACTGAATCCTAATGCAATTGGAGGAACCCAACCAATATTAATGCTCAGAAACTTAAGGCACAAAAGGAATTAACTAACATCTACCTAAAAGAACAAACAGAATACATACAAAATCAGATCAATAAGATTAGACAGTCGGTTGAAGATAGACACTCTAGGATAGCACAGCAGACAGTGAACAAAATGAGCAGAAGGAAGAACTGCAAAAGCTAAACTGAAATCTACCAGCCAAGAAGAACGAATACACCTGAGAATTCAAGAATTTACTCGGAAAACCTCCAAAGGTTATGCATGAACCAATCATGAGAATTATTAGTAATCAACTAGACATCAAACTAGGACAGTTTATGCAAAAAAGAACTTTACTCAGTATTAAGAACAGTTAAAAATAGAAAGGCAGCAGGGCTTGATGAAATATCCCCAGACGTATGGAAGACCAGGGAATTCAATGACATACTGTTCACACTGTAATGCTGTATATAACCAAAACACAATAGATAGATGGACAAAGGGATGCATCCACCATTTCCTAAGAAGGATGACCTCAGAATAGCCAAGAACTACCGAGGTATAACCATAGTGGGCAAGATATACAATGCTCTACTATGCAACCGCATAGAAACCAAAATTGAGAAAAAATTAAGAAGAACCAAAATGGCTTTCAGAGAAATCGATCTATGACATCACAAATTTTGACTATCTGCCGAATTCTAGAAGGTGTATGTGCAAAAAACCTTGAGGCAACAATATTATTTGTTGTCTTCTCCAAGGCATTTGACTCTATACACAGAGGGAAGATGGAGCAAATACTTCTTGCCTCCGGACTACCGAAAGAAACCGTTGCAGCCATAATGATGCAATATAAAAACGTGCAAGTAAAAGTCTGCTCACTGGATGGAGACACAGACTACTTCAACATTGTAGCAGATGTGCTACATGGAGACACATTAGCTACATAGCTGTCATCTGCCTAGACTATGTGCTTAGAAAGTCTATTGATTTAATGAAAGAAAACAGTTTCAAGCTGGCAAAAGAAAGAAGCAGAAGATACCCCGCACAGACAATTATGGATGTGGACTATGCTGATGACATAGCACTTCTAGCAAATACACCTGCCCAAGCTGAAACCCTGCTACATAGTCTGGAACAAGCGGCTGGTGGTATAGGCCTCCATGTCAACACAGACAGGACAGAGTATATGTGCTTTAATCAAAGAGGCGACATCTCCACACTAAAGAGTAGGCCTTAGAAACTAGTGGACAAGTTCACCTACCTAGAAAGCAGTGTCTCATCAACCAAGAAAGCCATCAATATGCGACTAGTAAAGACATGAACAGCTATCGATAAGCTATCAGTCGTATGGAAGTCAGACCTGACCGATAAAATAAAACACAGTTTTTTCCAAGCAGCAGTTGTGTCGATATTACTATATGGATGCACTACATTAATGCTAACTAAACGTATGGAGAAAAAGCTTGACAGCAATTACACAAGAATGCTGTGAGTCATTGGCCTAGTGGGTAGAGTGTTTGCCAATGGTCCAGGAAACCGAGGTTCAATTCCAGGTCACGTCATACCAAAGACTTTAAAAATGGTACTTGATGCCTCCTTGCTTAACACTCAGCAATATAAGGTATGTATCAAGGTTAAAGTGGAGCAATCTAGGAAAGGAATAGTGCCCTCCCCGACACCTCGGTGTAGTAGCTATTGAAAAGGGAGCCTTCTGGTCTCCCTCAACTATGGTCGCCAACTTTACTTATTGGAGGAAACACCCGACAAAACCGCAGCTGTACTGCCACCTACCGCCCATCACAAAAACTATCCAAGTTAGACGAACCAGACATGCAGGACACTGCTAGAGAAGTAACAACAAACTCATGTGATATACTCCTGGGGACCCTTTCAAATGGACAAACAAAGGTAGGATGGCCAGCTAGAACCTATATACAACTACTCTGTGCCAATACAGGATGTAGCCTTGAAGACCTCCTGGGAGTAATGAACGATAGAGATGGGTGGTGAGAGAGAATCAAGGAGATCAGTGCTGGCAGTGCGACATGATGATGATGATTATGATTTCATTAGTTTTATTTCTAGTTTTACTCCATCTTATCACTTTAAATTAAGTTCTTTGTGGAAAATTTTGATGAACCCGATATGTCCTTAAATTTTCAGAAAAGATTCCATGAGCCAATTTAACAGAAAAAAACATACATACATGAAAGTAAAATTTGGAAGGCTCAACTACAAAAACGAATTTCTCTCTGTACAGTTTTATTTGACTTAATCTATCCTTGGTAATCTTAAAACTGCATTCTGATACTCAACGAAATTAAAACAAAGAAAATAAAAATAAAAAAAACTTTTAATGCACATGACCCTTAACCTTTTGAACCTCAGGGGTCAATAATTGTGTCACAAACTAGAGGTGCATAAACATGGGCAGTCGGAATTTTGGCTGGGTACTCTTCACTTCTACATTGCTATTTCCAATAAAATCTGGCAATTCTATATTTCGTGTAAAATTTTCATCGTTCTTTAATTTTCTAAACTGTGTTTTGAATGCTGTAAGCAGTTATTAGCAGATTTCAACATTTTACATTTCTCTAACAAGGAGCCCTGGGTAAAGTTGAAGGAGGCTTCTCCAGCTTCTATTGGTTAACAAAGTTTTTTTTTTGAGAGTTGATAAGACATGAACTGCTGCCAAATAAAAAAGTAAAGCACTGTCAATCTTTTTGACAATAGATGATGTTATGTAACTCAAAGAATAACTTGTGTATTAGTCATTAAATTTTGTATGTTACATCAAAACTATTTTCAAAAATAAATCCATTTTGATTGTTGCTCATTGATATACTACTTCAATGCAATTAAGCTGAAAATCATATATACTTTAAAAAAAAAAAAAAGAAAAAGAAAGAATAAACCTTCCTTGTCAAAACCAGAATCAATATTTTACCTTAAGATTTTTAAACTTGTTTTTTCTTCCCTATAATGCAAAGTAACTGAATGCCTGAAGCTTTGACATGTCCATAATGATTACCAACTTCATCTTTGTCAGTTGCACTTAGAAAATTTCAAAGTTCTATTTTCTTATCTGTTTTGTCTTCAAAGATTTGGTCAATGTCATTTTTTTCATTTTTCTTGTTGCTGACTGAGATTTCTTGATGTGATTTCTTTAGTTAAGAATTTATTATTTATTAAGTGGATAGATAGCCAGAAAGATTTTTATTAAAAATAGAAACATTACTTTATCATATTAACTCCTATAAAGAGGTCATGAATAGTCAAACAAGATTTAAAAAAAGCTATTCAAAAATCCAATTGAGCGATTCAAGTCATACCAGTTGCTGGTAATAGTGTTAGGGAAGATATTTTGTCGTGTTCCCACTCACCCAGCTCCAATATTTCCAATAGAATGTACAAATTTACTCTAACATTAAACAAATGGAAGGAAAGACAAGATAAGCTCATAGACGTATAAAGGACATTCAATACATGCCTATAAAAACATAAGTATTAAAAGAATACACAACATATGATATTTACATATTATCCCATAAACAATCAGCAGTTCATAAAAAGGAGTAAAAAAATGGTCATAGATTTGCTTGAGTGGAGGTTTAGCCATGTTGATTTCATTTTCAATGTCAAGGCAAAATATGACCTCAATGAACAGAGATGAAAAAAGAATGAAAAGAGAGTGAGGAAGTATTCTAAATTCTCTCATGACTAATGGGCATGTGATGTTCAAATCCAAATGAGAAAATTATTCATTGTCTCAGCTGTTGGTCTAATAATGAACTTTAACAGAAAAAGATATCTACATGCTGCAATCGGCCCCAAAGATGATTTGGTTAAAAATGTCCTAATATTTGTTACAAATCTGGGGGTTACTTTCACACACATATAATTAATATATATATATATATATATATATATACACACACAAAAGCACATGTCCCCAGAAATACACAAATGTATATAAGAAGTAAGTAAAGTGGTGACTGTAATCAAGAGTGACCCAAAGGATCCCTTTTCAATAGCTACTACACCAAGGTGTGAAGGAGGGTGCTACTCCTTTCACTGGATTGCTCCACTTTACTCTTGATACGTACCTTATAATGCTGCTGTGTGTTAAGCAAGGAGTTATCAAGTACCATTTTTTGAGTTTTTGGTATGACTCGACCCGAGATTGAACCCTGGTCTCCTGGGCCATTGGTGAACACCCTGCGCACTAGGCCAATGTATAAGAACTTATATTAAAATATACAATTGTGTAAACATGTGAAAAGAATATATTGTAAGAAAAATGTTTACTTAGATGAAAAGAGGTACATCATATTTGCTTGAAGAGCCAGGATAAAAGACAATGAAAAATGTATACTTAGATATTGCAGATTTTACAAAGATACAAAGTAGAAAGATTGTGTATTGGTAGTTTCCAATAGAGACAGATTTTTTCTGCCTAGAAAAAAACAATATGGCCTTTTAGTAGGTTTGAACACCATATAAAGACATCAGTCCAAGTTTTACCTACAAGACCATATATGAAGAAAGAAAGAAATACAGTCAACAAGATAAATCAATATGAATTGACAGGATTGGTTAATATACATTCTTCTTATATATACTTCAAGTGTACACATCACAATTGGTAAGACAAATTGAAACTAGAAAAATATCTTTACTGATATTTCAAATTTTAAGACATGGACTACGATTGATAGGATAATGGCTACATGTACATCTGATCGCTCAATAAAATAAAACAAGAATTCTTCTAAGGTGTAATCACATCAGTACTACTCTATTTTTGCACCATTTTAATGACATGGCTGGAGAAAAGATGAGAACTACACAAGGATGCTGCTTGCTATTTTCATCAATTGTTGGAAGTAGCATCCTATAAATCAGCTGCTATACTGCCTCTTACCTCCCATCTTGCAAAACATCCAAGTAAGACATTTTGGGCATTAGTGGTGAAGTAAGGATGAACTCATAAGCAACATTCTCCTATGGACTCCAACATATGGATATGTTAGTGTTAGCTGATCAGCAAAAACTTACATTCATCAACTTTGTGAAGATACAGGATGCCGTCTAGAAGACTTGTCAAGAGTAATGGCCAAGAGAGATTGTAAAGCACTAAATTCTCAGAATAAAAATTGCCTGTCTGCATTAAAAAATATTATTTAAACAACGTAGTTTTTTGCACCAGATGAAGACATGTTTTTTCTTCTGGATTCTACAAATGAATTGAGAGAAAAGTTGACTTGAACTGCTATTATCTAAAAGGAGCCACTCATATGATTATTTTCATGGAAAGTGAACTCAGTTCAAAACTGAATGAGTTTGTACAATTTACATAGGCTTAAAGAGAGGTAAGAATCAATCTATTTTTCCTCCAACTATGGTTAAATAATAGAGCAGACTAGGCTCTTTAACCTTGGTAGGGTATTTGATCAAAGAGAAGGAAATCTCTGAATTCAAACCAGTTATAGATAGACCTGGAGAGGAATGGGTTCCACCAGGCTATTCCTAATCATGAGATGCTACGAGATGCACCCTAACAACAAATGCCAGATTACAAGAACAGTGAAAGATCTAAAATTTATTTGTATTCTTTACTACTTGTGAATTCTGTCTGTTGTTTTTTTTTCAATCACTCATAAAAAAAGGAGATAATTTTTTGAACATAATTACCTTTAAATTGACTTGTTAGCTGATGCCAATTTTACTAGGCACTTTCAGAATAACATCTTATTGCAATTTAATTTGCTTATGCAGCTTTCAAGCTTGAGCCTTTGGTCTCCTATTCATAACAGCAGTGAATTAAACATGAATTGGACAATTTCTTTGATTTTAAGGGTATGTCAACCTGTCAAGGGTTATTTTATGTCTAAAAGTTTGGCAGTCTCGTTCATAGTTGCACCTTTTTGTGTAGATGTTTCTTCAGAGGATATTTTGGAACACAATCCTTTCAAATAAAAATAATTATATGGCTTAAAATAATTATTTCATTTAAATTATAGTCCTTCATTTGCATATAGTTGTTTTCAAGTAACCAATAATAATCCTTCGTAAACAATTATTACTTCAAGTAACAAAAATAACTTACAGATATATGACATTAAGTATTCCTATGAAATATAAGTAATTTTTAAACAGATCTCTTTGAGCCATGGATGCATCCTCACAGGTACTACCACTCAAGTTTGAATGGTTGTTGAATCCCTCAAATATTTACTTCTCAGCACAAGTATCAAACTAATTACCTTCAATTAATATAAACTTATGCTTCATTAAGTTGACCTGTCTCACCTACTATTGAAATAATTTTGCTCCATTTTGCTCTATATTTGTCTCATGGTATTTCTATTGGAAGGACTAGATTCAAATGCCAAGTGAATCTCTGTCAAACTAAATTAATGGCAATCCTCAGATCTCCAGAACTGGAAGCTCATCCTCAGATGCAGTTATACACAGGGTATCTTTTTTTGTTTATTTGTTGGGGAGGTCTTAAACTTCTGCAGGAGATACAAATCAAAATATTTTAAGTCCAAGACAGACAATTTCTTTTGTAGGAAAATATGCCTTGTAAACTGGCAAACAATAATTCAGGATTTAAAAGATTCTGTTGAAATTACAGAATTTTAAAATTTTCTATTTTGAAAAAAAAAAGCACTGTTCCAGGAAGCAAGTCTTGAAAATGTTAAGATTGTTATTTATTCAGTAAAGTAGACATTGGGTGAAAAGCTGAGATTTTAATCAACTTTTCATCTTTCTGGTCAACACAAAAAGTCACCAAAAATAAAGCCGACCATGATAAGGTCTATTACAAATGCTAATTCAGTTGAGAATTAATTGGAACTTTCTACAAAATTTTCATGGGAAATATGTAAACAGTTGTAATTAAAGAATGTTGTTCTGTTTACTACTTTATTATTTTAATTGTAAAGATAAAATAGAATGTGTTGTAGGCGACTCACCTATGACCAGAATAATGGACTTAACCAAAGGGTATATTAATCAAGAACTAAGCTGGGAGAGCAGCAGCAGCCATAGTAAGTTTACCAAGGGTGTGATCACATTGCTGAAGAAAGGTGGCAGACATGTTTGGGAGGGTTTAGATGACTACAGGCCCATAACTCTGCTTAACACAGAGTTAAAGATTTTGGCCCGGGTCTTAGCGAATTGTTTACAGCTTGTCATCAGTGATCTGATCGGCCCCGAACAGACCTTTGCTGTGAAGGGAAGATCGATCCAGGACAATCTGCACTTGATCCGCGAGGTCCTAGAGGGGATAGAAGACGACACGGAAGCCGTGCTGATCAGTTTAGATCAGTCCAAGGCCTTCGATAGGGTTGACCATCGGTTCTTGGCGTCTGTTTTGGAGACTGCCGGATTCGAACCGGAGTTCCGCAGATGGATTAGCATGATGTACCATAACCCTCAGGCAGTGGTGCAGGTGAACGGAAGGCGTTCGAGGGTATTCGCGATCGAGCGTTCGGTCCGGCAGGGCTGCCCGTTGTCTCCTCTTCTCTATGTCCTCGCGTTGGAGCCCCTCCTGCGCAGGCTTAGGGATGAGAGGACAAGTCCATCCCTGTGCGGAATACCTTTTGTTAGCCACCTTGCGGCAAAGGTTTCCGCGTTCGCTGATGACATCACAGTCTTTGTGTCCCGCCGTCTGGATATAGAGGCTGTGAAAGAGGCAGTTGTCGAGTGTGAGCAGATCGCAGGAGCCAAGGTCAATTTTGACAAAAGCAAAGGTTTGCGGCTCGGTGCTTGGAGGGGTAGCAATACTCTTCCAGGGCCCTTCTGCTGGAGTGACGGACCCATCTGCATCCTCAGGGTGTGGTTCGGGCCCGACCTCCAACTGGAGCGAAATTGGTCGGAAGTACAAGCTAACGTGAATGCTCAGGTGGGAATCTGGCTTTCAAGGAGGTTGTCCTTAAAGGGCAGGGCGGAGGCGTGCGCCATGTACGTCTTCCCTCTGATCCTTTACCGATTGGCTGTACTTCCTCTGCCTAAGGCACGTCGGTTGGCACTGCAACAATCCCTCTCCAGATTGCTCTGGGGAGGTGCAAGGCCGATGGTCCATAGGCAGGTCTGTATCCAACGTACACGCAACGGGGGTCTGGGTATGCCTGATCTGGAGAGCCACTGGCTTGCTGAAAGACTTGCATACCTCGGCCGGTCCTTGACAGGAGACTCAGTGTGGAGACGAAAGGCGAGTCGGACTTTTCCTCGCCTCAAGTCAGACCCAAAGGCTGAAGGTCGATGTAGGCCTTTGGGCGAAGCACTGTTTGTCCGCAAGTGCCGAAAGGCCCTTCGTAACCTTCTTGGGTCCAGTGACCTTTCACGGCCTCGGAAAGAGCTATATCGGGAGTTAGTGGCGGGTTCCGCTTCTGATCCTCTTAGCGAGCGGCGAGGCTGGACGGCGGAGGAGATCCGCTCTCACTGGAATTGGGCGCCAGGATCGAGCTTCTTGAACAACTCCGAGTTCTCGCTCACCTGGCGACTTGTACGGAATGCGTTACCCCTTCTCGGCTTGAACTACAAAGCGGGCCTGGCAGACATGCCTGATTGTCCTCGCTGCAGCAGTGGATTAGAAGAAACGGCTGAGCACGCCTTCTACTACTGCGAGCGAGTTCGCCCGTTTTGGGATCACGTCGGGGAGTGGACGGCTCGCATCAAACCCAAGCAACTCGTGCTGCTCGACGTTGGTTACGTCGTGGACAACGTTCTTCCTCCGTTTCAGGGTGAGAAGCGTGTGGTGTTTCTCGCGATCCTAGCAGTAGCTCGAATGGTGATTTGGATCACGCGAAAGAAGGGATTGTATGAAGATGCAAACTTTTCTCATCGTGATCTGGTTTTGTATTTTCGGCATCAGCTGAGGGTCAAAATCAGATGCGATAGAAAACGCTTGGATCGCATAACACTCAACAGAAGGTGGGTGAATGCAGCGAGCCTGGTCGTAAGAAAGGGGTCAACGTTGGAGTCATCCTTCCCTCCTCTGCCTGCCCATGGCGTCTACGGTACGGGTCATTCGGGACCCCACCCCCGGTAAGTAGACAAAGCTTTTTTCCCTAGTAACCTAGTTAGCAGTATGTTGTCAGTCATTGTCCCCGTCATCTAGTCATTAGTATCCAAGATCTTCCCCATCCCCATTATTTTTCTACCCTAACCCATATCCCAGTCCGCTTTTACTGAAGATCTTGAACATTCATATGTATAAAAACCATATTACCTGCTTGTATCGACCCATACTGCGCCCGACCCTTTATTTCTTTTCTCCCCTATAGATTAGGATCCCAGTCCCACCTAGGGCAGGTCCGACTTGTTTCCGGTTCTTTCGCCCCGGAAAACAGTCGGCCTCTAAATTTTATAGATGGGGGGATGGGAGGGCAACCAAACGGGGGATTTTTCCTTTGTTTCTTTGTTTTTGTATATATTTCGGGGTTTTTCTCCCATCCCCATCATATGAATTCATTTGTAAAAATCACAAGTTGTAAATAAAATCATGCATCACTTCCGGGGTTTTAAGTAGGTCTTTCTTCATAGAGAAAATGTGGTATTTTGGTGGTAGTAGTGCGCATGGCGACGGATGAATGACTACATATTGTATTGTTGAATGGGTCGGCGAATGTGGCTAGCTAGGTCCCCTTAGTAAAAACATAGTTAATGCAAGACCACACCTTCCCCTTCCCCCCAAAACTTAAGGCCTTGTGCCTTCCTGTAATTAATTAAGAGGAAATACAAGCAGCAGCCATAGTAAGTGCCTTGCCTGTTTCTGTGTATGCTGAACCAAGGAGACCCCCTCAGAGACTTTTTTGGATACATTTGTGTTGGCACCTCATATCTCCATGTTGATTTATTTATTGACCCTAAATAACTGGTCATAACAGAATGTTAATTACACCAAAAGACCAATTATTTATCTAGGATTTTTTTTTATTGATATTTCTTTAATAATTCACTTTTATCTCCCATACTTTTCCTCTTTCTCGGGAATGATTAGAAGTAGTGTTTTTAAAAATGTTTAAACAATAATTTTTTTGGTTTGACATACACAGGTAACTTTTTTTTTTAGGTTGAAAGCAATGCATAAGAAGGGCTAGTAAGTTTTAGCTTTATGAATTACAAATATTCACTGGCCAGAGTAACTTAGCGTATGTATATGCCTAAATACAAATGTTTATATATATATGTATATGTCACTTGTAAATATATGAACAGATATGAATATATATATGCATGCCATCACTAAAACACACAAATTTGATTTTTCAGACATGTCATTTTTTTGTATGTGAAAATAATATTGAAAATGCTTAATATGATTGTATAAAAGAATAAAAAAGAAATGTGTTTTGCTTGTAGGTATTCTTCTGAAATTATAAAGACTTCAAATAGACAACATGGACTAAAATAAAAATTAATTGCTATGCTCTCCTGCAATAAAAATGTATAGAAAAGGATTTTTTATGAGATGGTCAATTAGGATAAGCTAGTATTACCATGCTATTTTATTGATTAAAAAAAAGTGGCAAAAAAGAAGCATTTTAAAAAAAAGCCATATATCTTGATAAATTTCTGTTTGTAGAGTATTAACCTCCACAACTGAAATTGAATCAATTTATCAGGTCCAACAACCAACTAGACTCAATAAAGATAGAGTATATTTTTTTGTCAAGTGTAACACTTGGTCTCAATAACTTTTATCTATTCTTTTGTTTCACCTTGATACAAATGCTAAAATAAAGCCAAATGATTGCTATTATTTTTATTGCTTATTTTCTAGAACAGTTAAATCAAGGCAAAAATGTTTTCCCAGGTGTCAATGTAGAGTTTGAAGATTAAAAATAGTCCTAAGTTGTCATTGCCATAATATACACATCTAACTTGCTGATCCAGTCAGTTGCCCAGAGCAAAGGAAAAGAATTACCCACTAAGGCTAATGAAGTTAATATTAGAAAATCAGAATAAATTTCTTGTAAGATTGAAAGAAAAGTTGAAAAGGGAAAAATTTCAGAAGACAAAGATAATTTCAGGAAATCCACTTCATTAATAAAAGGTTTAAAATGCAATAAAGGATATTATCATAAATAATATTGATGCAAAAAATATTTGATTTTTCTTTTAAAAACAGATACAACTCAGCAAAATAAAATTTTACATCTGTAAAACCGGGACATTGGCCTAGCGGTTAGAGTGTTCGCCAATGGCCCGGGAGACCTGGGTTCAATCCCAGGTCGAGTCATACCAAAGACTTTAAAAATGGAACTTGATACCACCTTGCTTAACACTCAGCATTATAAGGTACGGTTCAAGGGTAAAGTGGAGCAATCCAGGGAATGGAGTAGCGCCCTCCCCTACACCTTGGTGTAGTAGCTATCGAAAAGGGAGCCTTCGGGTCACCCTCGACTATGGTCGCTAACTTTACTTACTTTATAATGAATGCACAAAAGCCATAATCTTCAAAATTATAAGTAATAAAAAGAAAAGACTTACTGGTACTTATGCATCTATGTTACCACACACAAAAAAAAACTTTCCCCGAGTGTTTCCGGGCCAATAACTGAAAGAATCAGAATATTCCAGAACAAAATTTAAGCAAGCAGACGATAAAATAAGTCAACCGATTTGTTGACAAAATGCATGAAGACAAAAAAAAGAAAAAAAAAAGAGAGAAAAAAGACAATTTTTAATGGATAATGTTACCAACTTTTTCAGAAGAAAAAGAATAAATCAATGGTCAATGTATGGTAATTTTCTCTATGAAAAAATAGTTTGAATTTTTATTTTATCTATTTGGGAGGGGGTATAAATTTTTTTGTCTTTTTAAAAAGTTTTTTTCGTATTTTTGCACTTATTGTACCTTGCAGAAGTAATAACATGCTAATTTAGAAATCCATTCTTGCCATGGGGAGTGGGGTGTTTTGTAACTATTCTGTACTTTCATCTAACAATTTAATAATAATCCAGGTCCTGCATTTGGTGTTACGCCATCTCCAGGTGGCAAGGATGCTCACATGCCCGGCAACTTTTAATTTTGCCAATAAGGTTTTTTTCTTGGCAGAATTGGATCACCATTTCTGCACATTGTACATTTTCGCTTAGCAGCGATAAATTCATGTTTACATTTGTTTGTAACTTAGTAAATAAATTGTTAGAATTATTTTATTTTAAATTTGATTAGCAAGGTGTTTCGGCATATTCTGATTCTTTCCGGATATGCTCAGGAAAGTTCGGCTTTTTGCGGTAACATAGATGCATCAGTACCGATTTATCTTCTAACCTAGTTTGGTTGTAGGGGCACAACTCATGTAATATGTCTTGGGCAGGAATTGCCCAAAGGAGTCTATCCCTCTTCAGGTCTACAACTGGTTTGAATTCAGATATTTCCTTTTCCTACACTGGTTGCAATACCAAAGTTAAAGAGCCCAGTCTGCCCAATATTTTACTCATTGCTGGAGGGAGAATAGTTGGATTCCTATAACTTACTCCAGGGTATTAGCACTATTTGAAATGCAAACAGTCTTGTTCAGGATTCGAACTCAGAAAACCAAGTTCACTTCCTACCAAGTGTGCCTCCATATAAGTAATAAACATTATTTAATTTCTTGATTAAGAATGGAACTAAGTGGAGCCTCCATTCTCTCTTTAGGACAAGAGAAATAACCGCACTTTTCTCTTTTAATAATCATGCAATAATATCTATGTTATCATGGGCAGATATCTCAATGAAGTACAATGAAAAGCAGACTCATATCTATCCTAAAGATATTAGTATGAAGTGAATACAACCTCAGAATTCCAACAAAATTTATCATTAAGCATTATGATTCCAACCCTTTAAATGAACATTCAGGCTGGTTTTCTTTGAAATATTTATATTATCTATATTTGGTTATATCAACACATTTCTTGATAATCAATCAGACTGTCTGGAATGGCTAGTTTGTAAATAGGTCCTTCAAAAAATATTTTGTGTGTGTGTGTGTGTGTGTATATATATATATATATATATATATATATGGGAATAATAAAAATTAATTGCTCAATATATTTTATTTCCTGTACTGGTTGAAGCAAATGAAAAAATGTTTGATAGACGGAACCAATTTTGGCACAAGACCTGATTTATGGATCAGTTTGTGTAGAACAAACTCATGGTTAATAGTAAAACTACAGATTGATTTTTGCTCAATGAGTGTTTGTTGAAAAGTTCATAGGCTGACTAAGATACTCTCATGGAATGTGTTCAAATCAGATTTATTTTTCAACATAGTTCATCTTATGGTCTACATACTTCTTCCATTGGTATTGTTGTGCTTGGATTCCTTGGGTAAAAAGTTATCAACAGCAGGTATTACATTACCCTATAAACTTTTCTGCCCATTTTCATTGGGCAAGTGATCCTATCAAGAAAAAAGAACAACAAATGAAGGCCATGATTTTTAAGTAAAAATATTTCCCTGGACAAGTCTTTATGATGATTTACTAAGTTTACTTTGGTCTGGTCCAAGGCCACAAATTTAGGTCAATCAAAGAAAAGCAAATTTACTATGCAATCCCTTTGACTAGTTCAATAATTATTACATAGTGACAAATACAGTTCTTTTTATTTAGATTTCCTAAAATAAATAAAAGGTTAACTTAGACATTATCAATTATTAATTTAAATTAATACATAGTGATCTCTTTATTTGGAGGCATCTTATTTTACTCGACTATTCAAAGTGGATTGTTTTTAAGTAAAAATGGAAGAAAATACAAGTTTGGTTTCTTTATTTAATAGCATATCAACCTTTGTGGGTTATTTAATAGCAAAGCCATCCTTGGAAAAGAACAGCAGTGATGCTATTTAACCAATAGCTTCGGGGATAAAGGAGTTTTTACCTTTTCCAAGGGTATAAGTCCGAAATTGAACATTATAGTCTGACTAGAGTTTGAACCCGCTTCCTTTGAGGCTGCAGTCCAGCACTTTAGTCATTTTGCCATGAGTATTCCCCTAAGAAATGAAAGGGTTCCAATTTTTGTGAAACATTCACAAGTTTTAAGACTAAGTTATTCATGCCAGTCAAAAGTTTTGCAGTATTTGCTGCATGTATATCACATGACCAAAGCAGTTCAAGCTGTAGAAGGTACTCAATAGTAGTTACGAGAATTGTGGCTGTACACTGACACATTATGCATTACTTCACTCCGTGTGTCATTTGAAAGCTGCACAGATGAATGTGTAACAGTCTAATTTGAGAACTTATGCTTCATGAATTTGAACTGGGCCATAACACTACAAGCAAAAACACTTGTTGGATGAAAGGTGAAAGTGCAGTTTATCACAGTGCAGTATCCAGATGGATAAAGAAATTTTTTCTCAGGTTGCAATAACCTCAACACATTGTGGGTTCTGAGGTAGTGCTCCAAACCACAGAGGCAAGCTTGGCATCTCAGTCCAGTATGGTTTACCTTTATAACCTCAACAAAAGCATTTGAAGCAGCTAAATCATGTCTTAGATTATCCAAATACTGCAAAACACCCTTGTATAAATTTCAATTTATTCTTTACAACTTCTTGTACAATAGACTAAACACAGTTTTGCTTATTTCTTTTGATAGGAAAAATTATTTTCTTTTAGTAGAAATAAAGATTGACAATTTAGAAGAATCTTTTGCTATGGAAGTTGAAAGTTGGACTGAAAGATTAGTAATATAACAAAGAAAGGAAAGAAAAGTCTTCAACTTCGCTGAAATAATAAAAGTAATGTAATGTTGAGGCACTTAAAGTATCTATTGACCTGATGAACTTGCTTACTTTGGTATTAAAGCCCAAAACGGTCACTGAACAATTATGAAGATTACTCTGAAATGTCTAACAATTCTAACTTTGGTCATTCAACTTGCCAGCCAATCCATTTCATTCCTGTTCAAACTGCCAATTTTTATTTCCATGCTGGTCAAACTGGATGAAGATAATGCAGAACAATTGCATTTCTTTGGTTGCACAATTCTTGCCATTTCTTCAGAGAAAAGTTCTTCACTCTTTTTGGGCAAAATTAGAAAATTCATTTTTAAGACAGAAATACTGCTTACTGGCTATGTGTTGAAGAATTTAGAAATTTTAATTCTTTTTGATTTCATTTGAAGAACAAGAATCTATTTATATAGTTTTCTTTGAAGATAAATAAATGGCAAGAATGTTTGAAATTGAAGTTTTCTTTGAATAAAATTTTGAGTTTGGATAACTAGCCTTGATGTACAGAACTAAATATTTAGTTGATACAGAATTGGTACAGCAAAGAATCTGAATTAAAAAGGAGGTAACGATACCAAAAAATATATCAATGCTGCCAATCGTCAAATCTAAATATGCAACTCTCTTTTACAATGTTTGCTAGCTATGAGTGCTTTTCCTTGTTATATGGCTCAAAACTGATTATTGGCTAATATCTGACCTGTATCACTTCTATACAAATTAATATGATGACTGGCATGCAGATTTTATTAGCACCATCTATGGTAGCTAAGATTCCCCTCCAAACATTTAACAAAGAAAGATGGCATAATTTGCTGGAAATAATACAAATTTCTAGAGTCCCTACTTCTCCAAAACGCACCTAACTCTTGGCTTTTTTTTTTGCATTGACCTGTTTCTCTGTTACAAAACTGATTGTGTACATTCAAATGTAAGGATTTACAATGCTCTTACCAAGTTGATTTGATCATGAACACAAGAAAAGTTATTTAAAAAATATACCATCCAAATTAGATGAAGAAAAATAGTAACGTATTTTGTATTTTTCAAGGAATTATTCATATAATCTTATGCATGAATCAGCCTTTTCTGCCTGTTGTTCTACACCAAAATGTTTTTAGAGGATACTTCAAAAATATTTATTTCCTAAGTAGTACAGGTAACAGAAATATGTGAACCTTTCCTGATATCTAAAGTTTTATTAAAATTTTTATTGAACATTACATGAAAACTATGTAATTTTACTTAGATAATATGAAAATAATGTTAAGTTTAAAAAACTTTGAATATATAAATATATACAAGCGCTCGCAGATGCATACATCTATCTAAATTAGGATTGCATTGACAGAGTCAACAGTACTTGACTATATCTCTACATGATCCTAATTTAGATATGTATGTCCTGTTACTGATATTGACGATTCTTCATTTATAAATCTAGCAATATATCACACACAAATTTGTGACAATGTGTATGTGTAGTCAATAATGATGCCAACATATAAGAATGAAAGATTTGTGTTTGTTATTAGATAAATTGGTGCATGTTTTTTTCATTTGTTCTGAGATCATCTTTACTTTAATCTTTAATTCATTATTGCAAGTCATTTGGAAAATGAGGTACAATATAAGTTTCTTTTCAAACACTTCATTTTGCCTTGACTCAGGTCTTATGATAATAAATGTGTACATGAATATAAACAGTTATAAAAAAAAAAAAATCACTATTTAATACTTCTGTCATCATATAAGAAATTTCTTTGCATGAAAAAATTCACCTCACTTAACTAATAAGTTACTTGTCTTTATATCAAAGCTTTTTTATATCAAATCTTCAAAAATATTACCAAGTCAAAATTAGAGTATGCTTCAGTTTCTTTGTTTAATGGCATATCAACCTCAGTGGATCATTTAATGCCAAAGTCATTCTGGTAAAAGTATAACAGTGATACTATTTAATCTATAGCTGGAGGGATAACGGCATTGATATCTTTCCCGGGCATATCAGTTCAAAAGGGAATGTAATAGCATGACTGGGGTTTGAACTTGCTTACTTTAAGGCTGGAGTCCAGCACTTTAGCCACTATACTATCAGGGAAACTCCTCTTTAGAGCATGTTGAAGACTTCAAACAGCTGAATAGTTATTAAAAGAATGAAAAATTAATGGAATTGCTATACAGGCACATTAACGGCTGTGAAAGTCATTGTAAAAGGAAGCCCATATTGAAACAAACAAAACACTAGCTCATTTCCATTCAACTAAAAAGTCTTAAAATTAAATCAAATACAGTTATTAAAAGTTTCATTTACTATATCAGCAGAGTTGATGAGGTGCTGATTTTTTATCATATTTATAATAAATGATAAATATCCTTTTGCTAAAGCTCATTTTTAGGATGGCAGTTATCTTATTGATGGTGTATTATATCAAGCTATTGCTACAGTGAAGGAATGGGATGAGATGAATAAAAAGATTTACGCTGGTGCTACATAGGGAAAGTGAAAGAGTTACTGGTATAATCCTAGATTGAGCTTTTTAAACAGGAAGTAAGAAAATTGCATGTTTCCTTTTATTTGAAAAGTAAAAATTGATGTAAAATATATTGTAAAAATAAAAAAATGGCACCAGTATGTTGTGGTGGTAAGACTGACTGCAAGGTGCGTTTAGGAGAGAAATCGCCCATATTGGAGTTTGAAGACCCCTATAGATTATAAAATAAAAGATCAGAGCTGATCTCAAAATGTCACTATCATAATAGGTGGTTGCTGTATCATTTGTCCCCAGATTGAGTTGCAATTTGTAAGTTACTATTCTTTACTCAATTATATGAATTTTAATTTTAAATATCTGGAAAAAAAATCTCCATCTTTCTATTTCTGCAGTCAGAAGATTGTTGTGTTCACACTACTGGAAATTTTTAACGACAGCATTTGATTTGATTTTCAAACTTTTAAAACTTGAGATATTAGGTTTATAACGGTTTTGTTTTGGTTTTGGAACAATAAGAATCTTGTATGTACATACATGTATTTACATGCCATAAGAAATGCAAATGAGTAGGAAAATAAGGAACAAACCAGTCTCTAAGGGATATGTAAAATGGGATGAAAGCACTTGAAATCATGTGTTCAATCCCCAGGTCATGTAGTGAAGAATTATATGCAAACTCATCATTCTTCAATTGAATTTTTTTTAAGCAAACAACCAGGTTTCACCTTGAAGGCTAGAATCATGATAACTTGTGTATTACATATATTATTCATATACAAATGAAACTCGGTGAACTATATGTGTATGCTATTCACAAATACATACAATTGTTTAGGTCTTATTTATCTATAATGGAGAGAAGTTTCATATGAAATACACAATGGAAGTGAAAGCAATTTCATTTGAAGATTTTTTTAACTTATGCTTTTTCTTTATTAAATAATTATTAGATTTACCTTTCAGAATCTTATCATACAGGCATATATTTACACACACATACATAAATATATTTATACACTCACTCACACACACACATATCTGCATATGTTTTTGTTTTTTTTAATAATTGCTCTGATTCTAAACTCGAATTTATATCACTCTTTTATAAAATACATGGAAGCATGAATAGATTTACGTATATTCTTTTTGCCCTTTTCAGGAACCTAAACTTTGTCTTAAAGGACAATATTTATTCATTTTATCATTCTTCAAAGTCATTTTAACATTGACAAAGTAGAAAATTCTAAGAAATTTAATTAAAGAAGCTTTATAAAACTTTGAAAAAATACAAAACAGAAAAGTATTTTTCCTCATTTTTCTTTCATAGCCAAAATGTATATTCTTAAAATGTTCCCTAGGGAGAAATTTTCACAAACTCCACTCAAGAAAGTCCCATCTCAAAATAATTGTAAATAGAAACATTCTTAATTTGAAAAGCTTAAGTTTCTGCATTTCAAAGATTACTCGATATTTTCTTTTTTTAGTGAAATATCAACAAAAACCAAAATTAGAATTACAGGATTTGTCATTTTGGAAAATTTCAAACCTTCTTAGATTAAGTGATAAGAAAACAGACTAATTATCATATTTGAAAGAAGTTTTGCTCAAATGAATCCTTGATAAGAAAATTTGGAGTTGGAGAAGAAATAAAAGAGAAAAGGCGTCATGCGAGAAAGCACAAACTATCTGGTTTTTGTAGTTGAGAAAATAATTTCCAATTTGTGAACAATATTAATGATCATCATCTTCATGTAAATTCCTGCTGTATGTGCTTATGCAGCAAAATCGTCAGCTACACATTGATCAGGAAGGTGTCCATATGGTGGGAATGGGGATTGATTTTAAAAAGGATGAAATCAGGAAGAAATTAAGTTGCTCATGAATAATGTAATTTGGATACAGACAGCACAAATGACAAGTGAGATGTCTGCATGTATTGCAGTAACAATTTCTTGTTTATGGAAAGAATTGCTTGGGATGATGATAGAATAAAGAGAAAGAGAATTTTAGATTAAAAAAATAAAAAGAAGGAAGCTATAGAGAAGAAGAAAGTTGGGGAGGAAATTAAGAGACTAAAAGAAGGAAGCAAACTTGTGAAAGTATTCAGATGAGAGAGTAGAAAGACAGAGGGAGTTGGAAGGATAGAGATAGAAAATGACTGAGTGGAAGGAGTGAGAGAGAGAGAATTGAGCGAGCAGAAGGATAGTTGGAGAGTTGGAAGAGAGAGAAATAAGAGAAGAGAGAGAGTTAGAGAGTGATAGATAAAGGAGTAGAGAGAGAGAGAGAGAGAGAGAGAGAGAGAGAGAGGTAGTTGGGGGTAGTAGAGAGAGAGAGATAATGAGAGTTGAAGAATAGATAATTGGAAGAAGTAGAAACAGAGAGATTTGGAAGGAGTAGAGGAATCTTAAAACTTCATCTGTTCCAGTTATAGTATTTTCCTTGCAATACAGAGATTGCAGAGATATTGTGAATTCAGTTTGAGATCAGAAAAAGAAAAATAGTCCAACAATTCTTTTAATTTTTTTGGATATAAAAGTTTTTTAAAACTCTGCACTCTGGTCATAGCAATGTATATTGGCATTATGATCTAAAATCTACATATCTTATTTTGAAAAATACTTTATTGCTAAAAAATGACAATCATCATCTGAACTTTCAATGAGTCAATTTTCTTGCAAACAGATTAATGGGTTTTAAGGGTATATCAACCTGTCAAGGATTATTTTATGCCAAGAAGTTAGGGAATTGCACTCATTATACATTTACGCTTTTGTGCAATTGCTTCTCAAGAGTTTTTTGCCCACAGTTATATGATATCAAGTATTCCTATTGAATGATGTGGTTTCAAGTAATTATTTCTATTTGATATTAGTCAAATGTTTATTTACAGTTATATAGTTTCAACTAACTTATAATAATTATCTTTAGTAAACAATTATCATCATCATCATGATGTCACACTACCAGCACAGGCCTCCCTGACCCTCTCTCACCACCCGTCTCTTTCGTCCATCGCTCCTGGGAGGTCTTCAAGGCTATATCCTGCATTGGCACAGAGCTGTTGTATATAGGTTCTAGCTGGTCGTCCTGCCTTTGCTTGTCCATGTGAAAGAGTCCACAGGAGTATACGGTTTATGAGTACGTCCTTACTTCTCTAGTAGTGTCCCGCATGTCTGGTTCATCTAACTTTGATAGTTTTTGTGATGTGTGGTAGGTAGCCGAACAGCTGCTGTTTTGTGGGGTGTTGCCTCTTGGACTTGTTCAATATTACTTGCAGCATTCTTGTGTAATTGCCATCAAGCTTTGTCTCCATCCATTTAGTTAGCATCCTTGTAGTGCATCCATATAGCAGTATTGACACAACTGCTGCTTGGAAAAAACTGTGTTTTATTTTATCAATTAGGTCTGACTTCCATATGACCGATAGCCTATCGATAGCTGTCCATGACTTTGCTAGTTGTGTATTGATATCTGTCTCAGTTGATGAGACACTGCTTCCTAGGTAGGTGAACTTGTCCACTAGTCTCAAAGGCCTATCCTTTAGTGTGGAGATGTTGCCTCTTTGTTTAAAACACATGTATTCCATTTTGTCTGTGTTGACATGGATGCCTATGCCAGCAGCTGCTTGTTCTAGACTATGTAGCTGTGTTTTGACTTGGGTGGGTGTATTTGCCAGAAGCACTATGTCATTGTTGTCATCCATGTCCATAATATGATGCAAAGTATCTTCAGCTTCTTTCTTTTGCCAGCTTGAAACTGTTTTCTTTCATTAAATCAATAGACTTTCTAAGCACATAGTCTAGGCAGATGATAAACAGGTATAGGGCTAATGTGTCTCCGTGTAGCACACCTACTACAATGTTGAAGTAGTCTGTGTTTCCATCTGGTGAGCGAACTTTTACTTGCGTGTTTCTATATAGCATCATTATGGCTGCGACGGTTTCTTTCGGTAGGTCAGAGGCAAGAAGTATTTGCTCCATCTTCCCTCTGTATATGGAGTCAAATGCCTTGGAGAAGATAACAAATAATATTGTTGCCTCAAGGTTTTTTGCACATACACCTTCTAGAATTTGACGGATAGTCAAAATTTGTGATAGAGTGGATTGATTTCACTGAAAGCCGTTTTGGTTCTTCCTAAGTTTTTTCTCAATTTTTGTTTCCGTGCATAGAAAAGCATTGTAGATCTTGCCTGCTATGGATGTAAAGGTTATACTTCGGTAGTTCTTGACTAATCCGAGGTCACCCTTCTTAGGAAAAGGGGGATGTATCCTTTGTCCATCTGTCTATTGTGTTTTGGTTATATATGGCATTACTGTGTTGGAGCAGTATGTCATCTAATTCCCTGGTCTTCCAAACTTCTGGGGGTATTTCATCAAGTCCTGCTGCTTTCCTATTTTTAATTTTTCTTAGTACTGAGTAAAGTTCTTCTTGCATAAACTGCCCTAGTTTTATGTCTAGTTGATTACTAATAACTTTTGTGATTGGTTCATGCGTAACTTTCAGAGGTGTTCTGAGTAATTTCTTGAAATGTTCTTTCCACAGTTGTATTTGTTCTTCTTGGCTGGTAGCTTTCAGTTTAACTTTCACAGTACTCTTCCATTCTGCTTACTTCGTTTACCATCTGCCATGCTATCCTAGATTGTCTATCCTCAACCAACTCTCTAATCTTATTGATCTGATTTTGTATGTATTCTGTTTGTTCTTTTAGGTATATGTTAATTAATTCCTTTTGTACCTTCTTAAGTTTCTGGACATTGATATTGGTTAGGTTCCTTCTATTGCATTTGGAAGAGGTTTTCATGTCTGCACACTTTTTTCTAACCCCTAATGTCTCCCCTGGGACTCTAGGTTTAGCTCTTTGTTTTGTTGGTATGCATTCTGCTGCTGCTTCTAAGTGGGCATTGACGAAGTTCTCATATTCGTCATTCAGAGTAGGTGCTTCTGATATCTCTTGAAGTGCATTGAATTTGTTTCTTAGTGTTAACACATATTTATCTCTGATATCCCTGTTGTTAAGCAGGGACTAGTAATAGTCTACAGTTTTTGTTTGGGCCGCATTCCTTTGTAGGTTTAGTGGTATCTTGCAGTGACAATTTGGTGATCGGAGGACACACCCTTGAAAGAGGAATATGCCTTGCAATTCAATGCGATATTATTCCATTTCTTATTTATAAAGATGTAGTCTATCGGTACTTTAGTATTATTCATGGAGGTGTGGGTCCATAGTTTTCCCTTTCTTTTTTGAAATTTAGTATTGACACATGTAAATCTATTTCATAACATAAAATCTGTTAGATGTTCCCATTTCTGTTTGACGAGTTGTATAAGCTGAATTTGTGGTTCATATTTTTACCAATTTCGGCATTCATGTTTCCACCGATGACAAGAGCATTGTGTTTTGGGATGCTACAAAGGAGGATAGTTTGTTATAGAAGGGGATAAGGTCTATTTCTTTGCTAACATTGGTAGGGCTGAAGCAGGAGATGATTGTAGTACTGGGGTTGCCATTAAAAGTTGCTACCATCATCCTCGGTTTTATTTTCTCAATGCTATTTAGAGATTTTAGGGCCCGTGGTTCTAAAAGCATTCCCACATCTATCGTGGCATTGACAGAGTTTTTCCATACAGATGCAGAGACAAACATCTATCCCTTGCCGGTATTGTAGTATTTAATATCTTTGCTATTTGTGTATCTGTTTGCTTGTATGCATATCATGTCTGTGTTATGATCTATTGCAGAAGCTGTCAACTCCAGTAGTTTGTTTATTCTATTTAAAGTTCTTATGTAGAATGTTGTTATTTGTATTGTGCTTTTGTATTTTAGTAATTTTTGTTTTGGTTTGAGTTCTGTAGCTGATTTTTTGAACACTGGGGCCAAAGCTCCAACCTCAGCAGGATGCGTTCCTTTTTTACCCTTGCAAAGAGTGATGTGGTTTGGACAAGTGGTTTGAGTGCGAGTCATCGTAATCTTTTGATTGCTGTGTTTATATTCTCATCTATAGAAGCCACCCTAACATATAAGCAGCAGTAATTCAGGGTTCAACTGCAACTTAGAATTACTGAATTTGTCTTCTTGCATTTAAAGAACAGAAAATATATGGCAGTGATTTTACAAAAAAATAAAATCTTTCATGCATTTTAAAATGACCATATAGTAAAAGACAAAAAATATCTAACCATCGGTTGACCACTGCAAAAGGTAAAAAGGATTTGCCTTGCTTCTGCCCACCACCTTCATTTTATCAGAGTCCGTCTATTCTACTGTGGCATTTTTTTATCAGAATACAATTTACAGTTACATGGTACCAAGTTTACCTAAAGAATATAAACAATTTTGACACTAATCTATTTGACCCATAAATGAGACTCTACAAGTACTACCTCTCTGGGTCAAAGTGGATTTGGTAGAAATTGCAATGAGTGGTTTATTTTGGTTGATTTCAATTGCATATCAACTTATGCAGGATTTTCAATGCCAAATCTTGTTTGTACATAAATACATTGAATATATGATTGGTAAGCATATTTGTTAATAGATAACATTATTTTAAAATGAGCCAGATTTAAATGGTTTCAAATATGTTGGTTACATATTGACAATCCCAGAACGGAAGCTTCTGCATTAGATGCAGTTTAGTGCCACCCCCAGACCGCTTGGCTGGTAGAGGATCTTGCTTTTTAATTGGTGACTACTGATTGTTGATACTTCTTCAGACAATGATAAAGCTTGCAGCATCAGTTTTTTTCACAAATGATTTCTTTGAGTGTGATACTGTTTGATAGTATTTTAGCCCCAAGAGAATCTTTTGAATCTGGAGTCAATCATCCCAAAAACTTGCCATTACCTTATCAACTTAGTCAATCTTCTAAATCTATTGTTGTTTTTTCACTATTGTTTACAGCATCCGCAATGGGATTCGATAGGTTTGCTTAATTCAAATAATGATGTAAAAGTTTGAAGTATTGCAAGAACTATCAAATTGTAATTGTGACAAAAAACGTAGTCAGCAAAATGGTGCTGGTAGACTTATATGATGTAGAGTTACCATAAAGTTACAATTTGTAAAAAGAGTGTAATAAAATGAGATATGCTGATTCAGTGGGTTCATATACTTATAAAATCAATAATATTCTCAATGGAAAAATACTTGTTGGATTTGAAATTTGATATGTTCCCTTCAAACTCTTCAAGATTATTCTGTGTAGAGTAGAATTTGCAAGTCAGTGAAAAGAATTGTAAGAAATTTAACAAAGAAACTAATTTTCTAAGATTTTAATGTTACTGGAATCCAACTTTTGACAGCACAATCTTCTTTGTTTAGCTTCCTTGAATTAGTGTACCAGTTGACTAATAATTTGCTTTTTCATACACAAACTGCCCTCTCCAATCATGAGGGTGGGCTAAAATATTTGTTGTTGATGACTTTTTGACCAATGGAATCCAAGCACTGCATCACCAATAGAAGAAGTGTTTGCACTACAAATAAGACTATGTTGAAAAAAGCTCACAAAATGAAACCAAATGAGGTATCTTGGTCAGCCTATGAACTTTTCAGCTGATCTTTGTACATAAAGTATTCAATTTCTTATCTCAATTAATAACTGACAAAGTAGAATTTCTTGGTTGATTTACAAAATGTCAACTTTTGCTGGGTTATTTAAAGCTAAATTTTGTTTTTCCAGCAATTATATATTTTCAGGTATACAATGATAATCATTTTTATAAATTATTGCTTCAAGTAACTATTTCTGTCTAATTAAAATAATCATTTTTTTTTTGTGCAGTTATATAGTTTCAAGTAACTTAGTCTTTGTAAACATTTATAACTTTAAGTAACTATTTCTAATACAAATAATTTGCCCACTGTTGTGGTTTCAAGTATCTCTATTTAATACAAATAATTTTCAAACATTTATTTGACACATAGATGGGACCCTAACAAGCACTACCACTTTAGGATGGTGTGGACCTGTAGGTAATTGTAATGAAAGAATGACTCCCCACAGCTCCAGAACTTGAGCCTCACCACCAAATGCAGTTGAGTGTCATATCTAATAAATACCCTTTTTTTTAGCGGGAGTATCTTATACAATATTCTCAATTTAATTTAAGATCTGTGTGTTACTTTCCAAGAATAAGTGATCTCACTGAGCATCAATATTTTATTTTTTTTTGGAACTTTATAAACATGTACCAGACTATCCTAAGCATTTAATGAATTTATTGGCTATCAGAAGGTTTCTATATGATTACCTGCTTCAATGAAGTTGCTAGCTGATTTTGCTAGTCATGCGTAGAGTTTAGCTCCTAATGAGAACTCAAAAATAGAGCCTTGAACCAGAATATATAAGATTTATAAAATAATGCACTTCGTTAACAATAATCTGATTATCTTTTAGCATATGACAAAATGGACATAATGAATTTTGCAAATGCTATAAACATTTTAATATCGATTCTCTTGTTTGAAATTGTTAAAATGATGACAACCAAATAAAAAAAAAATGTTGAATTTACCCATTTTGAAAAAAATTCTAGTTACACAGTCTTTCAAAGCCTAATCTTTATTATTCTATCAGATTTGCTAACTTCAAGCAAATTGTAATTCTTGTAATTCTGAGAAGAAATCAAAGAATTGGACTTTTGCTAAAGGAATGCATCAAATGCTCATTAACCAGTTTTCCAGAAAATGGAATTTTTTTCTGACAATTATGACATTTCTCAATTATTTGTTCAAAGGGAAAATTCCATCATTATTTTGCTGATAAAAGTAAGAGAGGATTTTTCATGATTATATGTTAACTCCAGTATCAAGAACAAATTAAAAGAAAAATTGCATTTCATGGGATTTAGAACTTCTGTTATCAACTAAAATAAATCTTAGAAATGTTAAAGCATTGGTGCTTTTAAAAGACCTTCTGGATGTTATTTTTGCTTCTTTCAATTCCAATCACATGTCTCAAATGTGAAAACAAAAAGAAATTGCAAGATGTTTTTGAAGAATTTTCTTTTAGAATACAACCAAATAAAGAAAGTGTGAAAAGAAAAAGAATTATGAAGAATGTGTCTCTCAATGGAAAAAAAAATCAACAAAAATATTACATATGTAAAAAAAAATTATAAAATGTCAATATTTTGGGACATGAGCAATAAATTGTAAAAGAATCCTTGAATCTTTCAAATCATTGGATCTGTGTTTTGTCAACAAAGATAAAAACAAAATCATTACTGCTATTATAGAAAAGAGAAGATTTAAAGCCTCAAAAAACATTGATAAAGGAAAAGGGCCCCTTTTGGTGTCAAAATGATTTACAAGAGTCCAAGGAATTTGAGATTCCATTCAGTCTATCTCATTGGTGAAGCTCATTATTACAAATGAATGTAGGAAAAAGAAAAGCCACAACAATTCAAGTACTGTACTTGCAGCTATGTCAAATTCCTTTTATTATAGGTGGGGGTTCAGAGTAAGAAGACTGATTTGGGGGTTCTTTTTAAATGGATAATTGCCTCAAATGGTTGAATCCAAACTTCTCTTTGATATTTGCAAAAGAAAGTGGTTCCATAAAAATATTATAATGAAGCAAGTTTTAAACCATATTTCAAAAATGTTTCATGAACCTGGGATCACCCAGAAAGTGTTCCCTTGTTCTACTAAAAACAATTATTCATAAATTTATAATGAACATGTTAAACAAATGCTAAAATTGTGATTTTTTACAATAGATAATTCTAAAATATATATTTGTATGAATTATCTCTATATAAAAAATTCTGTTTTTTTGATGATTGGAAATGTTTTGTGATAGAGGCCAAATTGTTGTAAGTCATAAATGATCGTATCTTCTGACCTCTGCTTTCTCGTTGGCTCATTTCAGTGTAGCCCAACAATCACAGGCAAATTCTTGCGGTGTTTACATTTTATAATGGCCAGAAATCATGATAAACATATTACAATCAATTGAAATAATTATTCAATTTATAGATATTCATTGTATGCATTTAGACAGAAATTAAATCTATAAAATATACAAATATAGACATGAAATAATTTGCATGAAAAGGTTGCATTTTGTTATTATAACAGTTCATTTTGTTGAAAATTAAGCAAGGATGTATTGTTTAAAAATCAGTTACAAAAATTATTTTTTTACATTCACTACCGAATATTGCATGATTTTATTTTTTATTATTCATACAATTTAAAACTAAAATAAAACTATATTTAACATTAAATTTGACTGTAAAAATGAACATAATTTTGATATAGTTTTTGAACATTTTATTTTGAATTCTATTGCTTACTTAAGAAATTTTCATTTTCTGCCAAGAAACTATGTAAATTTAAAGATGGTATGTCCATCCTCCAAAGTAGCTATTGTCAGCTTGTACTTATAAAATCAGCAGTTTTAGTTCAGAGTATTTGCATATTTGAGGTTCTGTCTTCAAAACTGGAAGAAGATAACCCATTGGCTGCTTGCTAAAAGAAATAAATAAAAATTCCATGTGTGTCAGACTGTTAGAAAAATCTGAAATTCCCAATGTTAAGATCAACTGAAAAGAACACTTTATAAAAACCAAAATGCATTTTTAAAGCAAATTCATGGACTATTCTCTCTAAAAAAACAAAACTGAAGCCTTTTTGCAACAAAGAACCAAATTTCATCCCTAAAAACCCCAAACAAAGCTGATCTGTTGAATGCAACCACCTCAATTTCCTTGAAAGAGAAAAGTCAGAAAGATGAATGAGGATTTTCTTAATACCATTTCATTTCCATATCATTTGAACCTAAACCAACCTTTAAGAATTCTCCCAAGACTGTCAATGGGTCTCTTAAATACATTGATTCCTTACAAAAATTACCAATTTGCTCTAAATGATAGAATTGCTACTTTTGATTTCTTTATTCTTGTACTTTGTTAACTAAAAGGAGCAAACTTAAAAGGAAAATTATCTATTTTATTTATATTGTAGAGATATTTAAAAAAAAATTTTCCCTTCTTTATTGAAGGGCTGTATGTGTGTGTGTGTGTATATATATATATATATATATATATATGTGTGTCAATATATAGTCTGCTATATTTATAAAGACTGCTCAATAATGGTGATAGAGTAGTTGTAGATCCAAGTTAGGATTTATGTAGACACTGAGTCAACTGCACTTGGCAATTCAATTTCTCATCTATTTATGCTATATATATATATATATATATATATATATATATATATACATATATATATATATATACACACACACACTCTTTAAAAATCACTTTTTATTCCTTTATTCAACTTTTGATCTGTTACATTCTGTTATATTTCCTTCATTTATTCCACTTAAAAATATTACAATATTTAGGTGTAAATATGATCTATCTATAATGTTCATTTTTCTCTTTCTTTCTTTCTCTGCCAATAACTTCTATACACTCTGCCTAAGATCAGAGTATATTAGCTTTGCTCAAATGTATAATTGAGAAAATATAAAATTCTTACATATTCTTTTGCAATCATTTTTTGAGAAAGTATGAATTTTTGAAAAAATTCTTTGAAGTAATCACTACTTTCATTCCCATATCTTCGTTAAAAGAGAAAACATGAATTTCTATTGGAACAAAAATTAAACCAATCCTAGATAGAGTTTGCACTTTGATCTTTGACACAAATAATGATTCATGTGTAAATTAGATAATCACTTTTTATGGAAACTATGAAAGTAAAATATACATGCAACTCAATTACTTGATATTGAACCTTTCAATTAATCAGTCATGTACGAGGGAAAGAGATTTTATACTCTACGGGCAAAAAACCTACAAGCGACATTAATATTTGTTGACTTTATCAAGGCTTTCAATTCCATTCACAGAGGAAAGATGGAACAAATCCTACTAGCGTACGGCATACCTAAAGAAACCGTAGCGGCAATAACGATTCTCTATAGAAACACTAAAGTAAAAGTACGATCACCAGATGGAGACACAGAATACTTTGACATTGTAGCAGGAGTACTACAAGGGGACACGCTGGCCCCGTACCTCTTTATCATTTGTCTAGACTACGTACTTAGAACATCGATTGACAAAATCAGAGAGAATGGCTTCGAACTGACGAAGAAAAGAAGCAGAAGATACCCCGCAACAACAATTACCGACGCTGACTACGCCGATGACATAGCGATACTGGCAAATACACCTGACCAAGCTGAAACGCTACTGCATAGTTTGGAATGAGCAGAAACAAGCATAGGCCTCTATGTTAATGCACACAAAACGGAATATATGTGCTATAATCAAACGGGGGACATCTCCACTCTAGAAGGAACCCCTCTTAAACTAGTAGACAAATTCACTTACCTAGGAAGCAGCGTCGAATCAACCGAAAAGGACATCCAAACCAGGTTAACGAAAGCATGGATAGCTATCAATAGGCTATCGATTATATGGAAATCAGACCTAACCGATAAAATGAAACGCAGTTTCTTCCAGGCAGCGGTCACATCGATTCTGCTATATGGCTGCACTACGTGGACGCTAACAAAACGGCTGGAGAAGAAGCTAGACAGCAATTACACAAGAATGCTACGTGCAATCTTAAACAAGTCCTGGCGGCAACACCCCACAGGACACCAACTGTATGGCCACTTGCCCCCTATCACGAAAACTATTCAAGTTAGACGAACCAGACATGCAGGACACTGCTGGAGAAGCAGGGACGAACTCATAAGAGATGTACTCTTATGGACCCCCACACATGACCGTGCAAAAGCAGGACGACCAGCACGAACATACATTCAGCAGCTATGTGAGGATGCGGATTGCTGTCCTGAAGACCTACCTAGGGCGATGAACGATAGGGAGGAGTGGCGAGGGAGGGTCAGGGATATCCATGCTACCAGCGCGATATGATGATGATGATTTGTTATCTTAAAGTATCATTACAAAGAAAATTTATCCATAAAAATTAATAAAAAATATAGGTGCTATGATATTTGCAGCACTGAAGTTCACAACAAAGACTTGTTAGATTCTGAAAGAGTAAAAATGGATAGAAATTCGTAAACCAGTTCACATACCTAGAAAGTGATACGAACATATGCAGAGGAAAGGCATGGATAGCTATTGACAAGTCATCAACCGTAAGGTAATCCAATCTCTGATAAAATGAAATGGGAATTCTTCCAATCTGGAGCCATGTCAGTACTATTGTATAGCTAAACCACCTGGACATTAACAAATTACTTAAAGAAAAAGCAAGATGGAACCTACTGAAGGATGTTGCAAACTGTTTTGAACAAATTCTGGAAACAGTACTCCTCAAAACAGAAGCTGTACTGACACTTACTTTCCATCTCACAAACTTTCCAAGTAAGATGAACATGACATGGTGGGCACTACTGAAGAAGCAGGCATGAACTCATAGGTAGTATTCTCCTCTTGGCTCCTATATATGGAACCACCAGTTTTAGCTGACCAGCAAGGATTTGCATTCATCAGCTGCACATGGATGCAGTGTACAGTATCTACCAAGTGCAATGACTGATAAGGACAGATGGCAAAAAGTGTCAAGGGAATCCATGCTATCAGATGATTTTAAATGGGTCAGAATCAATCACTCAGTTGTACACAGTGAACAGGACAAAAAGCTAATGCTCTTGATAAATTATTGACAAAACATTTGATCAAAGTCTTCTACATGTCAATACTTGAAAGTAAGAACATAAAAAGCTGAGATAAAAACATCTGAGAATGTTTCAAACCATACTATATGTGTAAACAACACAATCAAGACTTAGTAAGTCGACCTTTTAACAACTTCTGACTGAATTTTCACTTGATTGACAAGAACATTAATGCAAGTAAAAGAACTCCAGAAAGATGCTAAGAAAAATGATGTGTAACCAGAACATCACTGATGGATACTTGGTGCTACTAAAACAATCACTGATCTAAATCCCATAACCACATTAAACTGAACCCATATATATATATATATATATATATATATATATATATGCACACACACACACACCAATATAACAACTGAATTATCAATAACTCAGCAATCTGTCAAAAATTTTACCAGAACCAGACTGCCTAAAAAAATCATTTTGTTTATGGTTTGTGTTTGGTGCAGTGCTGACCAGCTGAAGTGTTGTACATATATAATACTCTCAAAAGATTGACTGTAACATTAAAGGGCCCTGTTGATGATTTTGCATAGATTACCATTCATAGTGAATGTGACTTCTATTGTATACTGTACCAGTAGTCTACTGAAGAACAAACTCAGAAGAATAACTCAGCCGATATAAGATAATGTGTTCAAATTATGTTACTACACCTGTTAAATCTTCTGGCATTATTTGGGGAATATTTGATTGGTTGGTTGGTTGGTTAGTAATTTTATGAGGTATCAACCCTTTTCAGGTCATTTAACTCTGAATTAAATTTTAAACTATTCAGTTTAGTTTAAGTATAGTTTTTGTTTACAGTCAGTTAAAGGTGAAAACAGTTCCTTTCCAAACAATCCTATTTAGCATAAGTATACAGTTTAAATGTCAAAACAGTTCTACTTTGGTCGAACAGTTCTAATTCAAACAATTCAGTTTAGTATAAGTATAGTTTTTGTTTGCACACAGTTGAATGTCAAAACAGTTCTATTTGAAACCATGCAGTTTAGTTCTATTTGACCCATAGATAGGACCTTTATCAGATGCTACTACTCTGGATCAGAGTGGACCTGGGAGTGATGGCAATGAGGGGGTACACTGCAATCCTCAAAGCTCCATCATTACTGGATCCTCGCCATCAGATTGTTTTGTGTCATATCCAGCACACTCGTTTGGGGGGGGATCTTACAGAGATGTAGTCAGTGTATTCCACAGCCTCAGCCAACTGGGCAAGGAATATTTGAGTAATCAATTGTTAGAGTGCCTAATGCAGAATGAATCAATTGTAAGGTTATAATAAACTTTATTGAATTATATGTATATGAATGAAATGAAAGATTGAGAACAAAGTGAATGTTTGGTACTTACTGGTCAAAATTATTGGGTCTAGACCATTTTTTTTTTACTTTGTATTAGATGCATGTAAATATTGCTGTATTATTTGACATTAGCCAAGGGTTTGCATCATAGTAGAGAAAATAGGTTTTAGATTGAAACAGAAATAAGAGCTGTTGTTACAGGACAACTTGATTAATGAAGAACTTAATATGGGAAAGTTCAAGTTGTGTATTGAATAGCATTTTTCATGTGTCTGATGGGCACAAAGTTGATGAGAGAATTTTTGCATGATTTTCTCTGTGGCAACTATAATCTAATGCTCATTACTGTGTAACTGAAAAAACAAAACAAAAAAAAACAAGGGAGAGCAGATAATCCAAAATTCTGTGTGTATTAATACAATACAGCTATTAATAAAGAATCTTTTTTTTAACTTTAAACAGAGTTCTACATCATTTTCATTCGGATGTTCCTAAAGGGATAATTAGGATGAAGCAAAAGCTAGTATCAATTAACTAAACATGTCAGCTTCCAAAGTCTCTGCCAATTTTTTCATGCATATCAAGAATTTTAAAGAAGGAAGGCCCACAACTTGTGTCATGATTAAAGGGTATGTAATCTGATTTACTAATTCATCATCATCAAATCTGATGAATTGTTCTAAGAAGATTGGGAATTGTAGCATCTAAAGAAAAAGAAGCTTCTTTTAATCACGAAAAACAGAAAAATAATCCACAAAGTTAATCGATTGTAACTAAGCAATGCTTTAAAGTTCAAATTATGAAGGATAAAGTATTGAAAAAAATGCCAACATTATTTCAGAATTATTTTGAAATTGCATTCTAATTTGTTTTTATCAAATTTTCTGCCTGAGTTATGATCTTAGAATAAAAATGACAAATCTTTATCTCAGATATTCAGATGGAAACTGACAATAATTCCTAAAACGTCTGTATTATATGGGTTTTGAAGCAACTACTTTGCTTGATTCTATCTTGTTAAGAAAAAAATTCTTTAATTAAGCATATAATAGTTTGTTTATATATATATATATATATATATATATAAAACTGGACAAAAGTTTTAAAAAATCAGCCTTTTACTGGAAAATTTTGAAACTAAAAGTATCAGCACATATAGTATTATAACTAGTTTCTTGGGTAAGTCCAGTCTAAAATGAATACTTATGAGAGCCAATAATACTAAGATAAAACAAATTGAGATTAAATTCCTCATCTCAACTGATGAATAAAAGCAAAATCAATTTTAGGGGACATAAATCGAAAAAATTTCTGCAATGCATAAATGGCATCCCATGAATGTTATTTTGCTAATAGATCAACATCACTAAAAGATTTCAGTCAAAGGTTTTAAGAAAACCAGTTTGAATATTTGAAAAAAATGCAATGACTCAAATTCTCAGATAAAAATCATCAATGATATTAAAGATGAAAATTTTTGAAGAAATCATTAAATATTAACAATTCATTTTAAATTCACAAACATTATTTTCTGGATATTTTCAACCTAATAAAGATTTGTCTTTGATTTCTATGTCATTATCCCAGGAAGACAAAGATTAAATATCAGAAAAAGGTTAATTAGGTTCAATACAGTTTATAATTTAACAATTATATAAAAGCATTGTCATTGATCATTGGTATTATGATTGTCACATACATGGTTTGGTTTGGTTTCTTTGTTTAATGGAATATCAACCATTGTAGGTTATTTAATGCCAAAGCCATTCTCCTAGAAGAACAGTAGTGCTACTATTTAACTCATAGCTGGGAGGATAAGGGGGTTCATACCTTTCCCAAGGGTATTTGCCTAAAAGTGAACGTAATAGCGCGACTGGAGTACGAACTCACTTACTACGATTCCGCAGTCCATCGCTTTAACCATTACACAATGAGGACCCCCCACCTCACATATATGATTGCACAAAGCTGTTCCTTCAACACTAATATAAGACACTTATCATCATGTGATAAACAAGCTAGTCTCTCAGAATATTTCTTCAATAGATGGTCTAATATTGTATCCAGCTAAATTCAGCAAATGTTCTTACTGACATCTTGATGGCTGTTTAAGCCAGTAGTTATAAATGAAATATGATCATTAAAAACAGGAAAAAATATTTTTAAAAAAATTCAAGCTTAAAGTTTGTTTGTAGAATAACATAGATATATAATATCTGCCATAGACAGACTTTTAAAAAAGGTGCAAAAATTTGGTAGCATAATAGTTGAAAATATTAATATTTTAATATTAGAAGCATAAGTTTTATGGTTAAGAGAAAAAAAAAGTTGCGAATCTTCTTCTAAATGTGTCATTTGAGAAATGAGAGTAGCCAAGATTTTACAATCCTTTTCAAATATAAAAGAAGATAATAGTGAGTCGTTTCACCCCCCACAACACTGTCTCCCAGAAGAGAGGGTGGCTTATTCAAATATTAAAATCTGTTGGCCATTGCTATATCAATCGAACACCAGCCTTGAGAAGAATTATACAAAGAAGATAAACTTTGCAAAGCCATCAGTGCATTAATAGCCTCACAACAGTGAAGTGGTTCAGTGAAGTGGTAAGCTTCTTGCTCGAGTGGCAGATACTCTCGTCAGGGTTCTGTGATAAAGCATTTCATGGAGGCAATTGTGTGGTTTCCCCTAAAGATAAAGAGCAGAATAAAGCAAGCAAGAAGTGCTGCATTTGGGGGAAAAGAATGCAAACAAATATCAGAAAAATGTGTCAACTTGCACTCATAATGGTGCTTTAGGAATAGAATACTGCAGAATTCTAGGAAGAAATAATCTTTTGTGGGGAAGACCATTTTTACCTAATCTCATATTTAAATGATCTTTTTTTTTAATTGGACAACTTAATTGGTTTCATTTAAATTTTAGTAATACACATCTATGTTGTCTTAAGTAATCTTTTATAAAAATTTATGACTTTATTTAGTAAAAAAATCTTTATTAGAGCCGGATTTAAACATTCAAAATTTACACTGATCTAAACTGACAGGTAAACACTGCTGATTGTATTGTGATAAATAAATCATTTATTTAGATCTTCCATGATATCTTGTTGATGTGTACGTATTGATGAGCCCTAAGATTAATTTGGAGCCATCCATATATATATATATATATAAAATTAGGAACTTTTGATCAAGAGAACATGATTCTTAGAAAGTTTTACTCAGTCTTTACAAGGCCACTGTTATGGGCCACTCACTTGGGACAGAACTCAATAAACCATGGAATTGGTTTATTAAAGAAGTTTGTTAACTTCAGAAGACATAGAATGAAACTTTTTAAGAAGTTCACTCAAAGTTTATTTTTGTTTAATTTTAAGCTATCACTTATATTTCATCCATCACTAAATAGGATTTGGAAGTTTCTCATTTGGTGGACATGTCATATTTTTTAAGTGAAAATTGTGTTCTGTGAATCTTTTTACTCTCAACACACCTCTTTAAAGGCTTCGAATGAATTGTGATATTTATATATGGAGAGTTTAATAGTTAACTAATGGGTTAAATTTATGCATTTGATTAGTTTAATAAAAGGAAAACAAAGTATTCACCATTCATAATATTTAAATTCCTACCTGATTCTACATTGCAAAATTATTCATCATTGAAAAGGAACTTCATTTGAAAAGTGGTCAATTCTTGATGGCTTCGAGCTGACTAAGAGAAGAAGCATAAGATACCCCGCAAAAACAATCATGGACGCCGACTACGCTGATGACTTGGCGTTACTGGCGAATACGCCTAATCAAGCAGAGACACTACTGCATAGTCTGGAACGAGCCGCACCTGGCATTGGCCTCCATGTCAATGCACATAAAACTGAATATATGTGTTACAACCAAACGGGCAACATTGCCACATTAGATGGAGCCTCTCTAAAACTAGTAGACAAATTCACCTACCTAGGAAGTAGCGTCTCATCAACCGAAAAGGACATCGACACACGACTGACGAAGGCATGGACGGCTATCGATAGGCTCTCGATCATATGGAAATCAGACCTAACCGATAAAATGAAACGCAGTTTCTTCCAGGCAGCGGTTGTGTCGATACCGCTATATGGATGCACTACATGGACGCTAACTAAACAGCTGGAGAAGAAACTAGACGGAAACTACACAAGAATGTTGAGAGCAGTATTGAACAAGTCCTGGTGACAACACCCCACGAGACACCAACTATACGGACACTTGCCCCCCCATCACGAAAACTATACAAGTTAGACGAACCAGACACGCGGGACACTGCTGGAGAAGCAAGGACGAGCTCATAAGTGATGTACTCCTATGGACCCCCACATATGGCCGTGCAAAAGCAGGACGACCAGCTCGAACTTACATACAGCAACTATGTGAGGACACAGGATGTAACCCTGAAGACCTGCCGGAGAGCGATGAATGATAGGGAGAAGTGGCAAGAGAGGGTCAGGGATATCAGTGCTGGCAGCATGACATGATGATGATGACGACAACAAATTTGCATTTGGTTAGTTCTTTGAAATATCAAAGAAAAGAAAATTGAACCATTTCATCAAATGTAGAACATGTAAATTTCTGTTGTTTAACTGATATAGAATCAAACAAATTTTTCAGATGAGAAATGGAGTGATTTGATACAATTTACAATTTACCTATCTCCTCTGCAAGGAGCAGGATGTGACACAAGGTCAATTTTTAAGTAGAGTATGTTGGGTTTGAATTTGGAGTTTTCCCTCTCCAAAATTGGTTGTCCAATTGAAACTAAAGAACCCAGTCTGTCCTATTTTACTCATAGATGGGGGTAGAACAGATGGATTCATGCCTTTCCCCAAAGTATTTGCACAAACCAAACCATGGACTGCTTCATTCAGGATTTGAACTGGGGCATGAATTCCATTTCTTATGATGATAATTATTACATGAAACATACCTCCCAAAGTTTACTATGTAAGCACGTTGATAAACCCCAGTAACACCAGCATCAAGAATCATTCGTGGTACTTCACACTTCATCAACATAACTCAGTAAATTTTTTTTCTTTAGAAAGAAAACTAAAAAGAAATTTTTTTTTTTCTTTTTCTATCTTAAACAGATTATAGGAAAAAAAGGAAACTTATCCCGTAACCTGCAACTTATGCTGTGTGTCTTGGGTACAAATAGACTGATGGAGTCTATCCATCTCCAGGTCTACCACTGGTTTGAATTCAGAGTTTTCCTTGGCCAGCTGCCATATTAAGGTTAAAGAGTCCAGTCTGCCCTATTATTTACCTATAGCAGCAGAGGGAATAGTTGGATTCATGCCTTTTCCAAAGGTATAAGCTCTATGTGAAATGCTAAAATCTTTATTCAGGACTTGAACTAGGGTAATTCAGTTTGAGTTTTGTTTAATGGCACATCAACCTCTTTGGGTCATTTAATACCAAATTGGTTTGATTGGTTTTATCTTCTATGTGGATTTTTATGATTGTATTTGAGTGTATTTAGTAAGATTTTAATGAAAAGGTTGTTTTCTTTTTGCTTTTTAGAAAACTCAAGATGTCCTCTGGTTTAAATATTTTGAAAAAGTCCTTTAGGTTGCTAGTAATATTTTGGGTAAATTTATCTGAAACTGTCACAGTTTAAGAAAATGTGTTTGGCTGTAAGGTGTACTTTACACATTTAGCATATTGGGGTGTCTTGCTTTTTAGGAGGTGTGAGTTGGTAATGTGGGTTTGGCCAATGCAAAGTCAGCGAAGTATCACTTCAATTCTGTTTCTTCTGTAACCAGCTGGCCATTCACCAATGGTATCTTGTATATAGTGGAGTTTGTTGTGTATTTGATTGTCCCATCATTTTTGCCATTTGTTATGTATGAATTTGTTAATGATTGGTTTTAGCTCAGTGTATGGGATTTTTGCATTGGATACATCTGCCAGAAATGCTGTGACTTCTGCAATGTTGATTGATAATTCATTTAAGAGACATTTTGCTGTTCTTGGTTTTTGGAAGGCAGCAGCACAACTAACTTTCATTTCCTGTTTAGACTCATCTGCATAGATTTGGTGATGATCTGGGAAGTTGTTTGGCATGTTGAGGAATTTATCTAAAAAGTGATGGTGCGTGTTGAGGTTTTGAATAATTTGGTGAGTCCTAGTTTTACCATTGGTTGATTTATGGTTCATGGTTCTGTTTTGAGAAAGATGGTATCATGTATTATTTTGAGTTTGATTTTGATTTGAGGTTTTCAATTCTAAGATTAAGAGGTTTGATGATGCATCCTCCCCTTCCCTAAAAAGGGTGACTGCGGATTAGCCAAGAACTACCAAGGTATAACACTTACATCCATAGCAGCCAAAATTTACAATGCCCTACTATGAAACTGCATAGAACCCAAAATAGACAACATCCTTAGGAAAAACCAAAATGGCTTCCGAAGAAATAGATCCACAACCTCACAAATATTGACCATCCGTAGAATCCCTGAAGGCGTACGGGCAAAAAACCTTCAGGCGACATTAATATTTGTCGACTTTACCAAGGCCTTCAATTCCATTCACAGAGGGAAGATGGAACAAATCCTACTAGCATACGGCCTACCAAAAGAAACCGTAGCAGCAATAACGATTCTCTATAGAAATACCAAAGTGAAAGTACGATCACCAAATGGAGACACAGAATACTTTAACATTGTAGCAGGAGTACTACAAAGGGACACGCTAGCCCCATACCTCTTTATCATCTGTATAGACTACATGCTTAGAACATCAATTGATAAAATCAGAGAAAACGGCTTCGAGCTGACAAAGAAAAGAAGCAGAAGGTACCCTGCAAAAACAATTACCGACGCCGATTATGCCGATGACATAGTGATACTGGCAAATACACCCAACCAAGCCAAAACACTACTGCATAGTATGGAACGAGCCGCCACAGGCATTGGCCTCCATGTCAATGCACACAAAATGGAATATATGTGCTATAATCAAACAGGCGACATCTCCATACTAGACGGAACCTCTCTGAAACTAGTTGACAAATTCACCTACCTAGGAAGCAGTGTCTCATCAACTGAAAAAGACATTGACACACTGCTAACAAAGGCATGGACAGCTATCAATAGGCTAACGATCACATGGAAATCAGACCTGACCGATAAAATGAAACGCTGTTTCTTCCAGGCAGCGGTTGTATCGATACTGCTGTATGGATGCACTACTTGGACGCTAACTAAACGGCTGGAGAAGAAGCTAGATAGCAATTACACAAGAATGTTGCAAGCAATATTGAACAAGTCCTGGCGGCAACACCCTACAAGGCACCAACTATACGGCCACCTGCCTCACATCACGAAAACTATCCAAGTCAGATGAATCAGACATGCAGGACACTGCTGGAGAAGTAGGGACGAGCTCATAAGTGATGTACTCCTATAGACCCCTACATATAGCTTGGCAAAAGCAGGATGACCAGCTTGAACATACATACAGCAGCTATGTGAGGATATCGGGTATAGCTCTGAAGACCTGCCAGAGGCGATGAACGATAGGGAGAAGTGGCGAGAGAGGGTTTGGGATATCTGTGCCTGTGGCACGACATGATTATGATGATGACTTTATTTTCAAATAGGTTTTCTTACTTTATTTTCATAGTGCAATTGTAGATAGGGTTTTGGTTTGGTATATTAATGGATTTTAAGTTTATGTCTTTTCAAAGAGAGAGGGCATTCGTTAGCTTCTATGTATAATCTTTCTATTGGAGAGGTAATGAGAGCTTCTAAGGCAATACAAAGCCCCTGGTGGTGGATAGTTTCAAGTTGTTGGAGATAGGACTTTCTGGCTGCTCCATATATGAAGCAGCCATAATCAAGATTTGATCGTATTAGGGCTCAGTATAATTTTATTAGGGTTTTCTTGTCAGCACTCTAATCTATGTGGGCTATAGATCTCAGATGATTTGGTTGTATTTGATCCTCACTTGGTTGGTTACGAGGAATAAAAGATAGTTTTAAGTCAAGAATAATGCTGAGGAATTTGTACTGATGGGTTATAGACATTTATTTCAGTATCATTTAGTATTAAAACAGGGCAGTTATGCATTTTTGGAATTTGGCAGAAGTGCATGCATTTGGTTTTGTTAATCGAGATTTTGAATCCATTTTCATCTTGATATTCTGTTGATGCATTGTTGGATTTTTCTTTCTATGGTAGCCATATTTTTGGAACTGCAACAAATGAGTACGTCATCAACATAAAGTGATCTGTTGATTTATGGAGGAAGAGACGGATTGTTATCTTAATTCTAACTATGAAAAGGATCACAGATAAGACGCTACCCTGAGGTACACCTATTTCTTGTGATCTTGGATTGGAGAATGTGCTATTTACTCGTGTTTGGAAAGTATTGTCTTTGACAAAGTGTTCTATGTAAAAGTGAGCGTCTGCCTTGTTGGTCAAGATCATTGAGTATGCCATATGGCCATGACGTAGCATAAGCTTTTACTAAGTCAAAAAAGACAGCCACCAGACATTACTTTTTTTTAGAAATCTTTCTTGGATTAGGGTTTCTATGCAAACTATCTTGGTCTATGGAATTTCTTTTGGCTCTGAAGCCTGTTTGTAGATTTGAGAGGAGATTGTTTCATTCAAGGAACCATATATGTCTGAGATTGATCATTCTTTTGAGAGTTTTGTAAGAACAGCTGCTTAAAGCAATAGGTCAATAACTAGTAGGATCTTTTTTCTTTTTTGAGGATATGGATGGTTATGGCTTGCTTCCATAAGGTAAGGATGTTGCTAGAGATTCAGATATTGCTGTATATATTTAGGAGATATTTTAGGGATAATGTCAGGAGTTCATTAAGGAAGGTGTAGTGTATCTGGATCAGTTACTGTGTTTTTGTATTTGGATACTGAGTTTTGGTTTGGTTAAGGTGAAGGGTTGGTTATAGCTTTCAGTATTGTCAGGGATAAATTTTATTGTGTTCCTTTCTCCTATAATTCTGATTTAGTTTAATTTATTGGAATAGTTTTTGTGAATGATGATAGAGCAAAATTTTCTGCAATCAGGTTGGCAATACATTTTCCACTCGAGACATTTGTACTTCCAGGCGAGAGGTAATTTATAGCAGTGTTGATATCTTATTCAATATTTTCTTTATAAAGTTTCAAATTATTTTTGGATTTGTATTGGAGTTTGTTTTTGAGGTGAAGATTTTACAAAAGGAACTTTTGGCTTCTTTGATGGTTCATTGAGTTTTAGTTCCTTGTTTATATTTGTTTATATTTTCTGATGAGGGGGTTTGTTTTGAATTTCCTGAGAGTTGCTTGACATTCTCTTATACCTTCACACTCTTCAAAGAACCATGGTTAGTGGTGCTTATGGTTTTGGGGATAGTTTTGTTATCTTTGACAAAAAGAGTGTTGGTACATTGTATCATGGCTTCCTCTTGATTTGTGTTTGTTTCTGGGATTAGTGTGGTCAGGAATAGTTTTTTGTAGGATTGCCAGTTTGCATTTTAAAAATTCCATTGTGAGGAATTTTGAATTGTTTATGGTTCTGAGTTTTCTATTAAAGTGTTTTCCATTATTATTTAGTTGTGGTCACTACTGCTGGGGTCATGTATACCTTCTTGTTATACTTTATGAAGATTGATTGGTCACTGAGTGTTAAGTCTACAGCAGAAAATGTACCTTAGGATGGGTCAAGATGAGTTTGAGGTTTCTAATTGTGAAGGCATAAATTGTAGCTATTGATGATTTTTTTCAAGGGTCTGGTCTCTGTTGTTCATTGTTTTACTTCCCTATATTATTTTGTAGCCATTAAAGTCACTTATCAAGATGAAAGGTTTAGGAAGTTATTATCGACTTGTTTAATTCTTTTTCATTTACAGGGTCATCAGGTGAGAAATATAATGAACAAATGGAAATAGTTTTGTGTAAGGTTGCTGAGACTGCAATTATTTGCGAGTGGGTGTGGTTGATTTTACTTTGGGAGACATTTTCCTAATAAGGATTGATACTTCACACAAAGCTCTTAGCCCAGTATCATGTATGTAATCATAGTGTTCAAGTTTTTCATATTTTGTTTGTCACTGCTTTTTTAAGGTTTCTTGGAAGCATATATTAGTAGGATTATGTTCAGCTATTAATAGAAGTAGCTCATTGTAAATAGTCTTGTAGTCAAGACAGTTCCTTTGGATTATTTTATAAGTCATGCTTTTTAGTCTTTGTTGTGTGATTGAAGTTTATTTTGTTTTGGTTTTAGTGTTTTGTTTTCATATTTGATTGGATTCAATGATTTCAATAGTTCCTAAGATTTTGATCTGATTTTATTGGGGATTTTTGGATATTAAGGATTTCTCTGTTTTGAGGGGCTTTCCTGGGTCTCTGTTTCCATTAGTTTAAATGCGTTTTCTGATTTTTTTTGAAAGATTCTCAATCTTTGCTTGCTACATACTCTCTCCAAGGAAGATCTTTCTTTTTGGGTTAGCAGTGGACTTTCATAATTTATCCAATTTTATTTGGTGGGGCGTTTATTAGGTTTGGTAGAGATAGTATGGATGCTTGGGGTTTGCTATTGTTTGAGTCATATTTTTATTTTATTTGATTTTTTGGGGTGTTCAGTTTTATTTGTCTGGAATTGAGATTTTTTCTTTGGATCTGGTTCAACGAGGAGCTTGGTTGTCAGGTTGGTCAAACCTTCTCTTAGTGATTCTGTTTGTGTTTGAAGTTCTTTTATTTGGTTTATCATCTCATAACGGGTCATTCCTTGGTTTTAGTTTGTTCTTGGGTTTGTCTGCAGTTTTATAATTTATTGTTACCATGCAATTTTCAATATAATTTTTTGTCTTCCACTATGAGAGATTCTTTGCGTGTTTTATTCCTGATATTCTTTTTTTCATACTTCACACTCTTTTGAATCAGCTGGTTTTGTTCACTGTTTGTGCACTTTTGAAGTTGTTAACAGTCCATTCGGTCTGTTCCACTTTCTACTCACCTTTTACATCCTAGAGGTCTAGGGAATTTTTGTCAATGGTATCAAAATCTTTGGGAGGAGTGACATCTGAGTGGGTTTAAGATGTATGTTGTGATTCCAGTTACAGTATATCCTATTTTTATTTTGGTAGGGGTTTTTAGGATATTGAAGCTGGGAATATATATATTTGTTTGAATCATTTCATCACTTTTCTTGATGAAGATTCTTTGGGTGCTAGTAACACCTTGTTTTCTAAGATTGGTTTTTATCTTATCAATGAGGCAGAAGGAAAGATCTTACTGTCTCACTACACCTTTTGCCGAGTTTTTATTCTAAGATCATAAAAGTATTTCTTTTCTGGTATACAGTCTGAGTAATTTTTCTTTGTGACTTCCAATTGTAGAATGTTGTTTGCTAGTTTCTTCTTGGAATTAAGTTTGATCATGAAGCTGAGTGTCGTTTCAGTAATGAAAGAGGACAACTTAGTGATGAGTTGACTCCAGTACTATGATTTTGGGAAAGAGGTTCTGATCTAAGTCATTATCTGAGTCAGTCTCTGGAAGTTGATGCTTTTGAGTTTGGGATTTTTTGCTTGCTTTTATTTTTGTAGCCATAAGGATTTTTAATGAGTTCACCTTACTGTGTTTCTCACCCACCACAGAACCCTATAAAAGGAAATATCAAATGGAAAACCCATTCGTCTTTGCAAATCAGTATACTCACATTAAGAAAAAGAACCAACAATTTGAGATCTCTAGGTTTTCAGTCCCAAAATAACTGCTCACCGAGTGATAGAAAAGGAAACATTGGTCTTTCTTCAGTAGGATTGACCTTTTAGCCACCGCTTTCTGGTTTGGAATTAAAAAATATTTTGACCTTCGACCCGGCCCAAAAATACTATTCCAAGGTGATGCACCGGAAGGAAGTGACACATTCCAATGGCCAGTAATCGAAAGAGATCACGTGGGCGGATTAAGGCTTATAATATGGGACAAGGTGAAGGTCCCACGGTGCCACTACAGTGATGCACCGGAAGAGAGTGACCTGTGAACTGCATGACAGTTATTTCCGCTTGATGACGATTAAACATTCGATTTCAAAGATCCAGTGGGCGATCGTGTGGGCGTTGAATTATTATATAATTGAGTTGAGTTGGGTGCCAAAGCAGTTGCCAGTAGAATTCCAGACAGCTAGAGACCAGATGTGGTAGGGAAGGCCACACCCGACTGAGGGGGCCCTCGGAAACCCCCGATGGAGTGGACCCCAACATCAAGAGAACAAGAAAGACACAACGTGACGGTCATAAGTAGTGGAGGTCAAAATAGGAAGTTTATGTTCGGTCTCCAGCACCCTCTCACATGCAAACTTTGAGTAACCCTTTTCAAACCTTACAAATAAAGTGAGAGGTAAAATAGGTTGTTAAAGAAGTCTTCTTACGTCTTTCTGTGTGTGTCTGTCTTTATTATTGTTGTGTCGTTGTGATGCTGTAGATGACTATATAACACAAGATTCTGATGTGACCAGCTGATTGATTAGTTAAGACCTTTCTGACCACCCGTATAGTTGGTAATTGAGTCTACTTCCTATGAGAATAATTGTTACCCCTTAAGCGCATAATATTATTCATACATTCAAATTTATAAATCTCTAAACATAAATTCATAATTGACACACACCTCAAAATATGTTCAATTTGAAAGATGACCAGTGGCAATTCTCCTTTTCATTTCTGAATGTAGTTGACCAAGCTGGAAAAAAAACAATCTCATCAACTCCAACAAATATTCATAAATACCTTGCGTAAATCAGTTTCTAGCATTTTGTATTCATTTTTTAAAATTCTGTAGAATCAATAAAACGTAAATGAAATATTCTAAGATATATATATATATATGACTTTTATACCTCAGAAAAAGATATCTAGGGAGAAAAGGTTTTTGCTGTTAATCAATAATTTTGTCCAAAACAAAAATCACAGAACTAGAAGTATTTTATAACCACATGAGTAATTCAAATGTTTATTTTTCTGGGATTCAATCCAATAAGTAGTACCTCAAAACTTAATCTCAACATTTACAAAATACTTTCTCGTTACACAGAAATTAGTTTGAATCATGTTATTTGTTATTAATATTCTCATAAAACTTTTGGATTAAATTATTTTGACCTTTTTATACACTGTTAATTTTTTAAAATCTTGCATAGTAGGTAAATTATTTTCAGAAAATTTACAAAATCAAGGACATATTCTAATAAGTCAATTTATCATATACCCCTCACAACATAAATTGATCAGCAAGTATATGTCATAATACAAAAGCATGAAAACAAAGCTCTCACTTTTAATTATATTTTGCAAAAGAACCTTAACAAAATTCTATACCATAGTTGGGCAGTGTTTCTATACATTAACTTGAAATTGGTCAGCGAGCAGCCAATAGAAAAATCGCTTACATTGAGCAACACCAAAAAATGCAAAGATTGTTGTTCTGTCTTTATAGTCACTTTGCCTGAAAATGTTTAAGAAATTTTGATTTATAATTTAATTTCAAGAGTGAAAGATCAGATAGACATGAACAACCACATGAATCAAAGAAACAATCAAAAATCTATCTTTTCTGCAGTAGAAATATTCAAGATTTTTCTACTGTTCAGACTAACAGCATATAAGCAAAAAACTGAATAAACAAATTTATACCAATCCTTTGTGTTTTGATAATGCCTAGAAGCAGAAAGTATATAGACTTGAAATCAAGATAGTTCTTTTGTTGATTGCCAAGTAAATAAGGAAATTATGTTTGAAAGTATGAAACATCAAAATGTTCTGCAAAAATATTTGTTTCAGTTTTAAGCTTAGAATAGGTACTACTATACATACACACACACTATATATATATATATGTTTATTTATTTAGGCAGTAGATTCTCTTAGAGGCATATACTCATGAACAGACAAAGGATTCATGCTTAAATCTTTATTCATCTTTTCTTGTTGGTGAGAAATATGTCACATCAGTGGTTGAAGCCAGTTTAAAAAAACTATCTAAAGTCTCTATTTTTGCAGTCTAAGTATGGATACTTTCAATGTAGGTGCTACTATGTTCTGGTGTTAAACTGCCTTTAATCACAGTTGCAACATCACCAATAAGAAAAGATGAATAAAAAGCTAATTAGCAAGTTCTTGTCTGTTTTTTCAACAGTGTATATATATATATATATATATACACATTACATACATATTGTGTTTGATGACTGCCTATCACCACGAAAACTCAAATATTATGCGTAAAGTTAAGATACTCTTGATGAAATGGCTATTGTCATAGAAAATGCGTATGGTAACCAAGTTCAAAACCTGGATGAGGCTGTTTGCATTTCACATTGTACTAAAACCCTTAGGAAAAGTATGAATACAGTTATTCTTCATCCAGCTATGGGTAAACAGTAGAAAAGACTGGGCACTTTAACATCAGTTAGGCAACCAGTCTTGGAGAAGGAAAATTCTGAATTAAACCTGCTAAACCCCGCTTAAAAATTGACCTTGTATTGTATCTTGCTTGTGTGGTGGGATTGGGTAAATATATATACGAAATGTTGATGTATCTAATAGGCTGCTGTTTACTCAAACAATGTATTCTATCAGTACTTCTTATCGTCAAATTGTGCTGCTAGCACAGATTTCTCTGACTCTCTCTCACTATTTGTCTCTATCATCCATTGCTCCAAGTCAGTCTTCTAGACTACATCATGTGTCTGTACAGAGCTGTTGTAGATAGGTTCTTTTTGGTTAGCCAACACTGCCACATCTATGTAAAGGGGTCTATAAGAGAACATCACTTATGAGTTCATCCTTGCTTCTCCAGCAGTGTCTCGTATGTCTTGTTTGTTTTATTTGAATAATTTAAAAGATAGGAAGTAAGTGGCTGTTCAGCTGCTGTTTCCTGGGATGTTGCTTCCAAGGTTTGATCATTATAGCTTGCAGCATTCTTGTGCAATTGCCATCAAGCTTTTTCTCTATACACTTTGTCAGCATCCATATGGTAGTATTGACTCAACTGCTGCTTGGAAGAAATTCCATTTTATTTTTTCAGATGGTCTGACTTCTATATGATTAAAAGCCTATAGATAGCAGTCTACTCCTTTACTAAGTGCACATTGATGTCACTCTCAGTGGATGAGATGCTGCTACCAAGGTACGTGAACTTGTCCACTAATTTTAAAGAACTCTCATTTAGAGTGGAGATGTCTCCTTCTTGATTAAAACACATCTACTGTTTTGTCTGTATTCACATGGAGGCCCATGCCTCTGATTTCTGCTCCAGGCTATGCAACAGGGATTTGGCATGTGTAGTCATCAGCATAATCAGTGTCCATTATAGTTTCTGCAGGGTATCGTCTGTTTCTTGGCTTTTTTTGAGTAATGTCATTTTGTTTCATTAGATCAATCGACATTTGAAGTATGAAGTCAGAGTAGATTATAAACAGATATGGTGCTAATGTATCTCCTTGCAGAACTCTAGCAACAATGTCAAAGAAGTCTGTGTCTCCATCCAGTGAGCAACCTTGGCTTTCGTATTACTATAGATCATCAGTATGGATATGACAGTTTCTTTGGAGAGACCATTAGATAGAAGTATTTGCTCTATCTTCCCTCTGTGTATGGAATCAAAAGCATTGGAGAAATCTCAATTTCTAGTTCAATATGATTGAGAAACAGAACATTATAAACCTTACCCACTATGGAAGTAAGGGTTATGCCTTGGTACTTCTTGGTAATTTCAAGATCACCTTTCTTAGTGAAGGGGAGGATGCAGCCTTTTGACTATCTCTCTATTGTGTTCTGGTTATATACAGTTTAGCGAGGAAGAGTGTTACATTATCTCCTTGCTATATTCGAAGGAAAATGGAGAACAAAGCTGCAGTAAGGTTTTTAAGAAGGTTTAATAGCAGCCAAAATAAAGGGTACCTTTATGCTGCAAGTCTCATAGGAAGGGAGGAAGGAAATAGTTATTGAGTTGAGAAGGAATTATTGCAGCTAAATGCCAGAGCAGAATGTGCGTTGCTACAGTCAAGGCAATGCTATAGACATAGCAAAAGTCATATTTTCTGTTTAAGGACAGTGATGATGTAGTCACCCATAAATGTGTGGTCCTGATTGCTGTTAGAGAGAGGCATGAAGGTCTCCAGAAAAGGTTGCTGGATGTCTGAGCGGGATTATGCATTGCTGTAGACATAGCAAAAGTTAAAGGTGACAAAAGGGTTCCTGTAAGTGGCAGATTCAAGCATCTAATTCATGTTCAACTGGGAACCCTTGGTCTAAGAGGGTAGACTCAAAAGGTCCATAAATTAGATGGCTTTCCCCATGGTGTTGAGATTCTGCTGCTAAGAAGGGAGTGGACAGAAAGTACGTCCATCCTGCTCGAAAGGTTCTGAGGAAGAGATAGTTTGGCAAACTTTCACCATTTTCATGTTGCCTGGGAAAATGGTCCGGGCTAAATAGGATAAGTCATCCTTATTGGGTGAAAATATGCGATGACCATAACGGTCAAATTAATTTACGCGCCAAACAAAAACACAAAGTTCTTTCTGCTACAACAGCATTGCAGAATTATAGCTGTAAGTCATTGAATTTCCTTGTCTTCCATACTTCTGGGAGTATTTTGATGAGGCTAGCAACTTTTCTGTTTTTAATTTTTGTTAGAACTCTATATTTCATCTTGAGTAGAAGGAACAAAGAGAACAAACACTTACAAAAAGAACAAATAGAATACATTCAAGGTCAAATCAATAAAATGAGAAACTCTGTAGAAGATAGACAATCTTGAATAGCATAGCAGACAGTAAATTAAGTGAGTAAAAGGAAGATTACCTTGAGGGCTAAACTAAACGGTCAGCCAAGAAGAATAAATACAGATGTGGAAAGAACATTTCAAGAATCTGCTTGGAATCTCCTCTAAAGTCACAGATAAACCTATCATGAAAATTATCAATAACCAACAAAACATCAAACTAGGACAGTTTACTCAAGATACATACCTTATAATGCTGAGTATTAATCAAGGAGGCATCGAGTACTATTTTTTAAGTTTTTGGTATGACACGGCCGGGGATTGAACCCTGGTCTCCTGGGCCATTGGCGAACACTCTACCCACTAGCCAATGAGATGTACCCATTTTATACGTCATCAAATATAGTATATATGTGTATATCTGCATATCCAATTTAAAATGAATATCCTCAAATACCAACACATTGAGCAGCTTTGCATTAAAGATATTCTAACAATGTTCAACTAGAAATTTTATTCTCCTCTTAATCATTTAGTGATTTCTCTTGATTAATTGTGCAAAGACTTTTGGAGAAATTAAAAACTTGACCCTGTCATTTTTATGGTCTGCAATGTGTCATCAGTTTGGATGGACCAGGAAGAAGGGAATTATGGCTATAAATATGGGTTACTTCGGACAGTTTCACAAAAGAATAACATTTTTGAAATGATAAAAAATTCTTCCAAGCTAACAAGGCAATTTTTTATTCATTAAATTTCCATGATTAATTACAGCAATGTCGTCAGCAGGAAAAAGAGTAAAAATAGTTGTAGATTTTTTGGGGGGATTTAGATTTTTCATCATTGGGAATAAAAATAAAAATCTAAATTGAAACCAAAATTTAAAAAAATATATTATTGACAATTTTCAAAAGAAACTTTTTAATTGAAATTTTCCTGTCTTTGGTTATAATGAAGTTAGTAAAATAAATGAAGAGACATATCTCTTTCTTCCTTAAAGACAATTTATCTTAAATGTGTGATTTTTATCAGTCAGAAGGTACAGAAATTGTTAATTTGGGACTGGATGGTAAAATATAATTTCATATCAAAGTAAATAAACTTGCATGAAACTTTTGACAACATTGTTAATCTTTTCAAGATTCTATTTAAATATTATTGTAACTGAAAAAATGTTATCAGATAACAAATTCATTGAATAAATCTTTTGAGTATGTTGTAACAATTCTTGGCTGATGTTTTCAAGTTAAATCTATTTGATGAATCATTTGCTACATTATATCCGCATATACATGTTCTTTTATCTGAATAATTTGGTTAATAAGAGTTACTCTTTTCACAAGTGATTCATTTGTTAGATAATTCAAGATCATCATCATCATCATCAAATAATGCAAACAGCATTGATTCCCTTAACTCTTGTTATTTGCCATTTTGCTCTTGGCAAATCCTCTAAGTGGTATTCAGTGTCTATACAAGGCTGTTGGTAGACATTTTTCGAAAAGTGTTTTATTTGCTCATTTTATGAAAGAAATTTTGAATTTAAAAATATCTTCCATGAAAATTTGTCATTTTTTTGTTGCTCTTGTAGAATTAGATAAAATAAACATTAAAGTCATAAAAACAATTTAAAATGAAATAAATACAGAGTTGGAAAATAAGATAAAATGAATAAAATAATAAAGAACAAAAAATAAAATAAGAATAAATACATCCCCACTTCATAATACTAAAAATAAAAACTGGAAATGATTTTTGGTTATCTTCCCATTTTTCGAAACCCACTTCCACAAAGTAGATAATTTCTTTTACTTCAGTAATGTATTGTGTACAGACACACTTTCGAGAGAGTTTCTGAAAAGGAATCACAAAGTAAGTATAATACTTTTATCTTTGGTTCTTTTCCCAACTGACAATAACTCAATCATTAATACTATACCTATTATTATCGCAAGCTTCTGGCCCTATAAAAAAGATTACAGACATACCAAAATAAGACAAGAATTTTGTTTCCAGTGAACCTTATAAAAATAAATAAAAAAGAGTCAACTCTCATTTGTAAAATACAAGAGAATGTTTCATCTGATGCTGCTCAGTAATTTTCAGTTTCTTTCTTTGATGTGATCAATTGTTTTTTGAAGGTTTTGAATTAAACTAAGATGTGCAAACCAAATTAAAACTAGTAAATGAATATTGATATAGTTGGCGTATATAATAATATTTCACAGCACTGGCTTTTATCTTTGATTAAACTTGGTTTGTAGGTCCATCCTTATGATCACATGTATATCCTTTACTTTAAAGGGGGGTGTCCTCGTGGTGTAATGGTTAAAGCGATGGACTGCGGAATTGTAGTACACGAGTTCGTACTCCAGTCGCGCTATTACGTTCACTTTCGGGCAAATACCCTTGGGAAAGGTATGAACCCCCTTATCCTCCCAGCTATGGATTAAATAGTACCACTACTGTTCTTCTAGGAGAATGGCTTTGGCATTAAATAACCTAAAAAGAGTTGATATGCCATTAAACAAAGAAACCAAACCAAACCAAACCTTTACTTTAAAAACTTTTCAACATGATTGTCTGACTGAACACTTACAACTCAAGCAACCAGTATTTGTACCTCTAACTAGAAGTATATATACCCAGGTGGCAAGAATTTCCACCATAGATTCCTTACTTCTACATCATTGTTACCAATAAAATGTTGCAATTTTATATTCTATTTATAATTTTATTATTTGTTGTCTATTCTAAATTGTCTATAAAAATTATTCAACCATATGTAAAGGGATTAAATAACAGATTGTGACATTGCATATTTTCAACTACCATACTTGATACCATATAAGATGCACGGGTGAATAACACGCACCCCAATTTCAGCATAGCAAATCAAGAAAAAAAACAAAATACTAATATTAAAAGGTGAAAAAATTGATATAATGAATATTATCAATGATAAAACTTTTAATCTGTATAATAGCCTTTTAAATTATGACAATAGGTATATGAAAGTTACTCTAAAGTCTAAGCTAAGAGGAGTTGCCAGGTAGCTAATTTTGGCTGACTATTGTGAATATAACATATAAAACACAGGGGAATTTTAAAAGATATTTTAGCAAAAAAGTTAGCCTTATATGCTGTCAAATACAATACTTTTTAAGCCAGAGTGGAGCTACCTATGGTCATAGGAGACTCACAGTTCTAAGGATTAATTCCAGAGAAAATTATAAAATTATTTTCATCCTTACATGGTCTACCACGATCAAAAATTTGATATACAGGAAGCCAAAATATTGTAAGAGAACACACTAAGATAAAAATACTTATTCAAATGATGTGAGAAATAAAAACATTAAATCTCTGGATTTAAAAAATAAACATTTTTAATCAATTGTTTGTAGTTTTTTATTACTATGCAAAACGTTTTAAAACTTCTAACAGATAAGAACTTAGAAAAAAATCAGGTCATTAAAAAACAAAATTTCAAACTAATAAAAACCTAACTAGGTTAACAACTAAAAACCGAAAAGCATTTGTTGCCTAAAAGAATGGCTTAATATACATTTCATATTTGATTGGAAAGATTTGACTTGCATTTTGTTGTGCATCACTGAGTGCTCATCTAATATTACTTTGGGACAAACAAAACTTAGTAAATTCCTATCACCGTGTCATCCTTTAATCTGATCTTTTATCAGATTTTACAATTTTTGAGTAAATTTAAATAAAAAAAAGTTAAATTTTATCAATTCCTAAGCAATTTCACAAAAGAAATCTGACTTAAGATCCTGTCTTTTGCCAAATATTTTAAACAAAACTTGGAATGCTAATAAAGAGAGATTTATGCAAATTGAAAGGAAAATTAAGAGATTTTACCATAAAAGATTTGCATCACAAATAAACACCCAAACTTTTAAGCATCTCTTGATAGTTTCACTCAGTTAAAGTTTCTAATTGTATCTTTTCTACGATAAATTTTTCAACACTGGAATCTAGTACGATTTTTTTGTATAAAAATTGTTCAGTTCAAACATCTCATCAGATCCTATAGGTAGCCAAGAAAATATTATAAGACGACACTAGTTTTTATGGCATATCAACTCTTGTGGGTTATTTAATGTCAGATCCTATTTATACACATATATATTATATGATTTGTTTGATTTGGTTTTGTAGCATACCAACTATTGTATCTTTGCTAAATCCTTTTCATACATATATATTAAATAAATAATTTCTAAATACATTTTGTAGATGACATTTTTTAAATGAGTTAGAGTTCATTTTTTGCACACAGTTAAATGGCTTTACTTACTTCTATCTGATACAAATAATTCTAGTTACTATTAATCATTTGTTTGCACACAAATGTTTTCAGGCATTGCTATTGAACACTAACAATTCAATTAAACATCAGTTGTTTGTATACACACACTTAAATAATTATGACAGAGAGAGAGCCTCCCCCCAGGTGGGTTTATTGATTAACAGTTTTAAGGGATTGAAATGAATTTATTAATTAATTGGATTGAAGGGTAATTCCATAAATAAGTTTGCTTTTTTTAATACAGAGAAAGAAAAGGAATTTCCTTTTTTTTCCTTTTGGAATAACGTTTTTGGTGTTGAGTTTGTTAGTGAAGTGAGTGTGATGGTTCAGAGTGGTTGATGGATGGATTTGTTATTTAAATTTGACGATAAATGGTAAATAGGATTTTGAGTGGTCTGAGGATGAAATCCAGACCCCAGGTCCAAGACAAGATAAGTTGGTGTAGCAGACTTAAGTGGACGATGTCTGTGAAAAACTCAGCATGGAATCCAAATTCATTTTTAGTACCACTTAAGAAGCAGTCTCCTGCAGAGATTCAGAGATTATGTGAAAATGCATGGTGGTCAAAGCGATTTACATATCATAATTCATGGGCAAGGCCAAAAATTGTCTCTACTCCGCTTTACTCCATTTAAGCAGTCAGCAGAGGAGACCAGGGGCAATCAACAGGGAAGACAGACATTTGAGCAGTCAGAGAGAGACATTTTTCGGCGGTCAGACAGAGACACCAAACGCTATGAAAACGACTTGTGGAATCTTACTGTGTCAGATCAGAACCAAGAGATGGAAATAGAATCTTTGCAAATCCAGATAATTTTGTCAACAAAGCAGAGAAACCAAACCGCTAAGTCGATGTGTCTGTAATCAAGATCCGTAGATGTCTCCCTTATATCGTCTGAATAGCTCAGACTGATTTCATCTTTCTTTTTCTGTGGCTCCCGGTCAAAATAAAAGAAATCACATGAGATTCACTCAAACGAATGAATCTTGAGTGATTTTTTTTATTTTTTGTACTCTACACCTTTGTATAATTTCTTTTGTGGTGAGATAAAGACAATAGCCTTAAAAAGGTTTTATTATACAGGAATTGAAAGTGTTGCTTGTTTCTTTTTGTGTCCTTGTGGTTGCGACAAGAACTCTTTTCTTCATAAATAGTGATTCCTTTCTGAGTGGAACCTAGCCTAATCAACACAATTGGATCATTCTGAGGGACCAGAGCACTGCTGTTCAGATCAAAAAAATTCACAATGTGGTGAATACTGGTGGTTCCTTTAGCTCAACAAAGAGAGCTCAAAACAGCCAGAGAGATGAGATACAGCAGCCAGCGGCTGAGTTCTACATCAGATAATTAAATGGTTCTATTTCCAGTAATTCAGTTTGGCTTAAGTCATTTGTTTGTACACAGTTTAAATGTCAAACAATTCTATTCAACACATAAATAGTACCCGATCAGGTGCTATCACTCCAGGCCAGCGTAGACCTGGGAGAGATAGCAATTAAGGGGTACTCTGCATTCCCCAAAGCTCCAGCATTACTGGAACCTCACCATCAGATTGTTTGGTGTCATATCCAGGACACTCATTGGAGAAGGGAGTCTAATCCCTCTTCAGAGATGCAATCAGTGTATTCTATTGCTCTTGCAGACTGGGCTCTATATGATTTGCAAACAAATAGTTTGTAGGTAACATTCTTTTTAAATGAAACAGAGCTCAAATGTTTGTACACAGTTAAATGGTGTCAGTTATTGTTATCCAACACTAATAAGTCAATTTGATATTAATCATTTGTTTGTACATCATTAAATAGTTTCAAGCATTTCTATTGATTGTATGCACACAGTCATTTCAAGTATTGCTATCTAAGATTAATTGTTTTATTTGCACACAGTTAAATGTTTTCAAGTGTGGCTATTTATTGTTTGCACACAGTTAAATGGCTTCAAGTATTGATATCTAACATTTATCATTCTATTTAATAATTATAATCCCTGATAAAAGATTGAACAGTTCTATTTGACCCATAGATCAAACCCTAACTGCTATTACCACTTGGGGTCAGAGTAAACCTGAAAGTAATGATAATGGAGGGTTACTCCAAGATTGGAGCTTCATCATCAGATGCGGTTTTAATGTCATAGCCAAGGTATTTAATAGTTTCAAGTATTGCTGTCACTAATAATTCTATTCTATTCATTTGTTTCCACAAATTGTTTCAATTATTGCAAATACTGATCATTCTATTTAATACCAATCATTTGTTTGCACGTAGTTAAATGGTTCCAAGTGTAGTAAAGCTTTAGAATTAAAGCTTTGCCATCAGATAGTTTAGTGTCATATCCAGATTGCTCATCAGAAGAGTCTTACACCTCTGTCAAAGTGAAGTTGGTATATTTCATAGCCCCTGATGACAGCTCTGAGAATCAGTTGAATATCATTCCTTAAAGTTCCAGACAAACATCTTAGAATGAAAATAATGGGTTAATTTTTGAAATAATGAAATTCCATTTGGAAATATTTGGATTCTGCTGGCTTTGTGCTTATTCGTCATAATCATATTTAATATTCATCTCTCTCTAAAAAAAAAAAAAAAAAAATTGAAACAAGAAAAAGGAAATGAATGTTTCGCAAGTTTAAACCTCCAATCATTTTAAGAGTTTATATGTCTAATAATAAAAACTACAGAAAAATTGAAAAAAAATGTTTTTGAAAAGCTTAGATCATTCAACTACAAATTTATTTTCTTTGCTACCCTACCAAAAAAAAAAAAAAAAAATATGAATAGACAAAAAAATTCAATAAAATAATCAGTTGCAACCATTTTTAGTTGTCAGCAAAAGATTTTCGAATTTGAACTGAAGATAAATGTCATTTTTAAAAAAATGACAAAAAACTTTCCAATGTTTTCAAACACTAATCCAAGACTAAATCAAACTGATTCCCCTTTTAATCTCATCTCAAGATAAAAAAAAAATATAATTTATCCCTTTCTGATCCATTCTGACAGCTTATGCTTGCAAAGTTGAACCAAGATTTGAATATCCTGATAATCTTTGCCAACATTATCCTGGTTTGAGGTTCAGGTTGATTATCTCTATTTTGAATATCAGGGTATCACCTTCGTCTGAAAAAGTGTTTTATATTATGTATCTGTAGACAAGTTAATATATTTTCACATATATGAACATGTATCTGAAAATCTACATGCCTTTTTGATAGAAAGTCTATGAAAAATTTTTGCAAGTAATATACATTAAGATATTTTATTTTGTAGTTAGTGAAACATTAGATTTGTTGCATATGAAAAATTATTCAATGATTAAGAATGGCTGAGAATTACAATCTGCTTTTATTCAAGAGTTTGCACAGCACTATAAAAAATGTTAAGAGTTAATTAAATTATTTTATTTTTGGCAATATGGCTTCTGAATGTTTTTAGACTTAAGGAATAACTTAGAAGTAGCTTAACAACAATCTTTAAAAAGTTGTCTAAAAACATAAAATGAAGATGATCATTATAAAGTGAGTAAAAAGTTTTGCAATATTTTGTTATATGCTTTTGTTTGTGGTGTTTATATCATGTAACTGAAGCAGTTCAGACTGTAGAAAGGTACCCAGTGTGGTTGATAGTATTGTGGTTGTGGGTGCTCTGACATGTTTTTCATTGCTTTACCCCATGTGTGATTTAAGATTCATGTCGATGAATATGCAATATAGTCTAATTTGGGAACTTATGCTTTACAAGTTCAATCTGGGTCATAATGCTTTGGAAGAAACAAAAGCATTAGGAGTGCAAAAGTTAAAGGCCAAATTGATCAGAGTACAGTAAATAGATGGTTCAAGGAATTTTGTTTGGGTTTCAAGAACCTTAATGATCAGGCAAGGTGAAGCTAAAACTGTGAATTTGAAGGCTGTGCTTCAAACTATCTGATGACGAGCACTTGTAGAGTATCAAGCAGGCTCGGCATCTTACAGTCCAGTGTTCTTTGTCCACTTCACAATCTTGACAAAAGCATCTGGAGCTGCCAAATTGAGCTTCATATTACGAAAATATTCAAAACTTTTGACTCGCCCAATTAAATATTGGTTCATCATCCCTATATGCATGTGAGAAAACAATTACATGAGATATAATGTTATACAAGAGAGATGCTGTCCATGATTATAATAAACTTTGATGAAAGAGGCTGTGACGAAGGTCATTGACATGCTCACACAAGAGGACTTCCATGGTGCCTTGCAGAAGTTGTTGGAACGGTACAACAAGTGCATTGCCGCCGGAGGAGATTACTTCGAAGGAGACTAGAGTTTCATGTGTGTACTATCAATAAAAGTGTCCATACGAAAAAAGTCTGGAAACTTATCGCATGCTCCTCGTGTGTGTGTATGTGTATATATATATATATATATGGATTTGTATGTATGTATATATATATATATATATATATATGGATTTGTATGTATGCGTATGTATATATATATATATATATATATATATGCGTGTGTGTTTAGACTTGATTAAAGTAAATGCACTTTGGATTTTAGTATATATGTTTTAAGATTTGATATAAATTCTCATATTTAAACAAGTGTTTATTTTTAATTTATTTAAATTCTGTAATAAGTGATATAAGGTATTAGTTTATTTTGATTACAAAGTGCATATTATGAATTATTTTTTGTAGTACATAGTAATAATCATTAATATCAATTAGATTAATTTTTTTTATATTAATCATGTTTCGTTAATTATATTTTATCAATTCAGTTTGGTTGGGCTTTGAACTATTCGGCTCTTAGTCCAGGTGCTCAGATATTGGGTACAGTTTACGCTCGTGCGCAGAGGATATGACAATTGTGATTATCATAATAAACCCCAGACAGGAAGTGCGGCTGGAGTGTGAATGACGTCATGCCCGGAAGCGATGGGTTAAGAATTTGGGGATTTTGAAAAAGACGTCAGTTTGGAGTTGACTGTGGGCCAGTTGAGTTCTGCAGATCTCTACCTACAGAGATCTTAAACACTACGGGATGCGCAGCGCGTTTGTGGGGTCCGACCAAGCATCTGGGAGTTTTGTTAGTATAGAATAATTACGAAAGACTTTAAGAATTGTGTGTCACTCTCTCCTCGTGTCGAAAGAAGTCAGAAGTTAATAAACGTTCGTACTTGAACAACGGAGTCGTTAGTGTATTTGAGTATTTAAATTTGTATATGTACCGTTGGATTGATATTGATATCATTATGATTATGATGTGGCTATACAACAATTAATTACAATACAGTTGTTTATAGAAGACAATTTTCTCTCCCTAAATCAATTTATTCCTTTATTCTATATTTTTTACTTATCTCCTTCATTGGGTTTAAAAGTTTGTTGGCCATCTCATAAAATAAGTGGAAAGGAAAGAGAATTCAAAAAACGATACATCTTGATACAGGAATGGAATGTCATTTGTCAATCAGACAGGAAAAACAAAGAGTCTGGTCTTTACTTTATAAAAAAAAAATAAAAAGCAAATGAAATTTGGGTTAGGGAGGTAGGGTGAGCTGAATTTTGTGGGTTTTTCAAAATCTTCATGACAAATTTTTTATTATTTCTTTGTCTGAAGGTGCAGATCTAACATTTTTAAAAATATATGTCTGCTGAAATAAATATTATTACAAAAAATATAAGTAATTTTTAAAGGTTTTTCTTTTATATGGTGTGTATATATATATATATATATATATATGTGTGTGTGTGTGTGTGTGTGCATACACTCTAACAAAGATATATATATATATATATATATATATATACATAGACATTCACACTCATATATATCATCTGTACATCATTATGTCCAGAAAGCTCAATTTTTGTTTCATTGTTCCGTTGTATTTGTTCCCGAAAGCAAAATTCTATGTCCAAGAATGTCTTGGTAAAATTACACTAAGCAACATTTTGATATGGTTTGTGAAGAGGGGTTCGTCATGGTAGGTTTCCATGTAACCCATTTCTGTTTAAACAACGTCGTATTGTACGAATAATTGCAGTGATACCCATTGCATCCAAACTTTAAATAAATTATAAATATATTCACACACACACACATACATACATATAGATATATTCACACACACACACACATATATATATATATATATATATACAAATATACATTTTCATATATATATATATATATATATATATATATATATATATGTTGAAATGATTGATTGTGGTGAATCTGACAAGATGATAAAAATCAGTGGAAAGATGGATAAATCAGATACTTACAAATATTAGTTGAAGTGATATTTCATTCTTTTATTTCAAGAACTTCTCCAGACTTAGTTTTTTCTACATTTAAGCAAATGAGGAAATAAGTAACATAACGGCGAAAATAAAGGTACAAAAGGGGAGGGAAAGGGTCAAAAGATAAGAGGTAAGTAAGGGGAGAACTTTCAACAAACTAAAAAAAAACTCGTAAAGAACCAAAAAACTTGGACATCCCTCATTGAACACCATCCTACAATCCCAACATTATATGGCCGACCCCAAATTCACAAACCATGACCCGTCATCTCTAGCATCGGTAGTGCCACCCATAAAATACCTCGCGCCATAGCTAGAATATTAACCTGCCCAACTTGGAACAATCAGCTCCTCACACATTATAAGCTCCGGAGACTTAATAAAATCAAGGACATTAATAGACAAAATAAAACTATGAACAGCTTGGATATAACTTCTCTGCACAAATATACCCACCGAAAATGTCTTAACTTTCTTGCAACTCACTTAAGAAAAATTAAATTCAACTCATCACTCCCCATAAAAACCATAATTAACATCTGCAAACATATAACAAACATAACTAATTTCAAATTTAACAATAAATTCTATAACAGAAATCTGGCCTTCTTATGGGAAACCCACTTAGTGGTGAATTAACCGGTCTATTTCAAGAATTTTTAGAATCCGGTCCTTTTAAATATAGACAATCAAGTAACACTACATATTTTAGATATATTGACGATATACTTATTTTCCAACCGCAAAACATAAAAATTGAAAAGATGTCGAAAATTGTAAATTCGGCAGTTAATGTCTGCTCGAATTTGATTGGTTGTTATAAGGTTGTGCCGTTAGCCCCCGCCCCAACTATTATTTAAGTGAGACCAGTAAGAGTCTTTTTTTTTTCAGCATGAGCTGAAGCCTGTCTGGCTCGTTCCTTTCGCTTTGCGAGCTCTTTATTGGCCTTCGACTTTAGGCAGTTTTTTCTTTAGCAAGGTAGCTTGAGTAAATTGACCTATTTCGTCGCCTCTTTTCCTTTAAGGGTGTAGTATCTCCTCCCTTACTAAGATCAGTAAATGGGCAGTCAATACTACCTTAACAGAAATCTTGGTCCTTACTTCCACCTCGGCCAAGGAATGCTATCCCAGAATCCATCGCCTCTCACTCTTCTCTCTCGCTCTCCCTCTCCCTCTGGTCAATCAGCGGGGATAGTAGCAGTTGCCGAAGACGACCCGAGAAGAGAAGAGGAAGCAGTTGCTGAAGAGATTCCAAACACTAAACACACGTGTTGACCGCCGGACATTTTCTAGCCAACACGTGGCGTTGTATACGAAGAATAAAATTCCTCTTTTAAAGTTAATATTTGTACTTCTCATTTATTATCTCAAATAACATTACCCAAGTACATATATTACAAGGGTTTTTGTTGTTACTAGTAGAAACAATAAGCCTTTTGCAGGTTATTTGTGGTTTTGGTATACTGTCCACTTCAAAAGAGAGTTGAATCTAAGGTCTGGTGGCGGTTTTATTGGACTTTTGCCGAAAAAGGAAGCTGTTGACTGGTCAGAAAATGTAGTAAAAGCCTCTATAGGTTCAACAGAAGAAATCTGAGTTGAAACAGAAAGATATTCATCACAGAGGAGGAAGCTGTGGTCTACTCGAAGTTTACTTAAAGAAATAGTAAACTTCGTTTTCAACAAGTCTACATAGGAAACTAGAAGAACACGGTTGTTCAGGTTGGTTCTACACCAGAAGGAGACGCCAAGAAGAAGAATAAATCCTTAAAAATGGCTTCAAAATGAACTTGGTCATAAAATACCAAAGAATGGTATTTATCATTAACAAAAGTTAAACTGACAGTAGGTGGCTGACAGCATGGCTTCGAGCAAGTCAGTCGTGGTATTTCACTTTACCCTTCTTTTTTTTTTTTGTTATAATGTTGTCGTTACTTGAATGTATGTTATTTTTTGTTACTTCATTCAATGTTTTCGACAAGCATAGGGAAAAATATACAAGGCCGGATTTTGTAAAGTTTATTTCTCTTGAAATAGATTACTTTGGGGGAACTAGTTGTTTTTGTTTTTAAAAAATATAGACGCATTTTTCTTTCAGGTATCAAAAGTAAGCTTCCCTTGCCCCTTTTTTATCTCCTTTATTTTTGTACTTTTCTCTCCCCCTTTGCCAGGCCTGTCAGTTACTGCTTGATAATTTCTTGAGCTGGGCAAAGATAAAGTTTACTTGATTTGGGTATAGTTGTACTTTATAGCGACTAACATTCGGATAAATTTGTTAACATTTCATGTGTTGGTTGTTATAATTTAAGACCTAAAACCTATCATATGTTTTGAAATGAGCACGATTTTTCATAGCTTGCATATTTGAATTCTCATAAAGATTACAGAGAAAGTAAACAATGTTGAACTCTCCTTCAACTTTACATATGAAAAAGAATCAAATAACACTATACCCTTCCTGGACATCCTAATAATTAAACCCCAAAACGTTTTAACTTTTAAAGTCTACCGCAAACCTACAAACAAGAATGATTATATACATGTTTACTTCCACCACAACAACAGCGAAATCAAAACAGACCTCATAATTGTTTTTTTTTTTTTTATCAGACTTTGTCAAATCCATGCTGATGCAGTTTGAGCCTTATCTTGGATTTTTTTAAATGTATTTTCTCTTGTCTGATTGAGAAGGTCCAAGATTAGTCAAGAATACGGAGGTTGAGTTGGTAATGAAACGTCGGCATCCGACCTCGATTGGAAATACGTTGGTTATCCAGCCATTTCTGTCTCATTGTTCTCGCAGATCCTCATATTTTTCCAACTTAGGCTGATGTGCACAGTCGAAATTTTCTTCAAAAGGGACTAATAACCCAATAACGAATTTCTTTTTAATTTAATGAACCAAATGACAATATCTGGACGCTGGGTCGTTAACGCTATTTCTGTTGGAAATAAGAAATGATGCGCCAGCCCGTGTAGCCATCGAGCAATGATGATCTGTGCTTATTTTTGCGCGAAAATTTTGAAATATTTCCTTCTTTAAAGAAATGAATTGCTCTATTGGTGATATTATTTAGAGCTTTATTAGCAGTCTCACAACATATCTTCGTAGCTTCAGCAAAAATCTCTTCGTTATGGTTCCACGTGTAGCTTCTTAGAGCATACTCGCATCCAGTGAGAATATGTTTGAAACTGGCAGTTTTTCCACATGCTCTGCATCGGTCGGATGTAGTTAACCCCAAGCATGAGGGTTGACTGGTGTTGGTAAAACGTCGTAGACTGCGTTTATTAGGAAACTCAATTTTTGGGGTTCCATGTGCTTAAGGTCGCCTCATGTGACAGTTCTGTCTTTTGCACTCTCCCACTTGATCCATGCGTCCTGTTTCCTTTGTTCTACATCTGTAGTAATACGCGTGACTTCCTCAAGATGATGAATTTCTTCGGAAACCATTTCTCTTTTGTTTATTGTGGAATCCTTGAACCACCAACGTTATGGATAAAGGCCTAGGCCGGCTCTTCCATTTGCCACAGTGTCAATTATTTCTTTTATCTTAAGGGCCGATTCTGCATATATATATACACACTACACACACACACACACACATATATATATATACACACACACACACACTATATATATATATATATATATATATATATTTACACAGACACTATATATAGAGTAGCGTCCAAAACTAAGGGACAAAATTTTAAAACCTAATATTTGTTAGAAATAACAACTGTGAAAAGCTGAAATTTTGAAAACTGGTAGTCGTTATCATCCATAATAACATACCAAAATTTGAATCATTTGCAAAGGACAGAAAAAGAAGTATATAATATTTATTTATTTATTTTCAAATTTGGAACGTCCAAAAGTAAGGGACAAAATTGAGAAAAATAATGTAAACAGCCAAAAAACAATAAAAATACATGTACAATCAATATTTAGTAAATGAGCCCTTGCTCTCAATGACAGCTGCACATCTTCGACTACAAGAACGAATGAGTTCTTGACAATCCTCGATACTAATTTTAGACCATTCTTCTTGAAGCTTCACCCACAAATCCTCCTTGTTAGTGGGATTTCTTTCCATAACTTTCACTCCTAAGGTCTTCCAAAGATTTTCTATTGGATTTAAGTCAGGACTTTGCAGTGGCCAATCCATAATTTCGAAATCTTGCTTGCTAAGGCAACTCATTACCACTTTTGCCTTGTGACATGGGGCATTATCTTGCATAAAGGTAGCCCTATCGAAACCTGAATTCTGTATGATTGGCACAACATGATCTTGAACAATGTTTTTATAGATCTGCGCGTTTACACGAGTTCGTAACCGGACAAGAGGCGTTGTACCTTGGCTAGAAAACATTCCAAATACCATGACACTTCCGCCCCCAAACTTGACAGTTTTCTAATACACTTTGCCCTTAATCTTTCACCAATACGTCTCTTTACATTGTTTTTTTTTTTTTCATCATTTCCAAATAAATTAAACTTGCTTTCATCACTGAAAAGTACTTTTGCCCAATTTTCATATGTCCAAATTACATACCTGTTTGCAAACTCTAATCTCTTCTTATTCTTCGAACTAACAAGTGGTTTCTTCCTTGGGGTTCGATTAAACAGCCCTATTTCTTGCAGTCGTCTAGAAACAGTCTATCTTGACACATTAACACATGAGGTACTATTACTGACGCCGACTACACTGATGACATAGCGTTACTGGTGAATACGCCTAACCAAGCCGAGACACTACTGCATAGTATGGAATGAGCCACCGCAGGCATTGGCCTCCATGTCAATGCACACAAAACTGAATATATGTGTTACAACCAAACAGGCGACATTACCACACTAGATGGAGCCTCTCTGAAACTAGTAGACAAATTCAACTACCTAGGAAGTAGCGTCTCATCAACCGAAAAAGACATCGACACAGGACTAATGAAAGCATGGACAGCTATCGACAGGCTCTCGATCATATGGAAATCAGACCTGACTGATAGAATGAAATGCAGTTTCTTACAGGCAGCAGTTGTACTGATACTACTATATGGATGCACTACTTGGACGCTAACTAAACGGCTGAAGAAAAAACTAGACAGCAATTACACAAGAATGTTGAGAGCAATATTGAACAAGTCCTGGAGACAACACCCCACAAGACACTAACTATACGGCCACTTGCCTCCAATCACGAAAACTATACAAGTTAGACGAACCAGACATGCTGGACACTGCTGGAGAAGCAAGGACAAACTCATCAGTGATGTATTCCTATGGTCCCCCGCATATCGCCAAGCAAAAGCCGGACGACCAGCTCGAACATACACACAGCAGCTATGTGAGGATACGGGATGTAACCCTGGAGACCTGCCAAAAGAGGGTCAGGGATATCCGTGCTGGCGGCACAACATGATGATGATGATATATATATATATATATATATATATACACACACACAATACATATATATATACACACACAATATATATATATATATATATATATATATATATATATATATCTATGCACACACACACTATATATATATATATATATATATATATAAATAATTGTCTATACAGATGATAAACAGGTATGAGGCTAATATATCTCCTTGTTACACACCTGCTACAATGTGAAAGTAGTCAGTGTCTTAATCCAGTGACCAATTTTACTCTTGACATATGTATATATATATATATATATATTTATGCACACATACACATACATGTATAGGTGCCACCAAGTGTATCAGATTTTATCAGAGATTTAACTTGGTACCACGTAGGTTTTAGGTCCCAGTCAAAACTCAACTCCTATCACCATCACTCAAACATCTTTATTCTTTCTTCTCTCATGTATGTTTAATGTTTTGGAAATACTTAGTTTCTATAACACTAGAAATCATTTGACAACAGAAATGAATAAAGAAACTCCTTTTGAAAACACAATAATGAAAGGCTTATTATAGTAGTAGGTGTAAAAGAGTAAGAATGAGAAAGTGTCCTTCTTGTGTTGCCGGTTAGTGTGATTGTCCTTGAGTTTGTAGGAAGTGTATGTGTGTGTGTGTGTGTGTGTGTGCGTGTGTGTGACTGACCATAAGACTGGTAGCCGCGTTCCTTCTGAGAAGGCGAGAGAGTTCTGTCATGGTCGATAGCTAGGTGCTATCTCTGACCGTGTGTGTGTGTGTGCGCGTGTGTGTGTCACTGTAGCAGGTTGCTCGCGTGACTAACCATAAGGCTGGTGCTTCCGTGTGTGAAGCTAGGTGCTATCTGTCGTCGTCCGCAGATTATCAAAAGGACTAGAAAAAATAGTTCTAGAGAGAAGGAATCAATGTGCTCTACCTGTCAATTGGTCGGTTATAGCTAAATCGCTTGGCGGGGGCATTGATTCGCAAAAGGAAATAAATCTGTGGCTGCTACATATCTCGTCTTGACCTTTTCCCTCCCTTTATACCTTTTTTTACATTCTTCCCAAGTTTACCTTTTTCCTCAATTGCTAAGATGTAGAAAAACACAACAATTTTTTAGTTTGATGAAATTCTTCTGTTAATAAAGTGTGAAATATTACCCTTAAACCCATTTATGTAGTTTTCAACTTATTTTTATCATCTTGTCAGATTCACTAGAATCTGCCATGTCTCCACACACATATATATATATATATATATATATATATACACGCACACTCATATGTTCTGGAATTTGCATCTTTCATTGTTAATTCCCCTTTTCATTGTTGTGACTAAAAGGTAGAAAATGATTGGATGCATTTCACTCAGCTCATTTACATTTTCCTCACTTTCTGCTTTGACCAATGATAGAATGACCAACAATAGAATGAGATTCAAGGAATTAATGCCTTTCCCAACAACATTATCATGGCAAGTGATGTCATTGACAAAAGTCACACGCTGAACTTTGCTCATCTTATTTTCTGCGTCTCTAATAAGTGCACTTACTCCCACATTTAATATTTGCACAGAGACGAGATCAGTTTTTTTCGGAAAATGGATGTTTTATCTTTGTTTTTATTCATTGATAGGCTTCTGTTAATGGACATTTTTTATTTGTATGTTTATATTGATAAAAATACATGTTCATAATTAGTATTCAGACCTTATTTCTTATTTATATTTTGATTCTGAATGTTTTTTTGCATGTGTTTATTTAAAACCAATTTGTAATAAAAACAAAAAAAAACAAAAAAACTAAAAACCCTATCAATTTTGTTGGGTACAATTAGGAATAAATTAACTTAATTAGATGAGTGATTTTCTATAATTATCAAAATTAGGACTCATAATTGCACATCTTCATTAGTTCTGAGACAAAACAGGAGAAAATTATCTTCGCCAAAAATGTTCTTGTCAAATTAAGATGTATTTTATGGCATAGAAAGTTTTGTGTCAGGGATACGTTGAATAATTCAAGATCTTAATAAGTTCAACTTTTTCCTCATAAGCAACAAAAAGTTTTTGGCACAATGATTCTGATATAATGGTCATGTTTATATAAAACATCTTATCACTATTCTTGGAGTATAAATCATACATCCTCATTTCTGGCAATGGTTATGAATCGGATCCATATATAATTGACTTGATTAGACCAAGCAGTTTATCCTATTTTATATCTACAGTTCTAATGATAATTAATTTTAGTGACATTTACTTGTTTAGGGTTATTTTATGCCTAGAGATTAGAGAATTGCATTTATGGTATGCTCATATTCACTTTTTTGTGTAAATGTTTCTCAAAAGTTTTTTTTTGCTCATTGTCTTACTAAATCTGAATGATTTTAAACATATCTAGTATTTGACTGATAAGACTCTTACAAGTACCATGATTCTGTGACAGAGTTGACCTGAGAGTAATGGCCATAAAGGGATGCTCAACATTCTTCAAATCTCCAGAATTGGAGCCTCACCATCAGATGCAGTTTATCATCATACTCAGGACACCTCTTGCGGGGGGGGGGATGTAACCCTTCTGCAGTGCATACAGTCAGCATATACTAAGGCCTGCCAACAGGGCTAGATGATGATGATGATGATGATGTTTATATGTTTGTATTGACTTTTGGATAGGATTTATTCAAAGTCAAAGATTTTTTAATTTATCAACAAATATCAAAGGCTTCTTTTTTTTTGTGTTTTAATGCTTATATTTCTTGAATTGCAAAATTTCAAATTCATTTAATCAAGAGGAAAGCTGAGTCTTGTGTTAAAAAATTTGTTTCATTTCATAATTTCACTGGAAATTCTGACAAAAATATAGCCACTAAATATTTGCAGACCACTATTCAATCCATTTTGATTTTCTACTGAGAAAAATACTAAAGTTTTTTTGCAAAAAAAGATTTGTTTTTTTTTTTATGTTAATCAAATTTGGCTGAATTATTCTAACTTAAAAATTCAGAAATCACAAAAAATCTTGCAGAATTCTTAAACAAAGTTGTCATTTTTTAAGAAAATATTTGCTTTTCTGATGTTAATAACTTTTGCTATAAATAACGCTACTCAATATTCTAGTTATATTTCAGGAATATTTTACAAGACACTTTATATTATTCCTGGACTTAAAACATTTAAACTTTCTGCATATAAACAAAAGTTTAAATGAAAATTATTCCAGAAATTATTTGAAGTTTCCCAATTCATAAAATTTGAGTTTTTTAGATTTGTTTTATTCAATGCAACAGACCACAATAAGAATCATGGAAATTTTCTCAAATCTTTTTTCTCTTAAATTCTATTTGTTTAAAGTAAATTTCAGTAAGAAATTGGTTTAAAATTCATCCAGACTAAACAAATTCATTTAAAGTTTTCTTATAAAGCATCAATTTTTTTATTAGGCAAAGGAAAGATATTTGTATTGACATGAAATGTTTTTGTGTAAGAAAATGTGAAAAAACATCAGGTTAATCAAGGATTAAAGATATTCTATTTAAATATTGTAATTATCCACAATGACAGCGGAATTCTTACTTGAACAAAGCCAGGCTAGAGAAAGGCACTTTTCAATATCATCAGGCAGACAACATTAAATTACAAGAACTCTTGCAGAATTCTTAAAAGAAGTAGTCATAAAATATATTTTACTTTAGAATATAACTTACCTTCAGTCATGTGACCAGAACCATGCAAGATTAGATCCCAGCAAAATGAGAATTTAATCAATTAAATAGAATTCTGGAATAAGGATTTATAAAAAGCCATGAAAGTGACATGTTCATTTAGTTTTAATATTATATATATATATATATATATATATATATATTTAGATAAAGAATCATTAAATTTTTTGAGAGGGTCTGGGGTTTTTTTTGTCTTTTTACAAAACTTGAGGTGTCTATTGATAAAATTCAGCAACCATTTTTACCAAGCAATAAGGCATCACCTTGCATGTTTTACTGGTATTATTCTATCTCTATTTATCAATGTTACAATGAAAGATTGTTAGCGATAAGAATGTAAGAATTATTTTCCCTCTAATTGTAACCAACTGTTTAGTAAGGAATTGAAAATCAATTAAAACTAATCGTCAAAAATTAGATGACAAAGATTTTGCTGCAAAGTTCATTCAAACAAAGAATTACAAATTGATCTTTCTTGATTCTTCGAAGAAACATTCCAAAACTATTAAAGAACAGTTAATTCTAGATTTTTTACAAAGCCACTTGGTCATGTTAAAAGGAGGTTAAAAGTTGTTGAGTGGAAAAAGCTTTAATTCAGTCTTTTAGGTCAGCACGACTCAAAAAAGTGTTACCTGGGTGAATACACAAATCATTGACTGCCAGTTTGTGACAAGTTTCCAGTTTCACATAATAATAATCATAATAATATATTAAACCTTGAACGTAAATATGAAAATGCATAAACATTTCTTTGTTTTGTTTAATATTATTCTTTTCACTCCATGCTTTGAAGGAATACAACAGGTAGAAATACTGGGAATTAAAGCTATGTACAAACCTACTTGCTACTTACATGTAACACATTAGAAAAATACCCTTTTGTTACACTACATCAGAGAGTTTGAAAAGCACTGTTATATGTTACAAGGTTGTTTAGAAAATACCTGATTTATGCTTAAGTGTCCATTAAAATCAGCCATTATTTTCCAAACTGTGATCTGATTTTGGTTTGTATGTTAGCATAACATAGAAAAAAAATGGCACATCATTGCAAGGATTTTGATAGTGAAATGATATTAGATTGCTTAAAGCAATATCCAATTCTCTTCGAAACTTGTGTCTGGTTAATATCTGTACTCACTGAGCTCATAATTTTCCCAAGAATAGAATATTAAATTATTTATATGCAATTATATCTCTAATGTCATGGTAATCTTTTGTTGGTTATTTTTCCTCATCAATAGATGTCACCTTTATAGATGAGTAGCAATAATTTCCTGACTGAACTATTTGATCCTGTTCATTGACCTATGAGATCATTCCACCCAGCATCTGGTGTAGTGCTCTGTTGACCCAACTTGAGATTCACCCACTTTACTTCACATCCACCATGCTGCTTACCTTGTCTTTTGTTGATATATGCTTATATATATGCATTTATTTTTAGTGAGTGGGTAGGTGTTTTTCCTCCATGTGAATGCAAATAAAACAGAGTTCACATGTTTTAAATTAGAAGCTATCTCCATTTTAAGTGGCAGCCTTCTAAAATTAGTTGACAAGTTCTCCTACTTATGCAGCAATATTTCATTGACTCTACATCAACATACAGCAAGCAAAGAAGTGCACTGCTATTGACAAGTTATCTATCATATAGAAGTCTGATCTATCTGATAAAATAAAACAGGATTTCTTCCAAGCTATGACAGCGTCAATACTACTGTATTGATGCACTACATGGATGCTAACAAGATGTATGAAGAAAAAGCTAGATGGGTAACTCCACAGGAATTTTACATGCTGTTTTGAACAAATCCTGGAAGCAACTCCCACAAAACAGCAGCTGTCTGGCCACTTATCTTCATCTCAAAAACCATAAGAATAAGATACACAAGACATGTGAGGTACTGCTGGAGAAGCAAGACACACTCATAAGTAAAATTTATTCATGGACTGCAACATACTGTTGCACCAGTGTTGGCCAACCAGTAAGAACTTGTTTATATCAACTCTGGATGTAATTTGGAGGACTTACTGAGAGCAATGTATGATAGGGACTGATGGAGAGAGATAATAAGGAAAATCCATGCTGTCAGTATAACTTGATGATATTCATGAATATACAATTCTGATATAAATTCTTTTAATATGATGAGAGTCAACAACAAGCATAATGGATGCTGAAGGAGGCCTTTAAGCCAGTGATTAATGAAGCAATTTTCCCAGGCAATACAAAGTAGATTTAATTGCTTGATTATGATAATCTTGCTAGCATTTACCCATCTTACAATAGTCTATTCATGAAAAGTCTTTATCTTTTTCAATCTCCTTGATTGATATCTTTTCTGGTTTTGCCTAACAAATGCCAATACTGTTATTGATGACATTAAATCAATGATGGAATTTTCTTTGTCCAGTTGACCTTGCCAACAACATCTTTTTGTGTAAATTTGCAGAAAGATGCAATAACGGAAAGAAGTTTGAATTTTTGTTTATTTTTGCTACAAATGCCATTTTTTCCTTATCAATTTCATATTGTCATCTCTCAACAGAATTTCCATGGTTGAATCTAAAAATCAGGCTTTAAAACCCTAATTGACACACCAAACAAAAGTTTTTTTCCATAAAAAAATCTCTTCTCTCTAAAATTATTTTATGGAATTTTATAATTAGAATTCTAAACTTTGATAAACATCTATCTTCTTCAATAAAAGATTAATCAATGTATCAGTTCCAAAAACATTGGTCAACATTTTAAAAATAAAACAGATTCAAGTAAAAGAAAATAATTTATGTAGTAGAAAATGCATAGTCATTATACAATGACAATTAAATTCATCTCATCCTCAAAATGCTTAAATGATGACGCAAAGAGAGTATGGGTGTAACTTATAAGACACATTCAGGTTGATCAGCTGTGCAATTTCCTTGACTAGTTAATTTGGCATTGTTTGTGCCTGAGGTGGACTGGTAGCTCAATGGTAGAGTTTCAGCTCTTCATTCTGTGGTTGCGAGTTTGATCTCCAGTGGAGGAGATCATGGTATACACTACTGAGGAGACCTAATAAGGTTGAAAAAGCTGTCCAGTGGTTCTGTGTGAGTTGCATGCAAGTGTTTGCTTAATTTTCTGATCATGGTAATTCAATTTACAATAAAACAAAATTAAATGTACATGCAAAGAGACATTGAAATGTTCATTAAAGCCTCCTCCTCTACTTCTTTCGCCTTGAACTCAAATTCTGAGTCTGAATGTTTTTTGCAGAGTTATTTTTATATCTAAAGATATTTACAAACCATAGCTACAAATGGAATAGATATATATGAAAAAGGAAAGGAAGATTGTGTTGCATTGGCCTTCAAAGGAAAGTTTAAATTGATAACCTGTATCCTGACTTTTATCGAGGCATAGGTATTGTATATATATATATATAGTTAGTCCCTTATTTTTCATTTTATATATAATAAATAATAAGGCTTTTCTTTATTTTGCTATTTAACTTCTTTCATGCAGATTTTAAAAAAATTTTTAACAATTGAATGTTGCCTTAATTCAAACATTCAGCCTGGAAGTAAGCATGTATATATTTAGCCAATGTCTCCACCACTGGCAGTATATAGCCCGAGGTAAATTTTTAAGTAAAGTTGTTTTAGATTCAAAGTTTTCCTTCTCTTAGACTGGTTACCTAACCAAGAGTAAAGAATCTAGTCTGCCCTACTATTAATCCATAGTTGGGAAAGAATGTATAGATTCATGTAAATAAAACAAATGATCATAAATATCAATCCAGATTAAATATGGATTCCAGAAAAGAAAACTGTATACTAAATGAAACAACAAAATTCTTTTTTTGATTTAAAATAAATGATAAACAGTTAATCATTTAAAAATATCAAATGGCACAACAGGAAAACATTTATCATTTAAACTTACAACTATGATGGACATAATATCAATCTTTGGAACTCAATGTTTCCAAAACGTGAAAGTAGTTCTAATTTTTCCAAGATTCATCATCTTAATATAAATCCTTTTGAATTTTACTCTCCTGCAAAATTGTTAAAAACTTGTGAATTCATAAACTCTAAATCAAAAAACAAAGATTTAATCATTCAATACTTTTTATGGCATGTCAACCCATCAGGAGCTATTTTATGCCAAAATTTTAGGGAATTGTGTATATTGGAGATTTATATTTACATTTTTTGTGTAATTTAAGTGTTTTTTTTTTTGTTTTTTTTTTGCACTCATTTATATGATATCAAGTATTCCTATCAAATACAAAGAATTTGCCAACTGATTTTTTTGAGTCTTGAATCATTTCTGTTTTAGTAAAATATAATTAATTCATTAACATTCTGATGAATAAATTTCAATGAATAGTGTGTTTGCCATTTAAGGTAGCCCATAAATTCCTTTCAAGTAAAATTCAGCCGGTTTTGAGCTCAAGAAGTTTTCTGCAAATATTTTTACCTGATCTTCTTGAGAAAATCTTTTGTCATTCAAAGTATTTTGTAGATGTAGCAGCCATCATGCCACCCTGCGATGAAAAAGGATCAGGGTCGTGCCATGTGTTGTCTGTCAGAGAGAGAGAGAGAGACTTGGAAGTGAACCAGAAACAGACGACTTATGGGAGAGGAAGAGAGTATTCATCCTCTTCAACTCCCTCTTTTGATTGGTTCTGGCATTATGTCGCTAAGTGCCCAAGTGGGTTGGCTTTGGCCTGAATAATGGAAAAAAACTTCAGTTGATCAGTGAGGAAGCAGTTTGTCCAAATAGCGAGACAGAGAGATGGATGAATGGACGGAGCAAAGAAAAAAAAGAGAAGTGGGAGAAGGAAGAGGAGGGGAGTGGGAGAAGGGAGAGGAGAGGAGAGGAGTGGGAGAAGGAAGAGGAGAGGAGTGGGAGGAAAAAGATTACTCTCTCAGTAAGTGTTGGACTTGATTGTTGAATTTTTTTTTTTACTTCAGTAGAAAATGAAAAAGATAAAAATCACTTGGTGCAAGGTCTGCTGAATATGGTGGATGAAGTAGAACAGACAAGCCTACATCCAATATTTTTTCCTGTGTGACTCTAGTTGAATTTGGCCTTGCATTATCATGGAGAAGCACACTTTTTCTTAGTGATAAGTGTGAGGCATTTTTTGGAAGATTTTTATGTACACGTCACAGCTGTTGAGAGTATAAGTCTGCATTTAAAATCTGTCCGTCGTTTAAAAATTCAAAATAAATAATACCATGATGATCCCATCATACACACAGCATAACTATTCTTCCATGAAGCTCCATCTTTAGGATAGGTTGAAGAGATTCATCCTCGTCAATCCACTGCCTTTTGCATTGAACATTGTCAAAGACCCATTTTTCATCACTTAAGATGATATTCTTAAGAAATGGGTAATTTTGCTGCTTTGAAAGAAGGCTTGTCACTAGGGATATGGACTCTTCCTTATTCTTTGCACTAGAGTATGAGGAACCAAAACACTGACCTTGCTCACTTTCCAATCTTTTTCAAATGGATTTGGATGTGTTGAAGTAAAGTGGAAATTCTCATATTTTGCGTGAATTGGATTCCAGCAATTCTCTTAAAGCATCTTGACTGAGTTTTGATTATTGTCCTAGCCTAGGTTCATTTCTCAATTATGTTTTGCCAAAATAAAAATTTGAAAACTGGTTTAAGACTTGGTGGTCAATAATAACACATTGACCATAAACAGTAGAAATGTTCTTAGCTGCTTCAATTGTGTTTTTGTTATTCTTAAACTCCCACATCATATGTTGAATATGAATTTGGGTTTCTCCATTTTAGAAGTGCCAGATTATAGGTTATCATACACACTCTAACACACAATTGAAATTAAAATTACTGATGAAGGCACATTTTAATCTGGTAATTCCTAGTTGCACTTAAATCTGGATGTTTAAAATGTGTAGGTACAACTTGCTTTTAAAAAATTGAAATTTTTATTTCTTGATCCAATATTTGACCCATAGATAGAACCCTAACAGCTACTAATTCTCCAGGTCAGAGTTAGCCTGGCAGTAATGGTAATGAGGGTACTCTTCACCACCAGATATAGCTTAGTGTCCCTACCCAGATCACTCATTTTTAGTGGGGAGTTTTTACATCTTGGCAGGGAGGATACAGTCAGCATATTCTAAGTCCCACCTATAGGGCTAAAAGAATGGTTTCAAACCATTTCCAAATGAAACCAAAATTTGAATGGATGATCAAACATTTCTAAATTTTCCAAGCAATACCAAATTATCAACTATAGATTTTACCTTTTGAAGGTAATAAATATTTTCTGATGAAAACATTAAAATCATCTTCAAATCCTATCTAATATCTCCCCAAACTCTGGTCAGGTGTTATTAAATATGATGAATTTATTTCACTGAAGCTCTCTTTTGTTGGCACTGGTATTCCTTTAGGAAATTCTTTCCAGTGTAATGACTCATTAGATTCTCCCTATTCTATTATTTCTTATCCTCTTGCCTGATCTCTTGTTAAAAATGGATGATAACTATTCTACAGAATCTGTCCATTCTAACAGGCAGCACTTCTTAGTTGCAAGGTACCAACATATCAAATTAAATGCATGAGTAAACATTGTAATCCAAAGGAAATTTCATGCTGACTTCAACATCTTCCTTATATTGGCAATATACAGCAACAATGTCAATATTAAAATGCTTTCTTATCTTCTATTTTCTAAAGCATCTTTATTTTTATTTTTTTAGTCTTTACTCTTCTTCAGCATTGCTATAACGTGCCATTAAAATAAGCCAAAATCATCATCCCAATTTGTTTGGTTTGTTTCAGGATCCAGAAGAACTACAACTAATCTTAAGGGTGTGGGAAGTCCCTTGTCAATATTAATATCCTTTTGAAGTAGCACAAGACAACTACTACTGGGTTACACTGTACTAAAAGTTGGGAAGAATCTATGATTTGACTGAACAAAAATCCATGGATAACTGTTTACAAGAATCAAAAATAGAATCAACATAATTGCTTAAAACCGAAGCCACCCAATTTCACACTTCTCCTTACATTGTCTTATTGCTAAATATCTTGAGGAAGGTCTTGTCATTAGCATACCACAGTGATTGCCTGAGAAGAATGTAGCCATTATTACTATTCTTCATTATTATTACACCGTCTTTATCGCACAGTATTCATGTAAATATCTGATATTTTGGTTAATATTTTATAAATCTTTAAAATCTTATTATCTTCTGATTATCCTCATTTCATCATTTGAGTGTATAAGAACAGACATTTTTTGGTGGCTAGAACACTTTCTACAATCACTGACAAACACCATAATTACATGATCATATTTCTCTTACTACTCACAGATCTGTTAATAATTTGTATTTATCAACATTAGTTAATACTTCCATTGTACTGATGTTTCTTCATGTAAAATATTTAATGAATTCCCATTTAACAATATTCAAAAGTTAACTGAACATTTGTCGATCAATTGCAGATTTTATCAACAATGAAAACAAATTACTCGGCCATTCAATCAATCACAAGAAAAGGAGAAAGATTTGAATAAAAACTCGTGAAAAAGTTTTATTTAAATGATCCTGAGTGTTTCTTTTAATATGAATAAATCAAGCATTGAAACAAATAAAAAAAATATATATTTAAGAGCCAATTTTCAAAAATTTAGGATAATTGTCCTTTAATAAAATACAAAGTGATTCAGGTTTTTCCCAACTTTTTCATATATTTGCTTAAACCTAGAGAATACTGGACTCATAAGTCCAGTGGTAAAAATCTGAACAAGGAGTCACAAGGCCAACAATTATAATATTGCTGTCAAAATAATTTTCTCTTTTTTTACCAAGAATGATTTTGATTCTATTTCCTTGAAATTTTTATATATATTTTCAAGATCTTTTTTTAAAAACTTTTCCTTTTGCAAAGAACAGAATATTTGCATATAAAAGAAGTATTAACAGCATTTTTTTTCTGTTTGCATTGAATGTAAATTGCTTGTGGAATAAGTTGGAATTTCTTGCAATTACTTCTGACATCAAAGATACTGACATAGCTCATTCTGGTCAAGAAAATTTTTTTTTTCTGAATCCTTGTCATTTCCATTTCACCTTATAATGTGTGTTATAACAGTTGTTCTTTTACCCATAAATTTAACGATTATGAGACAAATAGAATAATAGAAAGTGTACGTATTTACATCATCTTTCCACCATAGGCAGGATGTGACACAAAGTCAATTTTTCAGCAGACTAAAGCTTGTTTGAATTCAGTTTTCTTTCTCCTAGAGTGGTTGCCTAACCAAAGCTGTCCTACTTTTTAATCATAACATGGAGGGGGTGGAGAGATGGATTCATGCCTTTCTCGTGGGCATTAGCACAAAGTGAAATGCAAATAGCCTTGTCCTGGATTTGAACTCTAGTTGTCAATTCCATTTTCTATGATGATCATATTCACCTTCAAGCTAAATGTAACTGCTCAATTTTGTTTTATGTAATGAAGATAAATTCCTTAATATTCTTTTTTAAAAAAAAGCAAAAACTAAAATGAAAATTTTCCCCAAATTCTTCAATTTTCTTTAGTCCCCATATTTGATTATCATTTATACAAAAGGCAATTTTCAAATCCCCTTATGATGAAACCTGTTAGCTTTGGTGCTATGAAAATAGAAAGGCTACACCACCTCAAATCTCATTTGTTTGAAGATCGATAGTAAACATAATCAGATTGAGCATGATCCAGTTAATTAGGTTTTTCCATAAAGAACTGATTGACATAATTGTCACTTTAATCAATATCTTCATTAATGACAATATTGTCATGAACACCTCTGTTTTGATTAATACCATTTGCACTTCTCTTTAGAAAGATGGGATTTTATCAACTACTGTGAGCAATAAGAAAAATTTTAAGTTCTGTAAAAACAGTTGGATAGGCATTTCGTGTAATAGATATTTGGTCATCAGAAATGGAATTTTTGACCTGGTTAGTTGGTTTCTAGGCCACATCAACTCTTGTGGGTTATTTAATGCCAGATCCTGTTAATTCAATGGAATATATTAAATATATATTTGTAAACAAATAGTTTATAGATAACATTTCAAACAAGCCAGATCTCATTTGTTTGCACACAGTTAAATGGTTTCAAGTGTAGACAGTGATTAGATATTTCCATTTGAAGCATAGACAGGACCCTAAAAGGGTGCTACTTCCTGGGTCAGACTGAACTTGGGAGTAATGGCAATGAAGGGGTACTACACATTCCCCAGAGCTTCAGGACTGGAGGCTCACCATCAGATGCAGTTTAGAGGTCATGTCCAGGACACTTGTTAGGGGATCTTACCCCTCTGCAAAGGTGCAGTCAGTCTATTCTACAGCTCCAGTTGACTGAGCTGAATTGGTGACTCGACTTCAAATCTGTTTATGTTTCCCTTTGTGCTAATGCCCTTGTTTTTCCTCCATCTACGGGCAATTAATTGAATAGACTGGCTTCTTTAGTTTTCATAATGCAACCAGTCTAGGAAAAGTAAACTCAATTCAAACCAGCTGAACTCTACTAAGAGAGAAAAAAAAAATCAACCTCGTGTCACATTCTGCTCTGGGTGGAAAAGTTAATAAATACCTATAAAAACGTTCAATAAATGAGGGCTTTGTAGTTTAGCTATTACATATAAACAGAATGGAGAATAATTGAATTAAGTATTCTTTCAGAAAATTATTCTCCTCCCTGAAAGAATGGGATGGTTGGTTTTTTATGGCATATCAACCCTTATTGGATTATTTAATGCTGAAATTATTATTTTTTTCTTTTTACAAGCAATTATATGGTTTCAAGTATGGATTTTAATGGCATGTCAACCCTTGTAGGATTATTTTATGTCTTGAAGTTAGAGAATTGTGTTCAATGTATGTTCATATATACATTTTTGTGTCATTGTTTCTTAAGAGATTTTTTAAAATTCTTTTCTAGCTGATCTGATCAAATGTGAATAATTCTCAAACAGATTTATATGACCCATTGATGAGTCCCTAACAAGGATTTCTAATCTTGGGAAGAGTTAACCTCTAGAAGTATGGGAGTAATGGCAATGAAGGAGTACCCCATACTTCCTAGAGCTTATATGGTTTCTGTATCTAATATAATAATCATTTGTAAACAATTTTATAGTTTTTGGTAACTATTCTAAATAGAAATAATTTTCAGTTATATGCTTCACAAGTATTTGTCTGAAACAGATAATTTATAGATAAATAGATATGGTCTTGAATTACTATTTCTATTTTATAATGATAATCATTATTTGTGAAAGGTACCCCCACACAAGCAATTACGGATGCCGACTACGCCGATGAGATAGCACTTCTGGCAAATACACCTACCCAAGCCAGAACCCTGCTACATAGTCTGGAATGAGCAGCTGCATGCATTGGCCTCCATGTCAATGCACACCAGACAGAATATATGTGCTTTAATCAAAGCGGTGACATCATACTAAACGGTAGCTCACTGAAACTAATAGACAAGTTCACCTACCTAGGTAGCAGTGTCTCATCAACTGAGACAGATATTGACATGTGACTCGCAAAGGCATGGACAGCTATCGACAGGCTATCGGTCATATGGAAATCCGATCTGACCGATAAAATGAAATGCAGTTTCTTCCAAGCAGCGTTTGTGTAGATATTGCTGTATGGGTGCACTACATGGACGCTAACAAAATAGATGGAGAAAAAGCTTGACGGCAACTACACAAGAATGCTACAAAAATATTGAATAAGTCCTGGAAGCAGCACCATACAAAGCAGCAGCTATATGACCACTCACTACCCATCACGGAAACTATCCAAGTTAGATGAACCAGACATGAGGGACACTGCTAGAGAAGTAAGGACGAACTCATAAGCGATGTACTCCTGTGGACTCCTTCACATGGACAAACAAAGGCAGGAAGACCAGCTAGAACGTACATACAGCAGCTCTGTGCCAATGCCGGATGTAGCCCTGAAGACCTGCTGGAAGCAATGGACGATAGAGAGCGAGTTCGCTGACTTTCTCTTGTCATCTGTCCCTATCAGCTCTCGCTCCTGGTTTGTTTTCTAGGCTACATCCAGTGTCCACACATAACTGATGTGTGTAAGTCTTTACTGCTTGACCAACTCTGATGTGTCCATGTGACACAGTTCATAAATGAATGTTGCTTATGAGTTTGTTCTTACTTCCCCCGTAGTGCTCTAAATGTTTATTTTACTTGGATGACTTGTGAGATGGGGGATGTCTTGCCTGAAAAATAAAGGAATTTCTAACTCTCCTCTTGAAGTGCATTGAAAAAATTTCTCGTAGAAGATAGATCCCAGTGAACAAGCAAACTACCCTTCAGAAAATTTATCCTGAGTAAAATCCACAATAACTTGAGCTGATAAAAAGAAAGCTGATGGATATCATGATCAACAGAAAGAGATCAACCTTCAAGAGAGAATTAAAAAACTTTTTATATGTATCCAGACAATTGTCTTTTTTCCTTTATTTCAAAAGCATAAGTGCGTTGCTTCTCTTCAAGCATCTCAAATGATGCAAGAACTGGCTTAAATAAAATCCAGGTCAATTCTTCAAGGGGGAAATTTGTCGTCAATAAATTCATTATAAGATGAATTTATATATATATCAGATTAATTGCAATTATATAGGGTTTCCCAAACCCTAAACCTTTTGTTCTCTTTATTTTATTCTTAAACGAGAGCTTAGCTTTTGAATTTTGCTCTGAACAGTTTACCTGCGATGATCTTATATAGTAGCCATCATGCTAAGCAACAACGAAAAAGGATAAGGGTCGCACCGTGCGTCGTCTGTCAGAGAGGGACTCGGAATTGAACCAGAAGCAGGGAAGAAGAGATCATCTATTCTTATCGCAATTAACGCTTTTTTCTTTTTGCAAAAAAGACAAGAGTTACCGGAGGTCGTTAAATATTAACATGGCGGACGCCAAGTTCGACCTCAAATTCATCCCGGAGTTCGACGGCTCCACGTCTGTGGTGGAGCTGACTTGTCGCTTATTTGGGATCAAGTAGGTTGAGCTAGTCATTTCACTGCAACTAACGGGAGGCGCTCTGGAGGTTTACCAGCAATTAAGCAACAATGAAAAGGTCGCACCTAGAGCAAGAGGAGCGTTAAAATAACAACCAAAAACGGTGAGACACAGGAGTGCTGTGAGGTAGGGTCAGTGAGAATGCGTACTGACTCAGTTGAATCTACTAAAGTCAATGTGTGGGTGACGACTTCAGAGTAGAATTCGAACGACGCCAGAGGATCTGGACTGCCTCATGGGACGGACGATGAGGCTCCAACCAAGCTATGGAACAGCGTCACAGAGTACTCCATACCAGTGAAGATCTGGATCGCATCCAAACAGGAGCTTGACGCTTGGATCAAAGATGGCTGGTAGATCCCGTACCCCGACCAAAAGCTTGGACCTCCCAGAGGTCTGATCCCTTTGATGGCAATTGTACAACAGAGCAAGTGGAAGGTGCAACCAGTCATGGACTACCGTGATCTCAACCAATACATTGAAGCTTAAACGGTCGATGCCGATGTATGTGCAAGTAAGTTGCGGGAGTGGCGCCAGAAAGGATCAAACGTGTCATTGCTGGATCTGAGCAAGACCCCTATCTGCAGGTGCGGGTTGATGAAACTTTATGGCCTTATCAGACGGTGGTGTTTTGTAGAAAAAGGTACTGTCTGATCAGACTTAGTTTCGGCTTGAATATCGCGTCACAAATCATAAAGACCATCGTTAGTGCTTCTTCAAGAGAAGACGGCCGAAAAGGCGATGTCGGCGTACCTCGATGATATTTACATCAACGAAAATGTCAGCCCAGCGTCGCACATCCGAGCGAAATTGGTACAGTTTAGCCTGGATTGCAAGATGTGTCGCGAGCTTCGCGCAGCAGTGGGCGTAATAAAACGCAGGGCGAATGCAGTAACCTCAGGATGGGACAGTAATGCCCTCCTCACCCGAATGATTACAGAAAGTTTTGAGAGCGACATACGATGACCTCGCCCAAGGAGAGTGTTGTGTTAACGGGGAAGAAAAGATCGTTAGGTCGACGCCAGTTCATTGGCGTTAGGAGTCCTGTTGGTGAAGGACTGGGCCGTGTTGGAAGATATCTGTTGGGACGACTAGAAACAAGAGATGCATGGTAAAGGATTGAAATAGATATCACCCATTATGGTGGTAACCACTTTCTTTCTCTCATCGACTGTGGACCCACCAGTTTTACGATTTGGCGACCACTGGCAAGGGAAGACTTGGCAAAGATTCTTTTATGAACGAGGTGCACCGGAGGAAATTTTGGCCGACAACGATACTGCCTTCTGCAGTCAGCAAGGCGGTTTCTGCCTGAATGGGGAGGGGGCGACTACGACTGTGATGCACGTATGTAACATCAGGTAACGGTATTGCAGAAAGAAGTCACTGCAGTATCAAGAGTATTGCTGCTCGGAAGCAGTGCACCATGGCGGTGGAAACGTACTGGTATAATGTTACACCGAAGTACGGCGTGTCCCCGGTAACCGCACTCGCTAATGCCATCTGTAGGTACCGGGTTCGAGCAAAGGGAATTGACGTTGACGACGAGGAGGTTTGTGGGCCATATGTTGTAGGGGATCCCGTCTGGATGAAATCCCCAGGCAGTCAATGTAACACCGGATTCAAGCGTGGATGAGTGACTAGTTTGGTCAGTCAGCAATTTGTCCTGGTCGATGGAATCCCACGTCACGTACGTGATCTCCGCCCTGCTTTGGAGACGGGCCATTAACCGACCGATGAAAGCTATGAGTCGTCTGGCGACGAACAATTAATGGATTGCACCAGTGCCCTCTCCCGCCCCGAAAATATAACCACTAGCTCGTCAGATGATTCAGAGGCGGAGATTGGTGCACGTCCCGTTTCAAAGGAGCACGCGAACCAAAAGGCCATCCCACCCTGCATTATATGTGATCAAGAGATCAGTGGAGAGTGTAGAAGCCATCATGCTAACCCGCGAAGAAAAGGAATAAGAGTCAGAGAGTGACTCGGAATTGAACTAGAAACAGACAACTTATGGGAGAGGAAGAGTGTGTCCATTCTTTTCCACTTCCTCTTTTGATTGGTTCTAGCATTATGTCACTAAGTGCCCGAATGGGTTGGCTTTGGCCTGAATAATGGAAAAAACTTCGGCAGATCAGTGAGGAGGCAGTTTGTCCAAGTAGAGAGAAGGACGGACGGACGGACGAATGGACGAAGCGAAGAAAAGAGAAGTGGGAGAAGGAAGAGGAGAGGAAAGGAGAAAAAAGATTACTCTACCAGTAAGCGTCGGACTTAATTGTTGACCCCCTCTCAACAGAGAATTTTTTTTTACTTTAATTTGCTGGTGATCAATTTACCCCCCCCCCACCGATGAATTTACTGGACACAAACTAAATATAATCCTGTACTGTGAATGAATAACAAAACCTTAATTCTATGCATGAACAATCAGAATACTTTGTGAAACAACAGAAATGAGTTGTCTTGGAATTCCAGACCAAATTTGCTTCCCCATATTTTCCTATTGGCAATACAGGAAATGAAAGAGTTAAACTGACTCATTACTCAGTTAAAATGAGGCAATTACACATACACTTGTGTTTGAAGTTGTAAAAGATTTTCTGCATTTAATTTTTTAAAAAGTAAACAGTTCAACTAAATTTAGTTTTAATTGATGGTATTTTGATCTCTGATAAAACAGGAATTTTTCTAAACAGTAGCCATGTCAGTACTATTGTATGGTTGCACCACTTGGACTCTAATGAAATGCCTAGAGAAAAAGCAAGATGTGAACCATACAAGGATGCTGCTTACTGTTTTAAACAAATCCTGGCAGCAGCACACTACAAAACAGCAGCTATATGGCCACTTACCTCTCATCTCACAAACCGTCCCAGTAAGATAAACAGGACATGCTGGGTACTGCTGGAGAAGGAAGGATATTTTCCTATAGACACATAGACAGACCAGTGTTGGCCACCCAGCAAAAACTTACATTTATCAGCTCTGTGCAGATACTGAATGCTGTCAAGAAAATTGCCAATAGGGATGGATTGCAAGAGAGAGAGAGAGAGACAGACAGACAGAGAATCAAGGGAATGTGTGTTGTCAGCATGGTTTGTTGAAAAAAAAATAGTAAAATGAATTTCTTTAACAGATTTCCATGTTTTGAAAATAATCTATTTTTTGTATGCATTTAATTAGGTAATTTCATCTTTAGGTGCCAAGACTTCCTTTCTTTCCATATTTTGATACCAAAACTTCTTTTCTTCCAAACTTTTGCCACTGAGACTTCCTTTTTTTGTTAAGCTTTTGACAAAAATTGCAGCTTATAATGTATTGAATAATAATGAAGACATTTTACAGATTTTCATCTCTATACACTGATTATATCTTTAGCATGACATTCTATTATATTTCTGGTATGAAGAAAAGTGTAAGAAATAAATTTTGACCCATTGAAATGAGACAAGAATTGCAAGAAAATAAATATTCAAAGAAACAATTATACTTAAGACTATTGAACATGAATGTATTAAATGTTGACTTTTAATGAATGTGCTTCTTCCTAATCATTCCTACAAACTATCATTATTGTTATAATTCCTGTCACACCTCATACACCATTTCTCTTCCTGTTATTGTACTAAACAGATTACAAAGATGTAAATAATTTCAAGATGAGATGATATATCCATATATTTTATTATTGTTCTGTTTTCCCTGTTAGAAAACCAGTTTGAAAAATAATTCTGATTATACTAGAATGAGTCAAATTTTTTTTTCAGTATTTTGGTAAGTGTCAGTTTGCAGCATATATATCACATGACTGAAACAGTTCACATCATGGCTGGTACTCGCAGTGGTTGGTGGTATTGTGCTGACATGTTAAGCATTGCTTCTTTACTGATGAACCTGCAATGTAGACTAACTTGTGAACATACACTTTATATAGTGCTGTGGATGCATCCAAAAACATTTGTTGTGCAGGTGAAGGTGGATTTGATCACAGTTCAATAACCAGATGGATCAAGAAACTTGATCAAGCAAGGTCAGATATACATAAGACCATGGATTCTCAAACTATAGAGAAAAATCTGGTGAGTAGCCCTTGGAGAATATCTGACAAGCTTGACATCTCAGAGTCCAGTGTGGTTTGTCACCTTAATGAACTTGACAATATCATCTACAGTTATCAAATTGTGCAAAATATTGTTACCAAAATATTGCAAAACTTTTGACTCACCCAAATATTTTCAGTCAGAGAAAAAGAAATTGTACTTAATGCCAACAAGTGTAGAAATATGATTCTATATTTACCAATTCAGTTAATTTTGATTCATTTTTGTTAATTGTTACTATATATACAGACAGACAGACACACACTCAAACATTTACAGTTTATATCCATGCAATTGTATTATTTGATCTGAGAATTAACAAACTCCATCCGACCCCTATATGAAGATGCTAATAATTTTACGCCAATTCTTTTTACCAAAACAGAAGAATAAAAATCAAGTCAAAACAAACAGGAATTAGTTTTTATCCTGGATATTATCTTTAATAAAATGATTGGAATTTTTATGATGTTAACTGAATAGAAATGGGAATTAAATCATTTTTTAAAAAAATATTCAAGTTTTAAAAGAACAAAAATATCAATGAGACTTGAAACAATACAGAGAACAACATACTGAATAAAACTTTGTTTCTTAAAAGTGGACCTTATATTCTCCCTCTGATGCTCTCACCATTTAGTTATTACACCTCAAGCTAAAACAAAAGCATTTTGACCCAAAGTTTTTATAGTTCAATTCAGTAATCAATCACCAATATCGATCACTTAAGTCTAAATGGACCAGAAAGAACCACAAATCTGGTCCATTATAGTACAATGCTCTGATTCAGTTACTGCAAACCTTACTGCTTTCAGACCAATGCTCTAGCCATACAGTTATTAAAACTCTTCCCATGTGTGTATGTATTGCTGAAATACTTCAAATGAAGAACAAGAAAAACAAACAAAACGCTTTTTGCAATTTTTATCATCTTAATTTGTTTCAGGAAATTTTAAAATTATTGTACAATAAGTTTCTTAGCAGTGGGATTGTCTGGTGGCTGAGATAGTTATATATTTTACTAGATTTTTAATCTTTCAAGGCAGGCAGACTGTTCTTGTTTGGAAGAGATAATCTTCTAATTCTATTTTATGACTATTTGACCTCATATGCAGGACAAAACTAAACATAGTAATTATCATATGATCTAAGAATGCATTAAGGTTTTGTCCAGTGATAAATACCAAACTGAGAAACCCATAGAGAATGCAACATATTAGCTGCAGCAGATGTTAATAAGAGTCAGAAAAGCAATTTTAACCCTTCACACTAACAAGATTTATCAGGGAAACGATGAGGCTGTTGCGGAGCTGATAAGTATGTCAACCCCGCAAATGAATTATGTGAATGAGAACAGCCAAAACAATAGGAAGGAACAAAGGTGAGATAATAGTTATAGCAAGTGACAATTTATTTTGTCATATTTACAAGCGTATATGTAAATGTCCGTGGCGGTTGTATGTGGCCTTCAGCTAGATTGGGTGATGTTGGTAGCTGGTATGATCGCGTTGTAGATGTTCGCAGCTGGGCGTTCGACGAGGGTCGTTGGCGGTCGGTCAAGTCGTTGAGTTGAGCTAGATGTTTGATGCTGGTAAGCTGAGGTCGGTCGAGTCGTTGAGTTCAGCTGGACAGTCGTCGCGGGCAGTTGAGGTCGGTCGAGGTTGGTAGATCGATATCCCCGGTTATGACTGTATGTTGTAGTTAACCAAGGATGTATCGATCCGGTTGCTGGCTCGTACAGCAGGTCGTACGTGAGTCAGGTGTTGCAGTGGTAGAACAGTCCGTAACGGCGAGTCGTTACGTGGACTGCGTTGTACCTTGCAAGAGCGTTGAGGTCGAGGAAAGGCTAGGGCCTTGCTGGGCCCCCTAGCCGTGCGGACGTATCTGACGGGAGTGAAAAAGCCGTGCGGACGAGAGCGAAGGCTTTGTCGTGTCAAAGCCGTGCGGACGATCGGACGGGAACGAAGGCTTTGTCGGGTCAAAGCCGTGCGGACGAGCAGACAAGAGCGAAGGCTTTGTCGGGTCAAAGCCATGCGGACGAGCGGACAGGCCAGAAGGCCGAGGCTACGATGGGCGTTATCTTAGCGCTACGCAGATAGCGAAGGAGTAGCTAAAGGCTGGACCGTGCCATTAGCGCTGCGCAGCTTATCGGACTATCGGAACCGAGTGAGAGTTAAGACCGGTTGGTCTTAGAATCCGTCTTCGTGTTTGCCGCCTGGCCGTCTACTTCGACTGATCATTACTGACCGCCAGAGATGCTCTGACCCGCAGACAGAGACCTCTTATGGTCCTAAAAAGGACCTTTGTGCATACCTATGTAGGTGGGTGAAAGGCAGATCTACCACGAGAAGTGGGATCAACGTCGGAAGTTAAGGTGAATGCGACCGCACAGAATGCAGGATTCCTCCTTAAAGAGCTTCGCTAAGAGCGTGCCAAGTATTTGTCGCTGCCTCCCACCAGACACGACTTGACACAAGGTCAAAAGCCCGAAGGCCGATTAAAGTGGGGATAAAGGGGAGGGGAAGGTCGGGAATGAGCCGAGACTCGAACCCTGCTTGTCTGTGCTGCTCATCGGCTCACTTAGTGCAATGTGAGCCTGATGAGGCAAGCAGTTTCACGAACCCAAATGTGGGTCCGGGCACGTATGCCAGTTTGCGGCTTAAACTAGACGCATGGTCTAGTGCCGTCAAAGGGGGACAAAGGAGGCAAAAATGCAGCTCGCCCACCCGAAGGTAGCCTAGTCGAAACTAGGTGCCTAATTAAAGGCCCCAAGTCTGCCGTAGTATTTGTCGCTGCCTCCCACCAGACACGACTTGACACAAGGTCAAAAGCCCGAAGGCCAATTAAAGTGGGGATAAAGGGGAGGAGAAGGTCGGGAAGGAGCCGAGACTCGAACCCTGCTTGTCAGTGCTGCTCATCGGCTCACTTAGTGCAATGTGAGCCTGATGAGGCAAGCAGTTTCACGAACCCAAATGTGGGTCCGGGCACGTATGCCAGTTAACGGCTTAAACTAGACGCTTGGTCTAGTGCCGTACAAGGGGGACAAAGAAGACAAAAATGCAGCTCGCCCACCCGAAGGTAGCCTAGTCGAAACTAGGTGCCTAATTAAAGGCCCCAAGTCTGCCATTGTTCCTTTTCCAGGGCCACGCTCCGGACCGAAGTCCAGGCCTGTTGATATGACGAAAGTGCTGTGACACACAGCTCCAGCAGCGTGAATATAAAATTCTTTGATAAAAAATGAGTGTAGCCATAAAATATTTTTCTAACCTGCTATAGGCTGGCGACGACTATTAGTTCCAGTCTTATCAGGTTATTTTTGGCCGAAGTGCTTTGTAAATGTTATTATTTTAATTCATCCTTTTCTTTTAGCTATAACGAGATGTCAAGGTCGTTAGAAAGAAAAGGGCTTAGTCAGTTCCGGTCGTACTCGGATATAATTGTCCTAAAGCGGGCGTGTAACTTAATATGTTTATGTTTATCGGCAGGTCGCGGCAAGGCTAATTGAACCCACATTCATTATCTTACAATATTTGATTATTAAACATTTAAAATTTCTAAATACTATAAAATAAAATTAATCCTTTATGCTTATTACAAACAAAAATGTATATACAAGAATATAACATACCAACAAAACCTTATATAAAGATTTTTTTTCAAAATTAATTTGGATTAATTTTATAGCCTCAACTCTATTATGTTTGTTTGGAAATCAATGATTGCTACCTTTTTCATCTACCCAGCCCTCTGGCATCATGTTTCATATTTTTCAGGTTGATTAATTGATTTTAGCAGTATGTTATCATCTTGTCTAAGATTATTTCATACCAAGGATTGCATTGATATTTATATTTTTTGTCTAGTTGTTTCTTAAGCTGTATTTATTTGTACACAGTCCTATTGAATATGAATAACTTTTAAATAGTTCTATTTGACTCATAGAAAGGACCTTAACGAGTACACTCTCTCTCTGGTTCAGAGTGGACCTAAGAGTAATGATAACAAAGAGGCATGCCAGAATCTCCAAAGCTTCAGAACTGGAGCCTCAGCATCAGATTCAGTTTAATGACATATTCAAGACACGTTGGATGTTACATTCATGGTGCCTTCAATAAGTTTCCAGACTATTTTTGTACAGGCATTTAAAATTGTCATAAACTCTTGAAAATTTAGTATGTTATTGCTATACATCTTATGAGATGACTGACCAATTTTTATGATTTCAGCTTCAAATGAACAGCTACAGCAGCAATTGGAATACACCTTACTAAAGCCAGATTGTCACAGCTGGGGAATTTCAAAAATGCAATCTGGACATGAGGAAGAACAATATGCAATAAAATTCTGTTTTAAACTAGGAAAAAATGCTACAGAAACGTATGGAATGCTTCAGACTGCTTTTCGGCCATCCTGCATGAATCGAGTATCAGTTTTTGAGTGGCATATGAGATTCAAGGAAGGCAGGGAGTCTGTGAGGGATAATGAGAGGTATGGGAGGAGTAAGGAAGTAAATACATCAGAGTTGATTGGCCAAAGGGTTAGGGTTAGGGTTACTATGTTGAGGTTTTAAGGGAGTTCAGGAAAAGATTCCATCGGAAGAGGCCAGCACTCTTCAAATCTGGTCAGTGGCATTTCCACCAGGACAATGCACCAGTCCACGACTCCATCCTTGTTACAGACTATTTGACCAAGATGGGCATCAAGACAGTTCCTCAGCCTCCCTATTGTCCAGACCTTACTCCCTGTGACTTTCGGTTATTCCCTAAGCTCAGAGGCTATCGTTATGAGACAATTGAGGAGATGAAAGAGGCTGTTATGAAGGTCATTGACACGCTCACACAAGAGTTCTTCCATGGGGCCTTCCAGAAGTTGTTGGAACGGTACAACAAGTGCATTTCAACCGGAGGAGATTACTTGGAAGGGGACTAGAGTTTCATGTGTGTACTATCAATAAAAGCGTCCATACGAAAAAAGTCTGGAAACTTATTTAATGATCCTCGTATATATGAATGATTCCATTGGGATGCTTGGAGATATTCAGTGGAGTTCCCACAAACCAAGGACCAATATAGTTGGACTTTTATGGCATATCAATGGTTCTGGGTTATTTAATGCCAAATCCTGTTTATATAAGTTGGCAACCTTAGTCGAAAGTGACCCAAAGGCTCCCTTTTCAGTAGCTACTAAATTGAGGTGTAAGGGAGGGTGCTACTCCACTCCGTAGTTTGCAACACTTTACCCTTGATCCGTACCTTAAATGCTAAGTGCTAAGCAAGGTGGCATCAAGTACCATTTTTGAGTCTTTGGTATGACATGACCTAGGATTGAAAACTGATTTTGTGTGTGTGTGTGTGTGTGTGTGTGATGTAAAAGCAAATAGTCACTTGGTCATTTTATTTTTAAATAAGTTGTTAGAGCTCATTTTTTTGCTATCAGTTAAACAATTTTGACTATTTCTATCTTATACTATAAATTCTATTTAATATAGAATTAAGTAGGGATATGATTTTAAACAAGTTGTTAGAGCTCACTTGTTTGCAAAGAGTTAAATGGTTTCAAGTATTCCTATTGAACACTAATGATTCTATTGAATGTTATTTTTTTGTTTGCACACTTAACGGATTCAAGTATTGTTATTTTCTATTAGAAATTCTATTTATTTAGTACTCCTATATAATACAAATAATTTGCACACAGCTGTACGGTTTCAAATAATAATCATCCTTTGTAAATTATTGAATTGTTCTATTAGGATGCCATCCATGGGTCAAATCTTTTTTTTTTTATCATACGTGTGAAAGCACGTGCAATACCCTGTCCTTATCAGCCACTGCCCAGGAGTGGCAGTACGGCCTTGAGCTACCGAAACTGTAATATCACCCCTGGTTGGCGGCTGAGGAGGACAGGGTATCACACGTGCTTTCATACGCTGTATGATAAAAAAAAATTTGACCCATGGATGGCAAACCAAACTTCGGTGTAATGCCAATGAAAGAGTACTACACATTCCCTAAAGCTCCAGGACTGGAATTTCATCATCAGATACAGTTTAGTGTCCTATCCAGCATACTTGTTGGGGAGGGGGTCTTACTCCTCTGTAGAGATGCTGTTGATGTATTCTACAACCCCAACTAACAGAGCAATACACATACAAAAAAATTTAATATAGACATAATATACATACAAAAAGTATTGAAAAGAATACCCAAATGTGTCCCAACAGATAAAACATACATATATAGTTCTATGAACAAGCAGTATGTGAAAAGGATACAAAAATAGAAAAAAGCTAACTTAAGATTAATAGATAATATAATGATTATAGCCACAAAGGCATTAATGTTGTTAGGCAGGGCAAAAGAATGTCTTTACTGTTCAAAGAATAGAAGCAAAAGGGAGAGAAAGGGTTTTTGAAACTCATGTGACTATCCATGAGCCACTTAAGAGACATGCCCATTCTTTAAGGGAAACTATTATCTCTCTACAATTTTTTAAAGTAAAATTCAAAATATATTTTTCAACATTGATCTCCTCAAACTAAAGTTTTCTCTAGTCTCAGTACATCAGTATAATAATGATTATGCTTCATCTTAGAAATTCAGACAAAAAAAGATTAAAACAACATTTTTATAGTCATCTGTTTTGATCTGCTAGATATGACAAACTGATGCAAGGAATGCACCATTTTCAAGAGATTTCCTCCTTTGGTGAATATTAAGCAGAATCAATTGCTCTCAGAAATTTAAAAGTGCTACATTGACAGATTTCATAATTTTCCAATTGTCTAAACCAATGGATCATATCAGTGACAATACGAAAGAGAGAAAACGGGAAAAGGCAAAATTTATATTGAATCATGATGCTTGGCTGCATACAAGTTAAATTCATGACAATTCTTTAAAAACAATACAAATTATTATCATAAGTACGATCTATTAAGAGAATACATGAAATCATTCATTGACTCTGATGCATAAAAAGTAAATATTGAAAATTCGCAGATCCCAAATTGTCCAAGATACATTTAGTGTACGGACAAATAACGTGAATGTAAATAGAAAGAGTTGATCATTTAGTCTTCATGTTCAAAAATGCTAAAAGCTTTTACAAAATATTAACTTGAGAGGTGTGCCAGAGAAAAGATCATATTTTGTACTTTTCTCTTTCAATGGAAGAACAATTTTTATTTGCTAATTGTTTGTAATTGTTTGATGGTGTAAGAATCATTCATGGAATGATTACAAGTAGGCAAAAAGTGAGATTTGTTTATAGTCATGCATTGAAAACTAATATTGCCAGTAGATTTATTCATGGTAAATTCATCATATCAGATTAAATACTCCGATGATATAGGATTTTTCTAGCCCTAATCCTTTAGCTTTATTTATTAAATGCTTAAATGTAATGAATAAATTCTGAATTCAGCCACAAATAAATTACCTTCAATAAATTTACCATTCAATGAATTTACTGGCAATAAATTTACCATATAATAAATTTATTGGACAAAGAAAAACCAGGAGGAAGAAAAAATTGTCAATGGTCAGGAATAAATCCAAGTGATACTGAAAAAAAATTGTCAATTATGTTGCAGTAAACAATTTATGATAAACCAGTCAAGAAACAATTGTACACAACTAAAATACTCAGTAACAAATAAACATGCAGGCGAAAAGTATATATATATATATATATATATATATACCTACACACATTTACACAAATACTTATGACTGAATCAATGCATTTTAAACTAGGAAGCACAACTTAAAACTTCATTTACATTTTGAGAGATTTAATACTTGAAAGTTCCACTATCTTCCCAATAATTACAAGGCTGAACCTTGATTTATTGGGGGATGCAGACATTGATTTCTCTCAAGCTGCCAGTGTGCCAAAGCTGTCTGTGAATATCATTAATTTTTAGTTAATCTAAATCAACCAATCATGTTCTGCCATTCTAACAATAATTCACCAATCAGAACACATCTTGATTCTTTTGAGACTGCATACCTTCTTATGCAAAGTAGTGCCTGTTTATAAAACACAAATTAATCTCACTGTATTTAGTCTGATTCCAATACTTTGTATTTTGTTTCATCATTCAACTAATTTTGTTCAAACTTAAACTTGGCCTACAAATCAATGAAATTGTTCTTTGAATTTTAAATTGCTTATTTTTGGTTCAATGTTTTCTTTTAAATTTTCATGGGGACATTTTTATGTTATCTAAAATTTGAGAAATGGAAAAAATTTCAGTTAAATGAATTTAAACCAACAAAATTATAACCTGTTTTTATCCTTATTTAATTTCATTACAGCAATATAAAAGCTGAAACATACTGTTTGAAATATTTAAATGGGTGGATAAAGGTTTGGTTTGGTTTTATGGCTTATCAACCATTTAGGTTATTTAATGCCAAATCCATTTTTATACATTCAAACAATTCAGTTTAGTATAAGTATAGTTTTTTTGTTTAGACTCGGTTAAAAGTCAAAACTGTTCTATTTTAAGCAATTCAGTTTAGCATACAAAAAACAGTTCCATTTCAAACCATTCAGTTTAGCATAAGTACACGGTTTAGTTCTGTTTAACCCATAGATATGACCCTATCAGATGCTACCACTCCAGAGTAGACCTGAGAGTGATGGCAATAAAGGGGTACTTGCATTCCCCAAACCTCCAGCTTTACTGAAACCTCACCATCAGATCATTTAGTGTCATATCCAGGACACTCGTTAAGGGGCGGGTGACTCCTCTGCAGAGCTGCAGTCTATATATTTCACAGCCACAGCCGACTGGGTAAGTTGATAAAGGGATACATAACACTAACAAGATTAATTTTTTGCGTACAGAAGTTCTTCTTTGAGAATTGTCAAAATTTGTATTTATATTTAATTCAGTTTAATAATCAAATTCAAGAAACTGTCAAAGTCAGTTAATCTCTGGTACGTCATAAAGAATATTAACAGAAAATAGGATTTTTAGTAGTGATAATTAAAAGGAGGAAAGTAGGATCATCTTTACCTAGAATTAAAGAAAGGATATCTTTCCCAGAGGTATTAGCACTATGTCAAATGCAAACAGCCTTATTCAGGATTTGAATTTGGGTAGACAAGTTCATTTCCCACAAGGATGACCATTACATCACAAGTGCCTCCTTGATATATAAAAATTAGAAAAGGTTACAAAATGCCATTACATAACTGAATCTAAAAAAATTCTAATCCATTTTAGCCAAAGGCAAATATTGAGAGGGTGTAATTTACTTGAAGATTTGGTAATCTAATGGAAGCTGCATCAATGACATTCACTAAGGAAATGATGTCTTTGACAAAACAAAAATAGTTGGATTCTTTTCAGAGAATAAGTGCCTGCAACAACAACAACGATAATACACAATTCATGCAAGAGAGAAGTTACTTACCCACAGGGATTAAATGAGGATCTGACAAAATACAATATGTGGGAGATATTGAGATATGTATCTCAAAAACAAAACAAAAAAAACAGGAACCATAAATTAAATATAAAGTGAAAAGACAATCCAAAATCCCAAAGATGTTCATATACAACCCTGTTAGGATTTTTTTATGAACCTTAGAGTAAAATGATATTACAGTTTGTTACCAGAGATGATATAATTTTTGAAGAAATCAGTGAAAAAACAGTGATGAACAATCAAAATTATATATATATATATATATATATATATATATATATATATATATATATATTACACACATAGAGAGGGTGTTTAAAAAAATTTGAACATTTCTTTAAGAGTTTCTTTATATTATGATAAATGGTATTTTTGCCAGGTTGTCTCCATAATTTCAGTTCTGCTCTTCTAATAAGAATTCTCCCATAGGAATATTAACATTGTTTTTAATAATCTTTGAGAGATTCCAAGACAATATTGACTGGGATGCTTAGCAAATGGAGACTGTTTAAAATTATATCAAAGGTATTCCCATGCGGGTGTCATAACATTCTTTTGAATATATATATATATGATGGCTGTCCTCTCAGTTTCGAGCGTGACCACCTCCTTTATCTCATGTCCTCTCCCCTCTTCCTCTACTTCCCCCTTAAAATGTATGTGTTCGTAGGTGACTCTTCAAGGCCAGCCAAATTGTGACAGATTTGGCCACAGAATTGGCACAACCGATCAGTTTTGTTTACAGTGGCATTATTTGGGTGCAAGATACATTTTGCACATTCACGCAGATGACTTTTGAGGCCAGCCAGAAATAGGCACAATTTTCCTCATATGTCACAGTTAGTGTGGTGACTTTGTGGACCTGGTGCTGGACTCTGTTTGCCTTTGCAAATCAGATGTTTGTAAGCACTGTACTGCATACAGCTATTCTCAAAGGATTCTGTGCTTTCGTGAATCAGTTTCTACCACTTACTTCTATTGAAAGCCATCAAGTTACGAAAATAATTGTGTATAAAGTATCTGTTTTAACGGCCCTCCTGTATGCAAGTGAAACTTAGACACTATAAACACCAACTCAAACTTCTTGAGGGTTTCCATCAAGGGTGCCTGAGAGATACTTTATGTTAAATTGCAGTCCCATATTTCAGATACAGAAGTATAAGGGAAAGCAGGGCTACCAAGCATCCAGTCGATGGTAATGAAAAGTTGTCTCCGATGAGTTGGTCACATTGTGCGTATGGATCATGGCAGTCTGCCAAGGCAATTATTCTATGGTGAAATGTGGGAAGGAAAGAGAAGGGCATTAAAACTGAAGAAGAGATTTAAGGACACAAAATATAATCTGAAACAATCAGGAAAATCTATGGATTAATGAGTAAAATATATATATATATACACACACACACACACACACACACACACACACACACACACACACACACACAGAGGGTGGAATGATAAAATTGTCGCCCTAGAAAAGACGACATGATTCCATTTCTGTTTAATGAAAACCAGTTTTCTTTTTTTGTTGCCGACCATCTACTAGTTGGCCAGTTGTGTACAAATCTCAAGAGCGATAGGAGCCTTCTATCATGTCTGAAAGTGACACAATGTTCTATGAGCGAGTACAACTCATGCTGTACAACTCATGCTCTCTACTGATACAAGTTATGACAACAGGACCATTGTCAGCACCCTCAAAATGCAAATCTGGATTGCCACAAATAACAGGGATGTGCCCAGGGTGATGAAAACAAAGTTATGGTCTTTGGTGTTGTTTCAAGTGAGGGCCACATCATGACACCTCACATCTTCGAAGTCAGCTTGAAAGTCAACTCCAAAGTGTACCTGGATGTGTTGAAGAGTGTGGTGATCTCCTGGTGCAATCAGATGGCTGGTGGCAAACCCTGGGTGTGGCAGCAGGACTCGGCGCCGGCACACAAGTCCAAAGAGACCCAGGCTTGGCTTCAGAAGGAGTGCTACGACTTTGTACCCTTCTCTCACTGGCCCCCCTCCTGCCCCAACCTGAACCTGCTGGACTACTTCGTTTGGTCATATGTCGAGAACATCACCAACATGATATCCCACAAAACTAAAGCCAGCCTGATCGCCGCCATCCGCCGAGTATTCGCCGAGCTCTCACCGGCGCTTGTGGAAAAGGCATGTTCCCAGTTCCGGATTTGTATCAAGGCAGTGATTGAGGCTGAAGGCGGCTACATTGAATAGATGTCAGCTCTACTATATAAAGTTATCTGAATTGATTTTTTCAATAAAAGTTTTAAAATAAAGCTGTAGTGTTGTTTTCTTTATGACGACAATTTTATCATTCCACCCTGTATATATATATATATATATATACACACACACACACACACACACACACACACAGATGATAAATTAATAAGTCTACAAGTTGATAGTTATTAAAATTTTCTCAGTATGTTTAGTCAATACATTCAATTGTGAATATTAATCAAATAGATTAATATTCACAATTGAATGTATTGACAAAGAATGAGATAATGTTGAAAATATTTGGAAATAGCTAATGTAAAATGAATACTTTATATGAACATTTTATTCAGGTATAAACACACACTAATAGTCAGGTGGGATGGAATAAAGTAATTATGTGTTTTGAAATTAACTATATATATATATATATACACACACATAAAAAGAATAACCCAGGAAGAACAGTAATTTCTTTAACTGAAACACATGTACACTGTCTGAACATGTGGAATGCTACATTCAACCACTTGCTATGCAATTAAAGTCCTAGATATGCAATGTGACAAACTTCCTAAATAAAATCAAACGCATTAAGATGATATCAAAAATATGATTCTGATCACAATGGATGTCAGATCTCTAGCATCAAACATAATGAGGGATTCCTTTAGCTTTGGAATTTTAGTAGCATGTGAGAAGCAAATGTACTACAAATTTTTGGTGTCATTATATAAACCGCAGACAAATACTTTTTAAAATGACTATGGAAACTTCCTTTTTAGGATAAGTCTTTTTTTGCCATTCCCTGAAGTTTTTGGATATCATCCCTTAAATATACATTAATATATATAAATGTATATATTCTAAATTTAATTTCATTTAAACATTTTAAAAATTAAAATTCTAATAAAGAAATTATAATTCATTTCTTCTAATATGAAATTGAAGAACATTTTCGTGTTTAAAATTTTTAAAACTAATTTTAACTACTAAAATCAGCTGAATTTTTACTGTGTTTTATATAAATGATACTGAGTTTTTTAAAATTTGATTTCTATATGAATAAAAGTCTTCTGAAAATTGGCAACATTAATTTGTTGTTGCTTTTATTAATAACATCCAAAAGTTCCTTTGAATTTGCAGCAAATACAAAAGAGCAAAAGACAACAGGTAAAAATGTCAGAGGTTTCCTTAAATTTGAATTACTTTAAAATGAAGTTTGGATTTCTAATGTGAGTTAAAAGTTTCTACTTTCATCTGCCCTGTCAGTAGCGCTTAGCATCCCTCAGCAGTAGGGTAAGACGCTACCCCAGAAAAAAGGGATTCTGGTTAGGGTAAGTGATTTGGTTTAATGGTGTATCAACCTTTATTCAATGCCAAATTTTGTTTATACATATGAAATTTACTGTTGGTATGGCAACTAGTCTAGGAGAAGGAAAACTCTGAATTCAAACCTGTTAAACTCTGCTTAAAAATTGACCTATAGTCACATCCAGCTTGTGCAGAAGAGTTGGTAAATATATTTGAATTTTAAGTGAATAGTTTGTTGGTAAACTTATTTTTAAATGGTTTAGAGCTCATTTGTTTTTATACAGTTAAATTATTTCAAGTACTGCTATTGTTTGCACACTGTTAAATGGTTTCAAGTATTACTTTGTAATACTAACAATTCAATGTAACATAAGTCATTTGTTTGCTCACAGTTAAATGGTTAAACAGTTCTATTGGACCCATAGCTAGGACTCTAACAGGTACCTTAGACCTTGAAGAAATAGCAATTAAAAGATATTCCACATTACACAGAGCTCTAGGACTGGAGCTTCACCATCAGATACCGTTTCAGGTCATAATCAGGACACTCGATGTATGGGGAGAGGTCTTACTCCTCTGCAAAGATGCCGTCAATATGTTTTTCCCAGCTGACTGAGGTGTTCTGGGTATGAAACTAAACTGTAACTGATTGTTAGGCTGGAGATCTGAAAAATTTAGAATAGTCCTTGAGTGCCATTTCCTCAAGGTTCAATCATATATATGTATAAACTGTGTTTGGCATTGAATGACCCAATGTGGTTGATATAACATAAAACCAAAACATCAATCCATTCCCAAGATTCAATCAATGGTTCAAATAAATCTGTTTGAAAATTACTCATATTCCATAGGAGCATGTGCAAAAAAAAAAAAAATATATATATATATATTGATTACATAAGAAATGTGAATATGAAGATTGGATGAATGTAATTTCTTAACACTGAGACATAAAATAACCTTAGACACATTGAACTACCATTAAAATCAAACTTTCTGAGCTTTTTAAAAAATATTTTCCTGTCTTGATAATTATTAGCAGTTAACCTTAATTCACTTGATATATATCCTGTACATAAAATATTAAAAGCAAAGAATTAGATTTTTTTTTAGTTTGGGATGACAGATCAAATTATCTGAGCAGCTAAGATTTTATGTTAAAGTCAAATTAAAGATTAAACCTCTAAAACTCCAGTCCTTTCTTCTAAAACGTGGACTTATTTGCAAGAGTAAACATTCATTATTGATACACAAGTATATCTGCGTTCCAAATGTTCAAGTGGAAGAGGAAAAACTTTGGTTATTGCATCAGAGCTAAAAATAAGATCTCAATATCAAAGAAGGAGAAAAGGACTGCAGACATCAAAAGAAAAGATTGTTGAGAAAGAGTAGGGAAAATCCTTTGAGAGATAAACCCTTTTAAAGTGATTGGTATCAACATTTGGTTCCTTACAAATAAAGAAACTAGCTGTATCACTTTAGTGAGGAAAATATTTGGGAAACAGTTTATTTCCTAATTTTTGTAAACAGAAAAATGCTTGTCATATGCAGTGGTAGGCTATCATTTTTTCAGGTACATTGAGGGTTTGATCTAATAAATTTTCTTTTATATCTTGAGCCAAGACTTAATTGAATTTGCATTAATTTGAATTGAAAAATTGTCTTGATGTGTCAGTTTTGACTAATTGTGCCACTCCAGAAACCAACTGAATCAAGGTACACTACTTTGTATGTATGTATATATATATATATATATATATATATATATATATATATATCAGTCCTTAACCTGACTTTACAGAACTTAATATCTGGAGCCCAGTCAGCTATGGCTAAAGAATACACTGACTGCATCTCTGCAGAGGGATAAGACTCCTCACCAGCAAGTGTCCTGGAAATATTCTAACATGAATAGTTCAATTTTGTATACAAAATTGAACTATTCATGATAGAATATTTGGAATCATTTAACTGTGTGCAAACAATTAAATTAACTCAGACTCATTTAAAAATACGATTACCAGCAAACTATTGACTTACAAATCATATGTATAACAATTTAACTGTATGCAAAAAAATTAGCTCTGGCTCATTTAACAATGTTATCTGCAAACTATGCATGTAAAAATCATACACTTATAAAGAGGACTTGCCATCAAATAACCTACAGTCGTTGATATGCCATAAAAACCAATCAACAACTATATATCTAATATATATGTAGAAAGAAAATCTGGCATTAAATAACCTACAAGGGTTGATGTGCCATAAAACGCAACCTAACTTAACCAAATGAATAACCGAGCTTTGATTGGCCACAAAACCAAATAACCTAAACAAATCACATAGATTCGATAAATAAATATGATTTGGCATTGATTAACCTAGAAAAGTTGATATGCCACGTCTTAGTCAGGTTGTAAATGTGAAAAAAAAATTATTTTGATCCATTTCTTGTTTGATCAGAAGAAGTCCTGTTAATTTTTTAGAGCATTGATTTATATCAATGCTTTTAACAAGGTGGAAATAAATTTATAATCTTAATGTGATCGATTGTTGTTTTTTCCTAAGAGTATATATATATATATATAAAAAGAGGATTTGGCATTAAATAACTTACAAGGGTTGATATGCCATAAAACCAAAACAAACCCAACTTGATACTTGGGTTTCTCAGATAATTTGCTCTTTAATTCTTTTGCTTTCAGTTTTATTTTTTTTTTATGTATGTTTGCTCTATTTATAAATAAAGACTGCTCATATCAGTGTTAAGAGTTAATAGCATTTAGTTTAGTTTCTTTGTTTAATAGCTTATCAGCCTTTCCGGATTATTATTAGTGATACTATTTAACCCATAGCTTGGAGGATAAGGGTCGAATTATTAAAAAAAAAGTCTCTGTAAATCAACACGCAAAATCAGTTTCGTCGTCGTCGTCGTTGTTTCTTCTCTGCCGTCTCTGTCTAATCCTCGCAGATGCCTCTTTCATTCCCCTTTCCAATCCGGTTGTTCTTTTGGAATGTAATTTACGAAGCTCTTTGCTTCGATATGTCACAAGGCTGAAAGAATGAAGCATCCAGTGAGACTCGAACTCACTCTTGCAGGTTTGCTAGTCAAGCTTGCTAACCATTACTCTACGCAAGGTGCCCTATTCTTTTGGAATGTTCTGCCGAAGCAGAAAATTGTCATCTTATGTAGAGCCGAAAACTCGCTTATGCAAAATACAGGTCATTTGCATAAGGGGATTTTCGGTACTACCTAGCCACCACAACAATCAGTTGTTCGCCATCCTCTTCTGCACAGACACCATACCAGCATGACTCTTTGACCGACGAGGACGGCTATTCTCACTAACGACAGCTGGTGGGTTCATTCTGCTTTTCGCTCCCGCTACAGTCCCCACTGATCTCATGATCACATATGTAGCAATCCCTCGCAAGTCTTTTGCTCTTGGTGTTTGTCTGCGGTAATATGATTGCGACTTCTTCCTCGGATCACTCGCCTGCAGAAGTATCATCAAATGCATCTGCATCAGTCCCATGGCTGCTTTGCCACGAGGAAATCACCGCGCGCATTGCTCGTTGTGATCATTCTTACGATCTGAGAGGAAGATTCGCTGTCACTCATACTTTCCGTCACACTTGAACCCCAACGGGACACAGGTCCCTTACGTGGTGTGACATTTTACCAACGAGGACGTTCTGTGACGCGTTCGATTACGTTAGGGAATGTGCACCGTCCAGCCAGGATCTTTGTCCAGATACGATCTCCTACTTCGTTACCCGTGTGTTGCTGCTCGATTTCTTCTGAAGGTAGTGTATCGATGCCCTTAGGTCGGACTTGGTAACGATGGGTCTTGTTAGCAGGTTCTTTGGGATAATGTTATACTAATAAACTGTTTTCATTACTGAATACAGTTTTCTCGCCGCAATCCATTTCACACTTCAATGACACCGTTCCATGATGACATTTTGTGGTTCAGTTGTCTTCCTAATTAAATCAAGTCATCGCTGTGGTACTCACATTAGACAATCTATTCACTTATGTTCCGACTTCACCAATCTGTACTCTTCAACCAAGCTTGTGTGCGCACCGAACTGTCGTCTGATTAGCCAGCCGCTTTAATATTCACCCTGGTCTTTTACGTGCGGCTGTTTATGATCCATTCGTGTACTCAGGCAAAGTCAGTAAAGAAATGCAGCGTTGTTGCTTCCTACATCAATGCCATGTTAAAATCTTTTGGCCCAGCGTCGATCTCAGCCAAATTTATGTTACGCATCTTTCACTTTTAGCAACCAACCGGTATCCTCTCTAGCAGCGCCATCATGCTCGAGTGAATCCGGTGGCTAGAGAGCTAAAATCAACCCAAACATCGAGCTCAGAACTATCAATACACCACTTACCTCGAACGAGGGTCTTCTTGGTGCACTCTTGCGACCATCTTTTCCATCATCTTGGTCAACGGGACATCTTTCACGTAGTCGTCCCAACCCCCAGTGACCGTCGCTGATGTTCTCTTTATGAATGCTACCGCCACTCTAAAAGCCACCGGGAAGTGTCCAACTAACTTTCCGCACAGTGAAAACATGGCACACGCCATGTGAGAATGCACGGCTGACATGTTGCGCTCCCACCACATTTTGAGCTGAGTACATGTGCACCGTTCTGCAGCCGTTCCGGTTGCTTACCAGCCAAATTTGATCAGATGTTTGCTCACTCTGGCTGAAGACGCTATATTTTCATCGATGAAAATATGGTCAATATATGCTGATTTGCCTGTTTCGATAAGGCAGCATCCACGATGGCCTGCATAATAGATGGTGCCACATCGAGTCCAAAACCCATGTATATCAAGTAGTATCTTCTTCCCACGAAAATAACAGTCTGATATGGCCACAATTACTGATGCTCACGCACCTGTAAGTAAGCCCTTGGAATATCGAGCACTGACACATTGGAACCCATTTTTCGCCACTCCGTCGGGATGTGCCATATAGGCATCGACGTGCTCATTCAGTTCGCGGAAATCTAATACCGGGTCGCATCTTGGATTAGTTTTGCTGAAGGACTGCCATCAACGGAATCAATTCCTTGGGGGATTTGTTTCTTTTCACGATTGGGAAACAACCATCCATTATCAACCACGTCCGCAGTTCACGTCGATAGTCTTGCCGGATTTGAGCGGGCACTGAATATTCAGACACCTTGTTTGCAAGTTAATGAGGTGGATTATCACCTGACCATTTCCACGATGCTGTTCACACTCTGGTCTGTTCCTTAAACTTGGTGCTGAAATCCATTTCCTCTAACCTGTTTGCAGCGGAGGCAGGTAGTCCCGTTCTGTGGAAAATGGTTTCTACTGAATGGCTGATGCTGATTGGGCCTCGTATCTTGATATCGATTCTAAGTAGCATAACAAAGCCTAACAGTTGACTGTCCACAACTAGGACATCAGCTCTTATGGGGTTCATATTATTTATTGTCAGCACAATGCTTCCAACGCCATGTCCGTAGATAATTTCACCGTTAGCTGTCATGATTTTCAATTCCTGGTGACTGAGGACTACACATTGATCCAGTTACAAGAGACAGAGAATATTCAGTCCACCAGTGCTATGCGTTTCTTCCCATTGATCCATGCTTCAATTGTGGGGATCACCTCTCTTAAATCGATTGTGGAGAGACTGGCGCTGACGTCTCTCCTCTCTTTTCGTTTCCCGGACACCCAAATATGATATGGCCAAATTTTTGGCGCCTGTAGCACTGTACCTTTCCTCGCGCTCTGTCTCTGGGGCTACTACGCCCTTTCCCCACGATGATATTAGCAGTCTCTTGCAAAATACTTTAGTCCAGAGTATTTGTAGCACGTAATGCTACTACTGGCCAACGCACTCGGCGAGAATTGGTTGGTGCTAGACTGAGCCGGTTATATAGTCGCTGCGATTGGTTCTTTCTCGTCTGGCACAATGGCCTGTGCTTTGGTTTAACTTGTCCCAGGTTCATGCCGTCTATCCTTAAAGACCTCACGCGACTCAATAGTCCAGCAACAAAGGCACATGTTATCCATTTCTCTGGTGTCTCCGCAACAAGCAGGGCGAGCCTCCGAAGCTCAGCCAAGAACATATTTACGATTTCACCGGACAGCAGCCGTCGTATCATAAAATTTTCGAACGCTACGAAAGAATCTGTTGTAAATGCAGTTATTATGATTTGCTTGACATGATCTATGTCTACCCTTTGTTCCTTGCTTAGGTGTCTATATACCGCAAGTCCACCATCTCTTAATCCTAGGCGGGAGGGGGGGGACCCGTTCCACTTCTTTAAAGACACACGGCTCAAGTTTCATCTGTTCTATCCACTCCACTAATTGTAGGTCAGGTCAGCAGTAACTCCACCGAACTCAAACAGTTTAAGCGATCCCAGAGTAAAACTAATAGTATTAAGATACGAACCACTCGCCATTGAAAGTGTATACCAAAAAGCACTCTCGGAAGATAAGAGGCTGGTTAAGATAAGTGCCCCTCCCGAGGTCTATCATGAGCTGATTGTTATATACAGAAATCTCTTCTGATTTACAAATATATTCTAAACTCACCCCCTAGCAAAATAAATAAACAAACAAATAAAAACATCATGAGCGTACATTTCAGTTGAAAAAGTTAACATTAACCGGATGTTGTCTAGACAATGACCGAGACGTAGTTTTGGCAGATAAGGAATATGGTGCTAATGTATCTCCTTGCAAAACTCCTGTGACTTCTGTCGGTGTCTCGATCAGATGAATGAACCCTTACTTTCGTGTTTTTATAAAGCATCATTTTGACTATAACAGTTTCTTTGGCGAGACCATATGCTAGTAGTATTTACTCCATGTTCTCTCTGTCTATGGAATCAAAAGCTTTGGTGAAATCTACAAACAATTGTGTTGCCTCAAGATTTTTTTGCACATACTCCTCTGATGATTCGACGGATAGTTAGAATCTGTGAAATTGTGGATCGATTTCCCCGAAAAAAATTGAGCCAGTCATATTGTGAGGCTTTAAAAAATCTTTCAATATTGGTCAGTATGTCTTTAAGTCCTATTAATTTAAAATGCTAAATTTTACAAAATGCTGTATTTTTGTGCGTAAAATAATGCTTAAACTGTGCGTTTTAAATGTAAAGACACGCTTACTATAAACCCAAATTGAATATATGACTGTCCAAATGTCAGCGAACACGGCAAAACGTTTTTGAATCTATTCTAAAAGTTAAAAATTCTTAGAGGCCAAACAGTAGTTTGGAAGAAAAAGTAAAAGCCTAAAACACCCAATGCTACCACACACAGACACACACACACAAAAGTCATTTGTAAAAGCTATAATTCCTAAAGCCTCCCCGGCTCCCAACGGTAGTATAGAAGAAAAACTAAAAAACCTAGGAAAATGTCCGAATACCGCAGCAAAAAAAAAAAAAAAAAAAAAAAAATTTCAGTACCAGTAAAAATCTTACGAAAGTACCTTAATCTTGGACTTTAACTAAGTTAAAACTTAAGAAAACTTAAATCAAAATTACCCCCCCTTTTTTTACGTACACATGGGAAGCAGCATGATGTACGTAAAGGTATTTGAATAAACCCATGGACGACCAAACTCAATATGTTATGTTTTGACCTGTTGACCCGGCCAAAAATGCCATTCAAGGTAGTGCACCGGTCGCTGGAAATCGGAAGAGGTTGCATAGGCGTTGAGGCGTGTCTATATTACTGCGTGGGAGTTTGAAGGTAATATAAGGCCTAAGAATTGAGGACAGTGGGAGATAGGCGAGAAGGAGGGCAAGCAGTACAGTGGAAGACGGAAGTAGACGCGATGTAGTAGGGAAAGCCAGCACACATAAGAGTTTACTCCAGGGTCCGGTTGAGCAACCATGGAGAACGAGAAAGACAACGCTGACGGCCACAACTTCGGGGTCAAAATATTTCAGTAATGTTCGGTACCCAGCTACCTCTCACATGCAAACTTTGAGTAACCCTTTTCGAAACCTTACAAATAAAGTGAGAGGTAAAATATTTTATAAAGAAGTCTTCCTGCGTCTGCTTTCCTGCATGCGTCGTTTATTCCTGTGTCTTTATCATCGGGCGTCTTAATTATTATTGCATCGGTATGTATCCAGCATATATACGTATATTTCTGCATGATGCTGTAGATGACTATATAACAAATACCTAAACAGGTCCTGGACGTGAGTTTGACGACTTTACGCTCAGGATCGTTAGTTCGATCGGGGAACTACTGCTGCTCCTCTATAAGAGTGGCTTCTATAGAAGAGAATAAAACAGCCATCGAAAGATAACCATGACCCACACTCAAACCACATACACAAACCGCATCGCTCTTCGCGCGGGTAAAATAGGGGCGCGTCCTGCTGAGGTTGGAGCCCTGGCCTTAGTGTTCGAAAAATCAGCTACAGAGCTCAAACGACCAAAACTACTAAAATGCAAGCAAACACTACAAATAGCGACATTTAACGTAAGAACCTTAAATAGAATAGGACAACTACCAGAGCTAATCGCATCGGCCGTAGAACATAAGATTGACATAATATGCATACAAGAACACAGATGCACGCACACCGAAGATATCAAATATCACAAAACTGGCAATGGATGGTCGCTCGGCACTGTATCCGCATGGAAAAACTCTGTCAACGCCGCAGTAGGAGGGGTAGGATTGCTTATAGGACTTAGAGCATTAAAAATGCTAAATAGCATTGAGAAAATACAACCTAGAATGATGGCAGCTACTTTCAACGGCAACCCCAGAGCAACAATCATCTCCTGCTACAGCCCTACCAATGTTAGTGAAGAAACTGAACTAGTCACCTTCTACGATGAGATATCCTCATTAGTGCGTAGCATCCCGAAACACATGTTAGTCATTGGCGGAGACGTGAATGCCCAAATCGGGAAAAACGGAAACAACAAATACAGCCTCCACAACACATCAAATAGGAATGGGCAACGTCTAACAGATTTCATGATAGAAAATAGATTAGCATGCCTCAATACAAACTACCAAAAAAGGGAGGGCAAACTATGGACATACACGTACGCGAACAATACTAAAGCTCAGATAGACTACGTCCTTACAAACAAGAAATGGAAAAATAGTGCAATGAATTGCGAGGCATACTCCTCTTTCGAGGGTGTGTCCACCGATCACCGAATAGTCACGGCGAAAATATGGCTAAGCCTACGAAAAAACGCCAAACGAACAGCGACCACCAAACATTATGACTGGGCCCTTTTGAACAACAGAGATATAAGAGATAAATACGTATTAGAATTAAGAAACAGATTCGAAACACTACAAGAAAAAAAACGGAAAAAAGTATACCAAACGACGAATATGAAAATTTCGCCAATGCGCACCTCGAGGCAGCAGCGAAATGCATTCCAACAAAACTCAAAACTAATATAGAGTCCCATGGGAAACTTTAGCGGTGAAAACAGCCACCAAAAACTATCGAAAAAACTCAACAAACACAAATGCCTTAAAACTAAAAACGGCACAATATCAATTAGCAGGCATATATATAAAGGAACAGACAGAATACATTCAAAATCAGATAGATAAGATTAGAGACTTGGTGGAAGATAGACAATCTAGGATAGCTTGGCAAACAATAAACGAAGTGAGTAGAAGAAAGAACACAGCCAAAGCAAAACTGAAAGCAGCAAACCAACAAGAAAGAATAAAACTGTGGAAACAGCACTTCGAAAACCTACTTGGAAACCCACCGAAAATAACACATGAACCAATCACCAGAATAATTAGTAAACAACTAGACATTAAACTAGGACCGTTCACACAAGAACTCGACTTGGTTCTCAGAAAAATTAAAAATAGGAAAGCAGCAGGGCTGGACGAGATTCCCCCAGAAGTATGGAAGACCAGACAATTCGACGACATACTGCTCCGACACTGCAATATACAATCAAAATCCAATAGATAGATAGATGAAGGGATGCATACTCCCCTTCCCTAAAAAGGGGGACCTCAGATTAGCCAAAAACTACCGAGGCATAACACTTACATCCATAGCAGCTAAAATCTACAATGCCCTACTACGAAACCGCATAGAACCCAAAATCGACAACATACTTAGGAAAAACCAAAATGGATTCCGAAGAAATAGACCCACGACCTCACAAATATTAACCATCCGTAGAATCCTTGAAGGTGTACGGGCAAAAACCTACAAGCGACATTAATATTTGTCGACTTTACCAAGGCCTTTGATTCCATTCACAGAGGAAAGATGGAACAAATCCTACTAGTGTACGGCATACTTAAAGAAACTGTAGCAGCAATAACGATTCTCTATAGAAACACCAAAGTAAAAGTACGATCACCAGATGGAGACACAGAATACTTCGACATTGTAGCAGGAGTACTACAACGGGACACGCTGGCTCCGTACCTCTTTATCATTTGTCTAGACTACGTACTTAGAACATCGATTGACAAAATCAGAGAGAATGGCTTCGAGCTGACGTAGAAAAGAAGCAGAAGGTACCCTGCAAAAACAATTACCGATGCCGACTACGCCGATGACATAGCGATACTGGCAAATACACCCGACCAAGCCGAAACACTACTGCATAGTTTGGAACGAGCAGCCACAGGCATAGGCCTCTATGTTAATGCACACAAAACGGAATATATGTGCTATAATCAAACGGGGGACATCTCCACTCTAGAAGGAACCCCATCTTAAACTAGTAGACAAATTCATTTACCTAGGAAGCAGCGTCGAATCAATCGAAGAGGACATCGAAACGAGGTTAACGAAAGCATGGACAGCTATCAATAGGCTATCGATTATATGGAAATCAGACCTAACCGATAAAATGAAATGCAGTTTCTTCCAGGCAGCGGTCACATCGATACTGCTATATGGGTGCACTACATGGACTCTAACAAAATGGCTGGAGAAAAAGCTAGACAGCAATTACACAAGAATGCTGCGTGCAATCTTGAACAAGTCCTGGCGGCAACATCCCACAAGACACCAACTGTACGGCCACCTGCCTCCTATCACGAAAACTATTCAAGTTAGACGAACCAGACATGCAGGACACTGCTGGAGAAGCAGGGACGAACTCATAAGTGATGTACTCTTATGGACACCCATACATGGCCGTGCAAAAGCAGGATGACCAGCACGAACATACATTCAGCAACTATGTGAGGATACAGGATGTTGTCCTGAAGACCTGCCCAGGGTGATGAACGATAGGGAGGAGTGGCAAGAGAGGGTCTGGGATATCCGTGCTACCAGCGCGACATGATGATGATGATGACCTGTTTCTTATTATGAATAAAGTTGTATCTTTACTGAGATGATTCTGTGATTGGAAGATATTCTTTCAAAAGAGGAGTATGCATTATTATTTATCCACAACTTGTTTTTAAATCTATCATCTAGCTGTGCTTTTCAGTGATTTGCGTAGCTTTAAGTACAGATTTTCCCTTGTTTTTCAGAATTTAGTGTTTCGGTATACAAGCCGCTTCTCAAGAAAGAACATTACTAGATATTCACCATTTCTGTTTGGCAAGTTTTATCAACAAAATTTATTATTTTCTTCTTTGCCTTTATGAGCATTTATGTCTCTATTGATGATCAGAACATATTTTTGGGGAATGTGTCAGACAAAAGAAGATAGCTCATAATAGAATGTAATTTTATCACTAGCATTAGTGAGACTGAAGTATGAAATGATAGTTGTGCAAGGGTTTTGCCATTAAATGTAGCAGAGATCATTCTCACATGGGGTTTTTCTATGCTATTCAGTAATTTTAATCCATGAGGATTGGGAATCAGCCCACCTCTACAATGGTAGCATTGATGGAATTTCATGCGGGTACTGACACAAATGTCTATTACCAGGATTATGGTAATATCTATGTTCCTATATGCATATAATGTCTATATTCTGCTTGACATCAGATGCTGTGAACTCACCTTACTGGTTTATTGTATTTAACGTTCTTATATATATATATATATATATATACATGTGTGAGAAAGAGAGAGAGATTTAAAATTTTTTTTATTTGTGTGCATAGCTGAGCAAATTACAGAATAAAACAAAGATGTTCAGATGTCTTGATAGCAATCTAGAAAAGTTGGTGGCAATTTGAAAGAAATAATTAGGCCACTTTCAATGTTTGTTTAAATGTTTTTGGTGAAACACAAGATTATGCAAGTGCTTCACTCACCATACTCACCAGACCGCCAGCTGTGAAGAATTTTTTTCATTTTTCTTAAACAAAAAGTTCATCTTGAGAGTAAGATCTTGGGAGCTTAAAAGAATCATGATGGTACAAATTCAGATCATATCCAATGATGTGTTTCCAAGGTGCTTCGACCAGTGGGAAGCTTACTGGAATATCTTCAATGACAAGAAGATAATTTTGAAGAAAATGAATATTTCATTCATTATTCATTTCTGCTTTGGTTAATAGATCTTCAATCTTGATACCTTTTTAGACAGACTAGAAATTTAGAAAATGAACTTTTATTGATGGCCAGGGAAATTAAAAGAATTTACTTACAATTAAGATTTATTATAAAAATTTCCTTCCACAAAAGAAGTAGAAAGTATAAAAAGAAACATTCCTTTTATCGCTTTCTCTAGAAAAACATCCTTCCAAACGAAAAGAATACAATTCCAATTTAGTGAGTTATTTAAAGGAAATAATCACCTCATTAATTTTACCTTTGGTCCAACCAATATTTTGAAGGGCTGTCCAAAATTTCCCTGGCATCATCTTAACTGAGTCAATATTTCAAAAACTATTTCTGGGATGAAACCAATGATTTGGTAATGATTATTATCTTACAGCAATAATTTTGCTTATTATTTTTCTGAATAAAATATGTTCCTCATTATTTTTATTTTTTTTTTTACTTTTTTTATCCTCAGTCACTACATTCCAGAAGAAATATGTTTCAAGAGGAAAGTTAACAGTTTAAAATGCTTGTTACTTTTCTTTACATAGCTATTTGATTTCTTAGTCAAATTTTTAAAAAAGAAATTCCACTGTGACTAAGAAAATTGCTAACTATGAAGAGGGTTAAGGACATTGGTCTTATAAGAATAACTCAGAGATATAGAAGACCGAATACAATCAATGTTTAGCTAATTTTAAGTTGGTTGGTTGTGTTTTATGGCATATCAACTCTTGTAGGTTATCTAATGCAAATTCTGTTTTATAGATATATTAGATATATATGATTTGTGAATAGTTTGTAGGTAACATTTTTAAACGAACTAATGCTCATTTGTTGACACACAGTTAAATAGTTTCAAGCATTGCTATGTAATATTAATAATTCACTTTAACATTAATTATTTTTTGAGCACAATTAAATGGTTTCAAGTATAGAAAATGATAAACTAGTTCTATTTAACCCCGATTGAGGGGACCCTAAAAGGGTACTATCATCCTGGGTCAGAGTGAACTTGGGAGTAATAGCAAGAAAGGGTACTCCACATTTCCCAGAGTTTCAGGACTGGAGCCTCACCATCAGAAGGTTTTTTGTGATATCCAGGACACTCGTTGGTGGGGTTCTTACCCCTCTGCAGTGATGCAGTTGAAGTATTCTGCAGCCCCAGTCGAATGGGCTGGCTAATTCTAAGGCAATCCTGTAAAGTAAATGTGGTTTTATAACACAATGATTCCAAGATAATGAACACAACCTTGAATCAATAAATATTTAATTACTTCCAACATATCTGGTAATGGAAAAAATTTTAAAGCCATGGGACTACTATATATTAGGATGAGTCAAAACTTTTGCAATATTTTGGTACATACTAGCTTATGGCATACATTATGTGGCCAAAGTAGTACCAGCAGGTATTGGTAGTATCATGGTAGTTGGTGCTCTGACATGTTGTGCAACGCTTCACTTCTTTGTTTTTAATGTCATATCAACTTTTGTGGGTTATTTAATGCCAAAGCCAACATTGTTGAAAAACAGTTGTGGTACTATTTAACCCAGAGTTTTCCCAAGAGTATTCATCCAAAAGTGAACTAAGTAGTGTGACGGGAGTTGAAACTCTTTGTGATGTCACAATCCAGCAACATTAGCCATTACACCTCAGGGGCTTTGTTCTTTTTCACTCCATGTGTAATTTGAAAGCCTCACAGATGAATGTGTTGTCTAATTTGCCAAATTATGCTTTATGAGTTCAAACTGAGCCATAAAGCTGCTGAAAAAACCCAAAAACATTTGTTGTGTAAAAGATGAAGAAAAATTTTGATCACAGTATAGTCACTACATGGTTGAAAAAATTTTGCTCAGATTGAAAGAACCTTGTTAATCAGGCAAAGTCAGGTGAGTCTAAAACTGTGGCTTTTGAGGCCCTACTCTTAGCCATCAAGGTAAATCCAGAAAGCAATTCTCTGAGAAAATTAGATAAGTTTAGCATCTGACACTCCAGTGTGGCTTGTCAGATTTATGACTTTGGCAAAAGCATCTAGTGCTGCCAAATTGTGTTCCATGTGACTAAAATACTGCCAAACTTTTGACTTACCTTCATAATTTGCAATAAAATCTAAATAAAACTTTAGATGTGGAGAAAGGTTCACAAAATTCTTTTCTTTAAACTTTCTATGTTCTATCATTTTTTCGTTGTTAAATTTCATTGTTTAAAATCCTATTTTATAGATTTTTTTGTGACTATCTTCTTAATTTTTGATAAAGTAAAGTTTTGAAAAGAACTTTTGGCAGAGTGCTCTATATTTGAGACCTTCTGTACTACTAAGTATATATCTTCTAGGTAGGCTGCAAAGAAACTACGAACCATGCTGAGACCAGGAATTATTCAAGGTGGCACCACTGCTATTTGAATAGACTTTTCCTTAAATCTTGAAGGAAGAAAAAAATCTTGCTTTAGAAAGATGTCCTACCTTGTAAGGTCAAATTGAGGAAAGTAAGAAAAAAATATTACCTGAAGTTTATATAAAACAAAACACTAAAAGCCAAAAAATGTTATTTCCCCTCACTCCACCATTAAATCATCAATAAAATAAAAAATGAAACAAAAAAAAAACCCACAAATAATGTCAGTACAGTGAGTTACTTAAGTATGAAGCCAAGTAGAAAACAAGTTTGACATGATGGCAAAATGAGTGAAAGAAAAAAAATGCTCAAATATTCTTTTGGTCATCTCTTTTTTTTTCCATCGTAAGCTGAACTGGAAGTGGAGAAAGAAAAAAATCAGGAATTGTCAGTGGGGATTGATGAAGAATTGGGAAATTATTTGATGTAATGAAAGAGAAACATCATGGAATTGGTGTGAAGTTAATGTAGAAGCACTCCGTATAACATTCTCTGTGATGCATATATATATATATATATATATATACACACACACACACACACTGGTAAAGAATGCTATCTGACTATATATATATATATAGAGAGAGAGAGAGAGAAAGAGAGAATGTTTTATAATTATTTTTGTTGGCATACTTATGTAGAGATGTGAACCGATGAAAATCAAGTAAAGTTAGATATGAATATAAAGGTTTTTAGTTAAGACATTCTAAAATTTCAAGCATCATCCTTCACTGAGAATAATTTAAATATATATTTTTGAAAGGCTGCTTTAAATTTTTAAGGAAGCCTCTACTTTATATTTTCAATCTCTCATTGAATACTGGTGTCTTCCCAGATAAAATGAAAATCAAAAAAGTTTTACCAGTGCTTAAAACATGTGCTGGGTGATTACAGACTCAAAAAAAAAAATCTAAGCCTAGGTATGTTGACTTTACCAAAGCTTTTGATACAGATCAAGTATGTGGAACCTTTTTCAAGAAGCAGGTCACATGACCCATTATCAGACTGGCACTAATAAAAATAATTCAAGGTAATTTTTACATTGAAGGTACCACAACCATTTTTAATACTGAAGACCATATGTGTAAGCATCTGCCTGTGAAATAAAGAATTCTTATTTTTTCTTCTTTGGTGAAAAGATCTTTTCTATGAAAAAACTGAAGTCTTAGCCATTCAAGTAAGCACTCTGAGCTGTCCACCTGGCCAAAGTTTTGCCAATGACTAGTAAACCATGAAATATTAAAAGAATAAAAAGTTATGGTGAATATAATAATGAATTATCATGGTTCAAAAGTTACTTGGAACATCTTTATCAATTTGTAATTATAGATGATATTACATCTGCTTACAGGCAAATTAAATGTGATGTTCCTCAGAAGTCAAAATCGCGAGCACACTTTTAGATTTGATAAATATCAATGATATGCATTTATCTGTTCTATCACAAAACTACTTTAATGTTTGTTAATGACACTAAATTTCAAATGAAAAAAAAAAACAAACTAAAAGACTGTTTGAAGCTATGAACCACCAACTAAAAATGAATAATTGATGATTCCAAGCTAATGTGCTCTTAAATTCTGCTAAAAGAAAATATACTTTATTTTGATCACAGAAAGTGTTGGAAGATTTGCCTCTAAAACATTCAAAAATGTTTTGGTAAGTATATGGTCTCAAGATTTACAAAATTTCTTGAAATTCTGAGAGATGAGAATCTAAACTCGAATACACAAAATAAAGTAACAGAAATTAAAATTTTGACTCAAATTGGAATAATATGTTTGGTACAAAAATACCTCAACATTTCTATGAAGCAACGATATTATTCATTTGTTGACTGATATTTTTAATACAGAAATCTTTTTTTTGAGGATTGTCAATAAAACAAAATTGAAAAACTATAGGCATTACAAAATAGAGTTGAATGTATTATCAATTATATTCTGAAAAAGCATACTTTCAACCTCTTATGACAAGAAATATTTTGAATATCTGTGAATTGAACATAATAGGGATTTTTGTGCCAAATCAACACTGTAATGATGTACATGAATGTATTAAAACAGCATTTTAAAAATAAATTGCAAATATCAAACTTCAACAAATGTGATCAGCATAATACGAATACATACATCTATTGTTTCTATAAGAAAACCAAAAATTTAGAATGAACTAATCCATAAGATCTGTTTACATATCTCAAGTAATAAATCTGAAGAATCCCCCCAAAAAAAACTCTTAACTGAAAATCAAAGAGTTCTGTTTCCCCAGAAAAAAGACAAAAAACCCAACTTTTGACTATTTTTATATTCTTGACTATTTGTTATGATTACCATAAAAAAAATATCAAAATTCTATCAACTTTTTTGGTGACAAAAATAAAATAACTCATGACTCAGAATTTCATGGAGTCTATCAACTTCATGAAACTCCAAGTTGTAAGGTTGCTTTTTTTATATCTCAAAGTATTTTATCATATTTTCTAATCACTTTTGTTGTATTTTAAAGTTTTATGTTGTAATTTTGCTGATGTTGTAACCATTTTGAATTTTATCTAACTGTGAGTTTACTTGAATATATATATAATATATATATATATATATATATACACACACATATATTTAAGAGAAATATGCAAAAATATAAAAAAAATTTCTTTAAAAAAATTGCTGAATGATTTTATTGAAGCAGAGCTGATTAAAAACCTAAAATATAAAATAAAAATAGTACTAGTATAATTAGGGATAATATATTAGTATATTCTGGTTATAGAGAACTATATCTGATTTAGTCTATAAGAGTTCAGTGGTTAAGTTGTATACATGAGTTTTATGTAAGATTTTACAGAAGTATTATAACAGCTTTTGGCATTCTTTTTGTACTTTGCTAAAGTGACTATCTTGTAAATCATGTAAATACTTTTAGACATGATATTACATTAGAAGTTGAAAACCCAATTTTAAAAAAATTTAGAGCTTTAGTTCATCATCAAATCTGTCAGGTATTTGAAAAACATAAAACGTGACAGATTTCTTTAGTGCTGGGTAGTTTGACACTATCTTGTTTAAGTGACTTTTTTTCAATCTATAAATTTTCTTTAAAAAGAAAATGTACTTATCAAAAGATTTCTAGAAAAAATAATTTTCAAGGATTTTCTTAAAGGGAAAAATCAATTTAAAAAGAAGTCAAAAATGTTTATTCAAAAGAAAACTTTGAGTAAAAAGCAGTTAGATATTTCCAAGCAAAATTAATGACTATAATATGTTGAATAAATTTCAGAATTAGTGCTGATAATGTCACTTGATATCAAGAAAATGCTGATGCTACTGGGGAGAAAATGGAGGCATGAAAATTATGAATGCAAGTTTAATTATTGGCTTGCTGATGTGAAAGGGTTTGACAATATAAAAGAGAAAAATGTACTACAACTGTGGGTCAGAGTGAATCTGGGTTTATGGTATCAAGTATTCATATCAAATACAAATAATTTGCACACAGTTATATAGTTACAAGTCTTCCTATCCTCAACTAATAATTTTCAATGATTTCAAGTTACTATCGTTATCTAATAATAATCATCGTTCATTTACTCAGTTATATGATATCAAGTATTCCTATTAAATACAAATAATTTGCACATGAGTTTCTATCCATTACAAATAATTTTCAAACAAATCTATTTAACTCATTGATGGGTCCATAACAGGTCCTGATACTCGGTATATATGGCATTAATTAGAAGATATTTAGTCATGAAGAAAGTGTATATTAAATATAATAGCAGATGTAAATAAACCAGAAGACATATACAATGAGCAGAGAGAACATAAAACGAAATAAATAAAAAGAAAATATTGTTAATATTAAAAAGGCTAACGATAATCAAGAACATATAAAATGGATAAGAAATGATTATAATATTACATAAGGAATCAAACTTAATTTTAGAGAATGAATGATTAAATTATATGATAATAAGTAATTCAAGTATTGGAAATAAGATTTAAAAAATTAGAATTTCTTTAAGCAATGATAAATTTGTCAACTTTTTAAATTAAACTTTTTATTTTTTTCTTGGACTTTCTGGAAGTTTTTTCTTTTTCTCAGCTTATTTATTCCTTTTTGAAATGTTCAGATTTTTATATATGCAAGTGTGTGTGTGTGTGTGCGTGTGTGTGCATGCATGTGCACATAGAACATTGAACCATTTTTATCTTTAATCAGTTTAGATCTCTCTGTGATATTCAACAGAAAATCAATTCAATCTTGTGATTGGCAAAGTTAAAGTGACATAATTTTTTTCTTGCTTTTATAAATTCACTACATTTTTTTAAAACTTCTTTCAATTTTCTGGTGTGTGCTTCCAGGAATTTCTGGCTTTCATATTTTTTCCTATTTTACAGCCTCACACTTATCAATACTTTGTCTTTTGAATACATCAAAAAGATGTCATTATCTTTTTTTTACCACAGTCAACCTCTAAGAGTTCATATTGCTGTTTTCATCTTTGAATTTAAAAACAAGATCCCTTAGCTCATTTTAACTGCTATGAAAACATACAATGATTATTCATCATGAAGTTTTCTGAATTAATTGTGCCTCCAATAATTTAATTAATATTTTGATAGTTAATCATGCAGTAAACTTTAAAAATTGTTGAGATACCTCCAGTATTTGCAGTTTATCATAAGTTAACAACATCAATTTAATTTATCTAACCTATTGTAATTGGCAACATCATACAACAGATGTAAATCCAGCGTTGGGTAATTTTTATCCATTGATTATTGAGGCAACTTGGATGGAACAAGCATTGGAGGAAAGGAAGAAAACATAATTAATTCAGTCTCACCTAAGAAAAAAAATTATTTGATATTTTCAAATGTAAATTTTTTACTTCATTTTAATTTTTCCTTACACTATAATAGTTCTGTGTGTGTGTGTGTGTGTGTATGTGTGCATATATATTATGGTTAGAATTTAATGCCACAAGCTCCTCCAAACCATAAAATCTTTACAATGCTCAATACAAAAAATGCAGAGCAATATGACAATATATTAACAATTTTAAAAATAAGGCCAGGAAATAATTTACGATTCCAGGTTTTATGTCTTCAATTATCCAAATAGCTGGGGAGATTATATATATATATATATATATATATATATATATATATATATGTAATTTATATTTATGATTAACACATTGGTTTTTGGCATGGATGATGAAATTGACAAAGCAAGTTCAAATTCCAGCAGAAACTGTTTACATTCATTTCACACATCCTTAGAAAAAGGCATTAATTTATCCCTTCTTTCCGCCTGTTATGGAAAAATGTTAGGGCAGATTGGGTTATCTAAGCCTTGAGTAAATATACATTTGAAAAAAAAGAAAAAAAGGGGTGACTAAATTCAAACTCCCAATCAACATATCATGGACCTACATGACAGAGTCAGACTCCAGGTCATACAGACCTTGAGGTCCTGTAGTGAACTGTGAAAAAGACTAATGATCATTTTCTCATAGTGATCATATTGTACCAAATCATTTTTAAAATTCTTTTATAAAATTACTAATTAAAAGTTAATAGTATTAATTAGAACTACAGATTATATTGCAGAATGTTTTCGCATCACAAATTTCAATGCTCTGATTGTAAAAGCATCAGACAATTTTTTGTGTCTGTAGATTCTTATCGTTCGTATTTGTTGTAAGTCTTCCATGAGGAAGAAAGTCAGAAAAATATTCTTGCTAGCCTAAAGGTCATTTCATCAAGTTTTTGAGGTTTGCCTTGATGTATTTGAAACACTATTTTGATTGTTACATTCTTCAGCTTTCCTCAGAAAAAAAAATGTTAGATAAAATATTGTGTTAATATATCAGTAATAAATATTTGAATGATGAAAAAATTTCATCTTTACCCTTCAGAAAACAACTCATTAAAAAGATGATGTAGAATGAAGTAAAACAGAATTCAGTTGAATTTTGTCATTATTGTCTCAAGATATTAGACCAGGGTAAAACTACAATTCAGCTAGAAATATTATTCACATATTTCATAGATGTGTCAGTAGGTCTTAGAATATGCTGACTGTATCCTCTGCAGAAAGGGTTAGACCCCCCACATCTGACCAACAAAAAAAGAGTGTCCTGAGTAAACTGCATCTGATGGTTAGTGCAGAGTATCACTTCATTACTCCCAGCTCAACTGACCTGGAGTAGTAGTACCTGTTAGGAGTTCATCTATTGGTCAAATTGACCTGTTTGAAAATTATTCGTATTCGACAAGAACATATGCAAAAAACAAAAATTAAGCACAACAAAACAAGAAAACTTTTAAACACCTATACAAAAAATTAATTATGAACATAAAATGAACATGATTCTCTAACCTCTTGGCACAAAATAATCCTAGACAGATTGACATGCACTTGAAATTAATCAAATATTTCACTGGGAACTTATTATAGGAAAGTAGATACTTTTATGATCCGAATGGTTTTTATAAAGATTTCATAACACTAAATGAAGGAGAATGTTGGTTTTAAAAATACTTTTTTAATAAATGATTTTATTCTTACAACTTTGTGCAACAAAGTGAACAGGAGATATACGCTAGTGGAATGTTACTCTCTTTACGTATCTTATTTTTATCTTTCTCGCATTATTCGAACATCCACCCAATGCCATATTAAAATACATTGAATGATTTTAACAGCATGTTCACCTGTTTACAATTATTTTGTGCCTCAAAATTAGAGAATTATATTCATTGTACATTTATAGTTTTTATTATTCCTATCAGATGAAATGCTTTCAAGTAATTTCTACATAATGATAGTCATTTGTTTGCACATATGGTTTCAAGTGACGAATAATAATCCTTTGTAAACAAGTAGGGCTTTAAGTAACTATAGTTAATAATAAAAATTTATAGTTACATGGCATCATGTATTCCTAGATAGTACAAATACTTTTTATGAAGATCTATGTGACTCATTGATAAAATTCTAACAGGTGATACCACTCAATGTCAGATGGGACCGGGCTATGTAGGGGTACTCTGCACTTACCAGAACTGGAGCTTCACTATCAAATGCTGCTTAGTGTCATACCTGGTAAATACCTCCTTTTTGTAATTAGGGAGGGGGCTTACCCTTTGCATCAGAGACAGCATATTCTTAGTATTGTCATACAGATGTTTGGAGATTCATGATATTATCTCAAAACAACTGCTAAAATATTCATTTTTCAGTGGACAGAACCATTAGTTTCTTATTATAGAAAAAGCTTTATATTAATGAATTTACTATGATGATTATGCATTGCTTACTAAGCACCCTCTGAATATATGCTCAAACTGTAATTTTATCTAGAGTTAAGTGGAGTGCAAAATGGTGGTTGAGAGAGAGGACAAAAAAAATTTGTTTTGCATGAACTTTACCCAAATCTAAGAGAGAAAATTTCTTGCAATGACAAAAAAAGACAATGTTTATACAGTCAATTAATAAAAATCTCTTTATTTTTTGGCTTTGTTCCAGTTTCCTGAAAAAGGGTTTGGGGATTAGAAGTACTAAACAACTTCAATGGAATAAAGTAGCACACCTTTGCTCACAGTTTTCACGGTCAGATTATCTTGACGTTCATTAGATTCAAAGATTTTGGCCATACAGATATGCTAAAGTGTAGATGGGTGAATGAGATTTAAATTGGGCAAAATATTTTTCACTTCCAGATTTTAATCAGTGCAAAGAAATGCAGACATTTAAAAGTAAACATTCTTAAAGTCATCTTTTAACTCCTTATAAGTTTACTGTTAGAATTAGAACTTAAAAACAACAATGATAAGGTAAGTCAAAACTTCTGCAATATTTTGTTATTATCAGGTACAATTAAGCAGCTTCAGATACATTTGACTCACTCTAAAAAATGTCTCCATAGACCCTTTTAATAGGATGAAAAAAATGTCAAAATAAGTTTGTAGATATATTCATTAATTAACTAAAATCCTGAGGATTTAAACATTTGCACGCATGCAAAAAGGGTTGGTTGGTTAATTTTACGTGTCAAATCTTGTTCATTTACTTTATATCAAAGTCAGTTTTTACAAGCAATTATTTCTATTTAATAATAATCATTTGCAAACAATTATAACCTTAAGTAACTATTCTAAATGCAAATAATTAACAATGATATGGTTTCAAGTATTCCTATCTAACATTATTAATTTGCAAGTAATTATATAGTTTCAAATAACTAATTACAATGATTTTAAACTGGTAAATCTTTCTTACTTAACTACAATAATATTCTAAGAACTTATTTAAATGTAGTTAAATCAAAATTGTAACGGTAGCACCATGAGGCAAAAAAAAAAAATGAGGTAAAAGGCTCAACTGGTAAAGAAGTTGTCTATTCGCAATAGGTCTTCGTTCCTTCTTTGACCCTTCTTTGACCGTGAAACTAAAATCAAATAGAAAACAACTTCTGTAATCCCTTTCACATAGATCAATAACTCGGGCAAATACAGATACAGTGTGTGATTCTTACCTCTGTTCGCCTCAAAGAATGCCCCCTTCGCAAAGTCTAAAATCGCAGCTCTGTCAGGCAACACGTGTTCTGCTCAGAGAAATGGTAATAAAAAGGTCAACCCTTCTAACGGTGTCACGTGTGTGACTGGTCGGTGTACAATGGTAATGTGTACCCAACTCTAAGGTGCCCGTATCAAACAAGGGGGATAGCTCCCTCATTTACACAAAATGTTATCT